>CM044359.1:4065139-4212639 GCA_024294585.1 Vipera latastei
GGATGCCACTTCCGGAAGACCATTCAGGGCCTGGGCAACAAAAAGCTACCTACCGGTTCTGCCGAACTGGTGCGAACTGGCTGAATCCCACCACTGTTAATACTGTATGGAATGAAACTATGGCTGAATCTGGATGTTCTGCCTTGGATACCTCGGAGCCCCCTCCTCCCAGAAGGGAACAAGGAAAACAGGTTGTGAAAATGATGTGTCATGTCCCAGACAATATTGCGGACCCTGATCAAGCAATGCTTCTATGCCATGTCCTGGATGGAAGGGAGGGAACTGCCAATGATCTTTTCTGCCGTCCTCACCACTCTCTGCACCGCCTTCCTGTCTGAAGGAGTCTGAAGCAGTTTGTTTTTTCTATGAAGAAGATAGAAAAATGGGTTTGAGAATATGTACAAAAATGCTTCATGATTCTAAAAAGGAAAGGTCTGTATTGTATCCCCTTCAAAATAATAGGACAATCTCTTCATTAAAATGTCCCCCTGATAATTTCTGATAGAAGTGATTTGGGCATAATTATATTCATGATCACAATACAGTAGCCGTGTGCATTGTGCTTTGTGGAGTATCAAAAGGAGCCTGCAAGATAAATTGTGGGACGGATGAATAGAGGAAAGAAAGAAATGGAAGAAGGGAAAGTATAGCTTTCATTTAGAATAACAGTGACTCATTATTGTTCTGTTGGGGACTAATAGAGATTGTGCGGCTTCATGGGAAATGCGAATTTTGAGAAGATTTTTCTTTTGTTGAAAAGTTATTATGCATAATAACAATTGCCTCGCTTAGCAACAGAAATCTGGGGCTCCATTATGGTCGTGATTATGATCCTCCTATGGACATGACCAACTATGGGACTGCCTCTCCTGGACTTGTTGGACCTATATGCGGCAATACACCAGCACAGACTTGCTCGCCCTCGGGGGTGCCCCCCTCTCCTGGGTGCGACCCGCCTTTATAAACACCTCCGGTCTCGATGAGGGGCCCGATTGTTGGGACCCAGAGAGATGGCTGGGCAGGGGCAGGGGCCTTCAACATAAATTTAATAGGAGACCCTTGGTTAATTTTTTATCAAAATTTTTTATTGGGTTAGGGAGAAGGGTGGGACGGGGTGGGGGTTGTTTGGCTATGGGGGGTGGTCAATCAACCTTGGCTCAGGCCAGGTTTGGATCTGGTCGCGCGGGGGGAGAACAGGGTGTGGTTGTCTCCGGGGCTCTTGAGCGGGTCGTGGGACTGTCGATTCCCACGACGTTGGGGAATGGCAGCAGGTGCATAAACAGAGGGCCGTATCGTTACCGGGGGGGGCCGTCTCCGCTATCTGCAAGCGGTGAGGCGCTCCGACCCTCTGTTTCTTCCCCGAGGTTCCGGGAGCGAGGATGTGCAGCCTCCTGAGCTCCGGTTGGTGTACCTAAATACCAGGTCCGTGGTTAACAAAGCTCCCCTTGTTAGGGATTTAGTTGAGGGTGAGCATGCGGACCTGGCTTGCATCACGGAGACTTGGTTGGGCCCGGAGGGTGGGGTCCCTTTGGTTGACCTCTGCCCACCAGGTTTCCGGGTGCTACACCGACCACGAGCTCAAGGTAGGGGTGGGGGTGTGGCGGTAGCTATCAGGGAGACCTTATGTCCGCGGGAGACCACCATTCCTCAGATAGTCGGGTGTGAGTCTCTCTTCTTGAGATTTGGTCCGGGGGCGCAGTTGGGCTTGCTGCTAGTGTACTTTTCGCCTAGTCGCGCAGCGGCAGCCCTGCCCGAGCTGCTCGATATCCTCTCGGGGTTGGTGATTGAGTTCCCCAAACTTATAGTTTTGGGTGACTTCAATCTACCATCCCTGTGAGGTTCATCTGAGCTAGCTCGGGAGTTCATGGCTTCCATGACGGCCATGGACCTGACGCAAGTAATTTCTGAACCAACTCATGAGGGAGGCCACACCCTTGACCTGGTTTTTTTATCTGGACGGTGGTTTGATGATCTTGGTGGGGGCTCTCCATTTATTATGCCCCTGTCATGGACCGATCATCACCTCCTGCGGCTGGTCTTCCGTTTTGCCACCCCCTGCCGTGGGGGTACGGAGCCAATTAGATGGTACCGCCCCAGACGCTTAATGGATCCTGATAGATTCCAGGCGGCGCTGGGGTCCCCACCTGCCTCCGTTGCTCACAACTCGGCGGATGCCCTAGTGGAAGCCTGGGAAAGGACGGCCACTGAGGCACTCGACCGAGTTGTACCCTTGCGGCCCCTGACCCGGTGCAGATCCCAATGAGCTCCATGGTTCTCCTCGGAGCTCCGGGAGATGAAGCGTCGGAAACGGGGCCTAGAGAGCTGTTGGAGGTCCAGCCGATCCGAATCCGACCGGTTGCGACTAAGAACCTTTATTAGGTCTTATCTCGCAGCGATGAGGACGGCGAGGTGTAATTACTTCTCTGCCCTCATCGCGTCCGCAGAAAATCGCCCGGCCGCCCTGTTCAGGGTGACCCGCTCCCTCCTTAATCAGGAGGTGAGGGAGGATCCCTTGCAGGGTCGTGCCGAGGAGTTTGGACAACATCTGCTGGATAAAATCGCTCGGATTCGGACCGGTCTGGTCTCCAACTGGGCAGAGTCTGACGAGCAGGACACGGGCGGTCTTGTCGATGTTATTTGGGAGGAGTTTGATTCTGTAACCCCTGAGGAAGTGGACAGGATTATGGGGAGGCTGAGCTCCACCACATGTTTATTGGACCCGTGCCCTTCTTGGCTGGTTTATGCAGCCCGGGAGAGGACACGAGGCTGGTTCCAGGCAGTTATATCTGCTTCTTTGAGTGAGGGTAATTTCCCCGCCGTCTTGAAGGAGGCGGTGGTGAGACCTCTCCTCAAGAAGCCTGCTCTGGACCCAGCTGTTTTGAACAACTTTCGTCCGGTCTCCAACCTTCGCTTTCTTGCGAAGGTTGTTGAGAGTGTGGTGGCGCATCAGCTTCCCCTGGTCCTGGATGAAGCGGATTATCTAGACCCGTTCCAATCGGACTTCAGGCCCGGGTACAGCACGGAGACGGCATTGGTCGCTCTGGTGAATGATCTCTGGAGGGCTCGGGACAGGGGATATTCCTCTGTCCTTGTCCTATTAGACCTCTCGGCGGCTTTCAATACCATCAACCATGGTATCCTGCTGCGGCGTCTCAGGGGATTGGGAGTGGGAGGCACAGTTCTTCAGTGGTTCTCCTCCTATCTCCTGGGACGCTCACAGTCGGTGTTGGCAGGAGGGCAGAGGTCGACCCCTAGGACCCTCGCTTGTGGAGTTCCTCAGGGGTCGGTCCTCTCGCCTCTCCTGTTCAACATCTACATGAAACCGCTGGGTGAGATCATTCGTGGTTTTGGAGTTGGGTATCATCAATATGCCGATGATACCCAACTTTTTATTTCGACCCCAAACCACCCCAGTGATGCCCTCGATGTGATGTCCCGTTGCCTGGAGGCGGTGCGGGCCTGGATGGGGAGGAACAGACTTCAACTCAACCCCGACAAGACTGAGTGGCTATGCATTCCGGCATCCCGGGACATTCAAAATATTCCATCTCTTCTTATGGGGGGTGAGTCTTTAACCCCCGTGGATAGGGCTCGCAACTTGGGAGTCGTCCTAGATTCACGACTCACTTTGGAAGATCATATAGTGGCCGTGACTAGGGGGGCTTTCGCCCAGGTTCGCCTGGTGCGCCAGTTGTGGCCCTATCTGGACCGGGATGCCCTGTGTACGGTCACTCATGCGCTCGTGACCTCTCACCTGGACTACTGCAATGCTCTCTACATGGGGCTTCCCTTGAAGACCACTCGGAGGCTCCAACTGGTACAGAATGCAGCCGCGAGAGTTGTCTTGGGAGTTTCCCGGTACTCCCATGTTACACCTTTGCTCCGCGAGCTGCATTGGTTACCAGTTGTCTTCCGGGTGAGGTTCAAGGTTTTGGTTATGATCTTCAAGTCCTTACATGGCATGGGTCCGGGATACCTCGAGGACCACCTGCTGCCGGCGTCAACTCCCCTCCGCCCTGTGCGTGCCCACAGAGAGGGTCTCCTCAGGGTGCCTCCGGTCAGGGAATGTCGACTAGTGGCCCCCAGGGGGAGGGCCTTCTCTGTGGGTGCTCCGGCACTATGGAACCAACTGCCGGTTGAGCTCTGGATGGCATCGGACCTCCGCTCCTTCCGCCGCGGGCTGAAGACCCACTTCTTTGAACTAGCTGGTCTGGCCTGATGGGGAGGGTTTTTTTTAACGGGTTTTTTATTATTTTATTGTCATTGTATTTTAATTGGGCATTGGTTTAATCTCTTTTTAATTTTTGTACTGTTATTTATTTATATATGCCCTGTTAACCGCCCTGAGTCCTTCGGGAGAAGGGCGGTATAGAAATTGAATAAACCTAAACCTAAACCTAATTTTCAGTTTACTTTGCAGCCAGCATACTCCAAAGGGAGGGAGGGAAAGAAGGAAGGAAGGAAGGAAGGAAGGAAGGAAGGAAGGAAGGAAGGAAGGAAGGAAGGAAGGAAGGAAGGAAGGAAGGAAAAAAAGGGAGGATGGGAAGGAAGGAGAAAAAGGGAGGATGGGAAGGAAGGAAGGGGGAAAAGGGAGGGAAGGAAGGAAGGAGAAAAAGGGAAGGAGGATGGGAAGGAAGGAGAAAAAGGGAGGGTGGGAAGGAAAGAAGGGGGAAAAGGGAGGGAAGGAAGGAAGGTAGAAAAGGGAAGGAAGGAAGGAAGGAGGGGAAAAAGGGAGGGAGGATAGGAAAGAAGGAAGGGGTAATTCCTATGTCAATCTCAATCGCCAAAGAAAACAGCTGTGCTTGCTTGGTTTGAACAACTTGCTTAACTTGATCCCTGGATCACCTCCCTTTCTGGATTTGCACAATGCTACTGAATCATAAACCAACCAAATGGGCTGCATTTGCATCACACACCAAGCTGCAAACTAACGAAGGTTAACATTAAACAAGCTCAGTGTATTTTGCCAGTGAAGCCTCTACAGGCCTTTTTAAGTGGCGAAGTGAAGGGTTGTTGGCCAAGCCAGCCACCTCTTCCGTCTCTGTTGTGATTCAGGGTCAGCCTGTGGGTTCGGCAGTTGGGTCGGACGACTCAGAGGAGGAGGAGGGGGGTGTTGAAGACCTTGCTGAGGGGGTTGAAGATCTTGCTGATGATTGCCCTCAGGCAGGCCCCTCCCACTTGGTCACCACGGAGACCCAGCTGTGTGAGCCTGACAGCGTGGATGAAGATGACCCACAGCTGGCCCTGTTCAAGGATGCCCGACGCAGGAGGCAGTCAATTAGGAAGGAGGCAGAGAGAAGCCACGCCCTGAACTCTATATAAGGGGAATGTGTGGGGAGGGCTGGTTTGCTGAAGGCAACCGCTCGGATGGTTCATGTTTCTTTAAGCTTCTGTTTCTTGGTTCGTGTCTTGTTTGTTTTTGTTGCAATAAATTTGGCAAGCGTATTCCAGCCTCTTGCCGTTTGTGGAGGGGTTGTCCCTGCCTTTTCTGCAGGGCCGGTAGCAGGCTGGTACAGAACAGTCTCCAGCTAC
Organism: Vipera latastei; assembly: GCA_024294585.1. Classification (NCBI taxonomy): domain Eukaryota; kingdom Metazoa; phylum Chordata; class Lepidosauria; order Squamata; family Viperidae; genus Vipera; species Vipera latastei. The sequence continues at coordinate 4,070,672 of CM044359.1, forward strand.
ATCTACCCCCCCTTCCACACACACACCCCAACCTCCATTGCTGAAAAGTAGACAAGCACTTCCTAAACTCCAAATCTGGAGATGGGAGGGGGGCATCATCGTGGTGATGTTTGGCGGTGCACCCATCTTTTTTCTTTGTTTTAGCTCCTGTGCCCCAGGCACAAGCCGTTTGCTGAATCAGGTTTCTGCAAAGGCGCCACCGATCACATCCAAAACCGGCGGCGTGCAGCGTCCCATTTCTTTTTTCCCTACAAATGCATCCCCATCAGCGTTTTCCCAGAGGTTTCTAAGCATCCGCCGTGTGCAACGTCTGCAGTCGATTGAGAAAAAGACACGATTAAACAATGAAGGAAACGTTCATAACCCCGGGCTGTACGCTTATTGCTTTTTCTCTTCGAAAATAAAAGTCAATATAGGTTTTATTACATTCTTTCCAGTCCCTAAACTCCTCACTCAGGTTGTTCACCCTTCTGGGGCTATTTATTATTCGCTCTTTTATCTTTTCAGATTCGGGATCTGTTATGAATCCTACTTATCTCATCTTAGTTGCTTTGAATGCTGCAGGGATCCTGCTGTTCCACGGGAAGGGACATAGTCTCACATCCTTGGACTTAATCTATGTAGAATAGAAGAACACAGTTGGAAGGGACCTTGGAGGTCTTCTAGTCCAACCCCCTGCTCAGGCAGGAAACCCTATAGTACCATTTCAGACAAATGACTGTTTAGTCTCTTTTGGATTAATTAACAGAATAGCAGGGTTGGAAGGGACCTTGGAGGTCATCTAGTCCAACCCCCCCCGCTCAGGCAGGAAACCTTATACCATTTCAGACAAATGGCTGTCCAGTCTCTTCTTAAATCTTCCTGTGTTGGAGCATTCACCGCTTCTAGAGGCAGGTTGTTCCACTGGTTAATTGTTGTAACTGTCAGGAAGTTTCTCCTCAGTTCTAGGTTGCTTCTCTCCTTGGTTAGTTTCCATCCGTTGCTTCTTGTCCTGCCTTCAGGCGCTTTGGAGAACAGCTTGACTCCCTCCTCTTTGGGGCAGCCCCTGAGATATTGGAACACTGCTATCATGTCACCCCTCACCCTTCTCTTCATTAAACTACTAGAACTAGACATACCCAATTCCAGCAATTTCTCACCTCTGGATGGCGCTATGGAGCATTGCATGCCAAAACCTATCAGATACAAACATAGTTTTTCCCCCCCATGCCATCGCTCTGCTGAAAATTTAATTCCCACGGCACTGTTTAATTTCTCATTTTTTTTCACCCTCTCATCTTTCCCACTATCTTCTCCTCTCGGTTTCTTATGATTTATCAATTGTTGTATGTAATTTATGATTAATGATTGTAACGATAATTCCTGACCTTTGAGTTATTGCTTGCTGTTTACATGTGCAATGGGAGCTTATGCACCAGAGACAAATTCCTTGTGTGTCCAGTCACGCTTGGCCAATCAAGAATTCTATGATTCTGTGTTTCTCTCTCCTTAAGCTGTTGTTTTCTAAGGAGCTTAGATCTAAACCTACATCCTGGCAATTCTCTCCTCCATCGTGTAAGGTGTGTGTGTGTGGGTGCCACCCTTTTCAACTTAGGAGCACAGCTTTGCCTCTGGCAAGAGACACACACTTAAAATGTTGTGCGTATATATCTTGTTGGTCTACCTTTCTTTGCCTAATCTGCCGGCAATCTTTGAACACTCTGAGAAGTCGTAAAATGGGGCCACACTCGCTTAACAGTCACGTGTGTTGACTCTTCCACGGCACTGAAAAAACGTGACTTATGACCGTTTTTTGGACTTACGACTGTTGCAGCATCCCCGTAATCCAGGGATCTTCAAACCTGGCCCTTTTCTGACTCGTGGACTTCAACTCCCAGAATTCCTGAGCCAGCATGGCTCAGCTTGGAAACCTCTCCCTTTCCCCTCAGCATGGCTCCATGGCTCAGGAATTCTGGGAGTTGAAGTCCACGAGTCATAAAAGAGCCAAGTTTGTCTAACCCTGCACTAGACTAAACAAACCCAGTTCCCACAACTTGACAACCCTTCTAGTTCAGGGGTAGGCAACCTTGGCTCTTTTATGACTCGTGGACTTCAACTCCCAGAATTCCTGAGCCAGCATGGCTCAGCTTGGAAACCTCTCCCTTTCCCCTCAGCATGGCTGGCTCAGGAATTCTGGGAGTTGAAGTCCACGAGTCATGAAGGGGCCATAGATTCCCCCATGCTGGCTGAGGAATTCTGGGAGTTGAAGTCCACGAGTCATAAAAGAGCCAAGGTTGCCTACCTCTGTTCTAGGCCAACCTTGGCATGTCTATGACTCGTGGACTTCAACTCCCAGAATTCCTGAGCCAGCATGGCTCAGCATGGCAATCTCTCCCTTTCCCCTCAGCATGGCCGGCTCAGGAATTCTGGGAGTTGAAGTCCACCAGTCATAAAAGGGCCAAGTTTGAAGACCCCTGCCGTAATCAATAGGGAAGCCAGATTCACTTAACAACCATGTGGCTAAATAAACAACTGCTGTGATTCAGTTAACAATGGTGGCCAGAAACGTGATGAAATGGGCCCAAACTGACTTAACGGCTGTCTTGCTTAACAAAGGAAATTTTGGGCTCCGTTGCGGCCCTAAGCCAAGGATTACCTGTAGGCCTCCAGACACCAACACAATCACCCATTTCAAATTGGGACAGGGCCCTTTAGGCTAAAACAGGCCTCAAGCGAAGCAACTCATGAGTCAGAACATTAGATATTCATTTAATGTGGGTTGTTAGCCCCCAGATTTACTCCTGCAAAACAGTCAAAGATTAAGGGGCACTTTCCTCTGTCTAGATCAGCGGTATTTATAATTGAGAGAAAGGGTAGGAGATAAAAGCTAAATAAGGGTGTGTGTGTGTGTGGGGAAAATCCTGAAGAATTCTGCAGTTCATCCTTAAATTACAGCCAGGCAGGTGCTAAATTAAATTAGAAAAGCTTTTCAATTAAGAACAGTTTGAGGAGGGAACCAGTGACCCGCAGAGGACAGGACTGCCTTTCATTTGAAGAACTCAAGCAGAGCGCCATCAACCTATAAAGGATGCCTTAATTTGGATTCCTGTGTTGAATTAAGTTTCCATAATGCTGCCACAACTTACAGCTGGGCTTCCTTTTTTTTAAAATCATCTTAACCAAGCTAGTCAATCTCCACCAATGTCTCACTGAGCAACGGTGTGAACTAGAAGAAGTGTTTACAATTTCCTAGGGTGCCTTCGGATTTCAAATGAGGTTCTGGAAAATTTGGACGTGTGTTGCACTGTGTAGTTCAGAGGGGGGGGGGGGGGAAAGAGACCAAAATAAGTTGGGTTAGAATCCTTTGAGTAGGTGGCATCAAAATACAGCTAGTCCTTGACTTAACCACCAAAATTGTAGCCCCAAATTTCTGTAGCTAAGCAAGAAGCTTGTTAGGTGAGTTTTGTCCCGTTTTGCGACCTTTCTTGCCGCAGTGATTAAGCCGTTTGTCTGAAATGTTATAGGGTTCCTTGCCTGAGCAGGGGGTTGGACTAGATGACCTCCAAGGACCCTTCCAACTTTTGTTGTTGTTGTTGTTGTTGTTGCTGCTGTATCACTGCAGTTTTTAAGGTAGTCACACGGTTGTTAAGTGAACCCAGCTTCCCCAGTGACTTTGCTTGTCAGGAAGTCGCAAAAGGGGATCGCGTGACCCCGGGGACACTGCAGCAGTCGTAAGTACATGCCAGTTGCCGAGCCTCTGAATTTTGATCACTTGACCGTGGGGATGCTGCAACGGTCATAAGTGTGAAAAACAGTCATAAGTGACTTTTTCCAGTGCCGTTGTAATTTTGAACAGTCACTAAACAAATGGCTATAAGTCAAGGACTACCTGTAGATTTATTATTTATTTTTTTAAGAAATAAAGAGGATCTTAAGGGACTGAAGAGGATGGGAGGATGCCGTCGAAGAAATTCTGGCAGTTTAAATTCTCGTCTCTTAAATTTGCCAAAGTTGAGAAACACCGTTTTAGGGGAATAACAGACAACAACATAACGGAAGGGACCTTGGAGGTCTTCTAGTCGAACCCAGGAAACCCTATAGCATTCCAGACAAATAGTTGTCCAATCTCTTCTTAAAAACTTCCACTGTTGGAGCACCCACAACATCTGGTGGCAAGCTGTTCCACTGGTTAATTGTTCTCACTGTCAGGAAGTTTCTGCTTAGTTCTAGGTTGCTTCTCTCCTTGGTGAGTTTCCATCCGTTGCTTCTTGTCCTGCCTTCAGGTGCTTTGCAGAACAGGTTGACCCCATTCTTCTTTGGGGGAGCCCCTGAGATATTCTATCATGTCAGCCCCTAGTCCTTCTTTTCATTAAACTAGACATCCCCAATTTCTGCAATGGTTCTTCATATGTTTTAGCCTCCAGCCCCCTAAAATGCTTTATCCGAATGGCTTGCTTATCCATTCTCTTCGGCAGAGTCTTATTTTTGATCCAAGACACACAACCGCTGGATTTGCAATCTGCAGAGTGTAGCATATGTCTGCTCGGTGGGGAAGCCACAGGAGGGATTTTAAAAACTGGGTTTTGCTACCAGGTAAGTGGGCACCAGAGCTTTGGAGCAGTTTTGACAGGAAATAGGAGGAGGAAGTAATAAGATTTGTTTTGCTTCACAGTTCTGTGGAAGTGTAAATTTGTAGTCAAAGCGTTGGCACGGAAGACGCAGGCTGTCTCTGACTTTCAAAAATAATAATATAATAATAAAAAATAAACAACCCAACATTCTAGATTCCACATAACTGGTTTGGAGCTTATTTACTTATTTACGTGTTTGTTTAAAAAATAATAATAAGGGGGACCTCATTTTAATAAACGGTTGTTTATTTATAAAACAATTCATCACTCCAAAAGAGAAAGGGGGGAAAACAATTAAAAATATTCCCAGAGTGTAAGACAAGTCGATATTATGGCTGACTCTAGCTTGTAAGATGTTATGATCACCCTGCTATTTATTTATCCAGCTGGCATTCAACTAGCTATTTAGACCTCTTTATAGTGAGTTCGAACTCGACTTAAACTGTGATTTAAATTCAAATCAAGACTTCATGCTGGCTGGGGAAATCCAGACATCTTCCAGTTGCCAAGATTGAAAAATGCTGCAATAGCCTGTTGTAAGGCTCCAGTCAAGCTGTTTACCAAAGCACCTGAGGGCAGGACAAGAAGCAACGGATGGAAAAGATGGAGAAGCAACCTAGAACTAAGGAGAAACTTCCTGACAGTTAGAACAATTAACCAGTGGAACAACCTGCCTCCAGAAGCGGTGAAGGCTCCAACACTGGAAGTTTTTAAGAAGAGACTGGACAGCCATTCATCTGAAATGATATAGTGTTTCCTGCCTGAACAGAGGTTGGACTAGAAGACCTTCAAGGTTCCTTCCTATTATTATTATTATTATTATTATTGTTGTTGTTGTTGTTGTTGTTGTTGTTGTTGTTGTTGTTATTATTATTATTATTATTATTATTATTATTATTATTATTATTATTATTATTATTATTATATCTTGGGACAGGGGTCTTCAACCTTGGCAACTTTAAGACTTGTGGACTTCAACTCCCAGAATTCCTCAGCCAGTTTTGCTGGCTGAGGAATTCTGGGAGTTGAAGTCCACAAGTCATAAAAGGGCCAAGTTTGAAGACCCCTGTCTTAGGGATTGGGGTATGCCAAATGCAAATGTTGTCTAAAAATGCACAAAAAGAACAATGGTTTCCCAGGAAAACCATGGCTGGCTAGGGAATTCTGCAAATTCAAGAATCCACAAGTCCGCACACCTCAAAGTTCTCCAGGTTGAGAAAGAGTGGTGTAGATATTAGCTGGACATTCCAAAGAATGGACAGGTGTACAGGTAGTCCTCAACTCACGACCATAATGGAGCCCCAGATTTCTGTTGCTAAGCGAGACAATTGTTAAGTGAGCTTGGCTCCATTTTATGGCCTTTCTCGTCACAGTTGTTAAGTGAATCACTGCAGTTGCTAAATGAGTAACATGGTTGTAAAGCGAATCCGGCTTCCCCATTGACTTCACTTGTCGGAAGGGCGCCAAAGGGGATCACATGACCCCAGGACACTGCAACCGTCACTGGTACATGCCAGTTGCCAGGCGTCTGAATTTTGATCATGAGACCACGGTGAGGCTGCAATATTTGTGAGTGAAGCGGTCATGTGTCACTTTTTCTAGTGCCTTTGTAACCTTCAAAAGGTCACTAAATGAATGGCTGTAAGTCAAGGACTACCTGTATGGGGAAAAATAATAACAACAACAACAATAATTCAAGGTGCTGGTGATGACCTATAAAGCCCTACATGGCATGGGTCCGGATTATCTTAGGGAGCACCTGCTGCCAGCATCAACTTCCCATCGTCCTGTGCGCTCCCATAGAGAGGCGGGTGATCCCCAGAGGGAGGGCATTCTCTGTGGGCGCGCCAGACCATTGGAATGATTTACCTGTGGAACTCCGGACCGCCCCCGATCTGCGTTCATTTCGCCAGGACCTGAAAACCTGGCTTTTCGATTTATCAGGCCTGGACTGAAGGGATTTTAGCTTTTTAAATATTGTTTTAATTGTTGGGCTTAATTAATTTAATTTATTTTAATTTTATATTATCTTTTATATTGTATTTTATGCTGCCCTGTAAACCGCCCTGAGTCCTTCGGGAATAGGGCGGTATAGAAATCTAATAAAATAAAATAAATAAAATAAATAATAATCATAACAACAATGAAGATGATGATGATGATAATAATGATAATAATAATAATGAACCAAAGCGTACAGCTGATTGATATCGCTGTACCAGGAGATGCCAGAGTCGAAGAAAAAGAACTGAAAAAAATTACGAAATACCGCAACCTGGCCATCAAAACTGCACGATTATGGATGAAACGCGCAACAGTGATACCCATTGTCATTGGGGCACTGGGAACTATGTCCAAAAACTTTGCAAAATACATCAAGAAATTGCAGCTTCCTGCAATAACTCCAGCAAAGCTACAAAAAACTGTGCTACTCGGAACATCTTACATTTTAAGGAGATACCTGGTTGATACCTAGGATGCTGGCAGCAACCCGTGTCAACCATTACTGCCAGTCAGTTTGAGTGTTCAGTTGACTGAGTTTCATGTTTTATGAATAAAAGCTTTATCATCATCATCATCATAGAGTAGGAAGGGACCTGGGCAGGAAACCCTACCATTTCAGACAAATGGCTGTCTATTCTTAAAAACTTAAAAACTTCCAGTGTTGGAGCATTCACTGCTTCTGGAGGCAGGTGGTTCCACTGGTTAAGTGTTCTGACTGTTAGGAAGTTTCTCCTTAATTCCTGGTTGCTTCTCTCCTTGATCACTTTCCATCCGTTGCTTCTTGTCCTGCCTGACAGTGAGAACAATTATCCAGCTGAACAACTTGCCTCCAAAAGTTGTGGGTGCTCCAACACTGGAGGTTTTTAAGAAGAGATTGGACAACCATTTGTCTGGAATGGTCTAGTAGGGGTCTCCTGCTTGAGCTGGGGGTTGGACTAGATGACCTCCGAGGTCCCTTCCAACTCTCTTCTCTTCTCTAATTTTGAAGTTCCCGCCCATTTTCCTTGATGGTTTTTCCAGAAGGACTCTCTGCCCTCTGAAAAATATTAACGGGGGTCCTCAGCCAGTAGCGGTTGCCCAGCTCTGATGTAGATCGAACTTAACTCCGCACCGATTTTAAGATATAATCTTTTCATTTGACGGGGACCTGCTCTCAAACAATCTAGGCTTAGGGGGAGGTCAGTCAAGCTGAAGGGGAATTAGATTTCGCTCCGAAAGCACAACCCAGAATTTTTTTTATTTTATTTTTTACTGCTGGGGAAATGGCGTATGCATAGAAATAGGCACATTTGTGCGTAATCAGTCAGCAGATCGTGATGGGTAAAGAAGTTAATGGGGTCTCCAAGGTAGAAAATCATAACCGTTTGGCTACCCTGCTGGGCGAACTTCACCGGGTTGAATCTAAGGCGCTCAGAGTCTGGATTTCTTAAAAATTTTTATAACCCTAACCCCTGAGCAAAATTGACTCTGCTGACTGATGTAAGTAATACAAATGTCCTGATTTGCTTAAGCGGGGTGATTTTCCCCCCCCTGCTACATTTGCATATCTTCACTTTTTCTGAGCTGAAAATGGTTTTCTTTTTTTTTCCCTTTCCCTTTTAACCCTGAAATGGTTGGTTGTGAAAGCAACCACCTCGACCCACAGGAGATTGTATGGGTCGTTCTGCTAAACAGCTAACCACTCTGCTAAACAACTCATTCCCACCACGCTGTCCAACTTTCTAGTAAGGCCCCATTGCTCTTCTTCTTCTTCATCTCATCTTTCCTATCGCCTGTCGCCTCATCTATTTAGGACGATAACTTTCTGGCTTGTATCTCACTCACAGTTTGCCTCGTTTTATTTAGTATCCTACTGTGGTTTATATCGGTTACTTATTTTGGTATCCCTTGACTATCACTGAGTGTTGGATCTTGTGATTTACGATGAATGTAGTTTTACAATGACTATGGTAATAATTTATTAATTATTGTTTGTATACTGAGAGCTTCTGCGCCGGAGGAAAAAAAATCCTTCTGTGGGTCTAATCACACTTGGTCCATAAAAAATTCTGTTCTATTCTATTCTATTCTATTCTATTTTCTATTCTATTCCATTCCATTCCATTCCATTCCATTCCACGCCACGCCACGCCACGCCACGCCACGCCACTCCATTCCATTCCATTCCATTCCATTCCATTCCATTCCATTCTATTCTATTCTATTCTATTCTATTCTATTCTATTCTATTCTATTCTATTCTATTCTATTTTCTATTCTATTTTCTATTCTATTCTATTCTATTCTATTCTATTCTATTCTATTCTAATGTTATTCTATTCTATTCTATTCTATTTTCTATTCTATTCTATTCCATTCTATTCTATTCTATTCCATTCCATTCCATTCCATTCCATTCCATTCCATATTTTCTATTCTATTCTATTCTATTCTATTCTATTCTATTCTATTCTATTCTATTCTATTCTATTCTATTCTATTCTATTCTATTCTATTCTATTCTATTCTATTCTATTCCATTCCATTCTATTCCATTCCATATTTTCTATTCTATTCTATTCTATTCAATTCTATTCTATTCTATTCTATTCTATTCTATTCTATTCTATTCTATTCTATTCCATTCCATTCCATTCCATTCCATATTTTCTATTCTATTTTCTATTCTATTCTATTCTATTCTATTCTATTCTATTCTATTCTATTTTCTATTCTATTTTCTATTTATTCTATTCTATTCTATTCTATTCTATTTTCTATTCTATTTTCTATTCTATTTTCTATTCTATTATTCTATTATTCTATTCTATTCTATTCTATTCTATTCTATTCTATTCTATTCTATTCTATTCTATTCTATTCCATTCTATTCCATTCCATATTTTCTATTCTATTCTATTCTATTCTATTCTATTCTATTCTATTCTATTCTATTCTATTCTATTCTATTCTATTCCATTCCATTCCATTCCATTCCATTCCATTCCATATTTTCTATTCTATTCTATTCTATTCTATTCTATTCTATTCTATTCTATTCTATTCTATTCTATTCTATTCTAATAGGCTAATGCCTCCTTAAGTAACACCAGCTGCCTGCAATTAGTGCAGGTTCGCATCCCACCAGGCTCAAGGTTGACTCAGCCTTCCATCCTTCCGAGGTAGGTAAAATGAGGACCCAGATTGTTGGGGGCAATTAAGCTGACTTTGTAATAATGCCGCTTGGGGTGTGTGTGAAAGCCCTAATAAGCAGGCATATACATAGAATGAAGGCTACTGCTAAGCTTGTAAGCCGCCCTGAGTCTTCGGAGAAGGGCGGGATATAAATGGAATTAAAATAAAAAATAAAAATTCTATTCTATTCTATTCTATTCCATTCCATTCCATTCCATTCCATTCCATTCTATTCCATTCCATATTTTCTATTCTATTCTATTCTATTCTATTCTATTCTATTCTATTCTATTCTATTCTATTCTATTCTATTCTATTCTTGTGTTCCATTCCATTCCATTCAATTTCTTATTCTATTCTATTCTATTCTATTCTATTCTATTCTATTCTATTCTATTCTATTCTATTCTATTCTATTCTACTCCTGCAATTATTAGGCTACTAATTCAGAAAAGAACAGCCCGTTTTTCTCCCCTTCCCCAATATAAATTGATAGATGCAGCTGGCACGTTGGTTAACATCAGGGATAAATTGAGCAGTCATATGCAAAGGAAGCCACTGGTATTATACAAAAATCAAGATCTGCGTTTCCAGCCAATCAGTTCAGCAGAGATATACCAACAATCAAATTGTTAGAAATGACTGCCATAAATTACCTTGTCTTCCATCTAATGGAGCCAGAAACAGATGTGAGACAATTTAGAGCTGAGCTAACTGTAAGTGGGTAAAGTTTCTTCCCTCGCGTGACTTCCATTCTTTTTCTCTTAGACCCCCTCCCCCAAATTGCACAAAAGCAGGCCCGTTTTGTGCAGCACACACTTAGTGAGAAACAGCCCATATTTCACACGTAGGTGTAGTCCTCGACTTACGAGGCCCAAATTTTCTGTTGCTCAGCGAGACAGCTGTTAACTGAGTTTTGCTCCATTTTTAACGACCTTTCTTCACACCGTTGTTAAGTGAATCACTGCACTTGCTAAGCGAGCAACACGGCTGTTAAGAGAATCCGGCTCCCCTCATTGTATTTGCTGGTCAGAAGGTCCCAAGAGGGGAATCGCCTGATCCAGGGGACATTGCAACCGTCATAAATACGAGCCACTTGCAAAGCATCTTGAATTTTGATGGGGGAATGCTGCGTCGTTAAGTGTGGAAAACAGGCATAAGTGGCTTTTTCCAGTGCCGCTGTCACTTTGAACGGTCACGAAACGAATGTCGAGGAGTTTCTGTACAGCATCAACTATGGCCCCTTTAGGACCTCTGGACTTCCACTCCCAGAATTCTGTCTGGCTCAGGAATTCTGGGATTTGAAGTCCACAGGTCGTAATGCAGCCATAGCTGCCCACTCCTGCATTATAGGTTAGTTCAGGGGTGTCAAACTCAATTTCATTGAGGGCTGCATCAGCATTGCAGTTGCCCTCAGGGGGCTGGGTGGGTGTGGCCTGGGTGGGCGTGGCCTACTGGGTGGGCGGGGCTAGAGTGCGTATGGCCTACTGGGTGGGCGTGGCCAGCTCTACATCGTTCGCATCAAGGGTGCCTATGGGGGCCTGGGCAGGAGTGGGACAGATCTGGGGGTCTCTGGCAGGAGGAGGGTCTCTGGGCCAGGGCCAAGGCAGTGGGGGCCGTTCCCTCACTGTTTCCAGGATGGCTTCGCGGGCCGCATGAAACCACTTCGCGGGCTGGATCCAGCCCCCGGGCCTTGTGTTTGACATGTCTGGGTTAGTTAGTGAACCCAGTTCTGGCCAAATGGCTCAAGAATCAATGCATTTAATCCGGGAAGAATAGCTTAATGCCCTCCCTATTATTTCAGCTGGGACGCTACAATGGCCTTAATTCTTTGCTAAGTCCCTGATCTCATAAAATCTCCTGCTTTATGGCCTGCAGTCACTCATCCAAGGGGGAATGGAAAGATGCACCAAAGAGCAGTTGCAATCTGCTTGCTCATTTGTTTCTGCTTTTTTGTTTGGAGTTTTTGAGTTGAATATGCTGGCACCTCCAGTTAAATCCAAACTCTTTAGTGTGTCCCATTATTCCACCATATCCTCATCAAACAATTGCGTTTTTGGTCCAGTTCTTTGTAGAGCAGAATAGAATGGAATGGAGTGCAGTGCAGTGCAGTGCAGTGGGAATGGAATGGAATAGAATAAAGTAGAATGGAATGGAATGGAATGGAATGGAATGGAATGGAATGGAATGGAATAGGAATAGAATAGAATAAAAAATATGGAGTGGAGAGGAATGGAATGGAATGAAATAGAATAGAAAATTAGAATAGAAAATTAGAATAGAATAGAATAGAATAGAATAGAATAGAATAGAATAGAATAGAATAGAATACTGTAGAATAGAATATATGGAATGGAATAGAATGGAATGGAATAGAATAGAATAGAATAGAATAGAATAGAATGGAATGGAATGGAATGGAATGGAATGGAATGGAATAGAATAGAATAGAATAGAATAGAATAGAATAGAATAGAATAGAATAGAATAGAATAGAATAGAATAGAATAGAAAATGTGGAGTGGAGTGGAGTGGAGTGGAGTGGAGTGGAATGGAATGGAATGGAATGGAATGGAATAGAATAGAATAGAATAGAATAGAATAGAATAGAATAGAATAGAATAGAATAGAATAGAATAGAATAGAATAGAATAGAATAGGAGCTGGAAGGGACCTTGGAGGTCTTCTAGTCCAGCCCTCCCGCTCAAGCAGGAGAAGGGAATGGAGTCTAGCATTCCAGAGGGAGTTGGCATTCTGGTTTTCATCTGGATCTTTTGCTGGGAAGAGTGAAACCTGTGTATTGTGTGGGTTTGTTCCTTTTTTCCTGCCTCTCTAGTTTTTTTTCTTTTTAAATCATTCTTGCCATGTTAAGTCAGGCAGTTGTTACGGGAGCGGTGCTTGATTTTTGTCATGATTTTCCATCTTTTTGAGCATGGTTGTTACGTCAATCACTCAGGTTGTGAAGTGACTCCAGCTTCCTCCCCCTCCCCTCAATTGATTTTGCTTGTGGAAAGCCGGGCCTGGAAGGTTAGAAACGGTGATCAGATTAACTGACTGGCTGACAGACTCACTCACTGACAGGTTGACTGACTGATTAATTGATTAATTGACTGACTGACAAGTTGACTGACAGGTTGACTGACTGATTGACTGTCTGACAGGTTGACTGCCTGCCTGTCTGACTGACAGGTTGACTGACTGACTGACTGACAGATTGACTGTCTGACAGGTTGACTGACTGACTGATTAATTGACTGTCTGACAGGTTGACTGCCTGCCTGTCTGACAGATTGACTGACAGGTTGACTGACTGACTGATTAATTGACTGTCTGACAGGTTGGCTGGCTGACTGACTAATAGACAGACTGACTGACTGACTGATGGACAGATTGACTGACTGATGGACAGATCGACTGAGAGATTGACTGGCTGACTTATTGACAGATTGTCTGAATGACAGATTGACTGACCGACCGACTGACTGACTGTCCAAACTCTCTGCCTAGCAGGACACTCTGTGACAACTGTGAGTTATTTTTACTGTAGGAATCCTACACTGTGTCAATATGGATTATGCCTTATTGCTGGAGTTTTGAGGGACGGAGGATAGCACAAAATCTCTCGTAAAAAGATAAGCAATATTTTTATCCAGGCAGGCAATCTTTCCTTTTTTTCCGAGGCTACAAGGGTGTCGGCTCCATGTTTCCTTTCTCCTTTGAACACTCTCCTTCAAGCAGCCACCATATTCTTTGTCAGCCCCCAGCTGTGTGATGTCTCTTTTCGCATCCCTTGCCCAGATTAGGCACAATACAACAAATATTTGTTTCAGTTAATTAGCAGAGCCTGTAACACAAGCCACATTATTCTGCGCCATAACCATGTGTTATTACTAGTCTTGCGGCCACACAAAGTGTTGCATTGTTCCTTAATTATCCTTTTAGAATGACACTGTGAGGAATTCTCTCTCTGCTGCAAATCTGCTAGGTTGTGATTTGTGCAAGTCGCTTCCCTGCGGAGACGTTGCTGTGTAATGGCTCAGGAGCAATTGGGAGAGGAAGGATCCGGCCCAGAGAGGGAGGGGGCCCGGAAATGGGGCTGGTTGATGTTTTCAAATCTAATCTAATCAAATGTAATCAAATCTAATTCAATCTAATCAAATCTAATTCAATCTAATCAAATCTTGATGATGGTCAGAAGATCAACAGCGAATGAATGAATGAATGAATGAATGAATGAGCAAGTGAGTAAGTGAGCGAGCGAGCGAGACAATTTGGTCTAATGGTTGAGGCTCCAGGCTAGAAACCAGGAGAGGTGAATTCTAGTCCCGCCTTAGACATGAAAATCATCTGGGTGACTTTGGGTCAATCACCAGGCGATGGTGAGTTCTAGACCTGCCTTAGGCGTAACAGCCAGCAGGGAGACTTTGGGCCAATCAACAGGTGATGGTGAGTTCTAGTCCTGCCTTAGGCATGAAAGTCATCTGGGTGACTTTGGGTCAATCACCAGGCGATGGTGAGTTCTAGTTCTGCCTTAGCGTGGAAGCCAGCAGGGTTGCTTTGAGCCAATCAACAGGCAACGGTGAGTTCTCTAGTCCTGCCTTAGGCATGAAGGCCATCTGGATGACTTTGGGCCAATCACCAGGAGACCACGAGTTCTAGTGCCATCTTAGCTATGAAAGCCAGCTGGGTCACTTTGGGCCAATCACCAGGCGATGGTGAGTTCTAGTCCCGCCTTAGGCATGAAGGTCATTGGGTGACTTTGGGCTAATGACCAGGAGACAGCCAGTTCTAGTGCCATCTTAGCCATGAAAGCCAGCTAGGAGACTGAGCCAATCACCAGGCGACGGTGAGTTCTAGACCTGCCTTAGGCGTGAAAGCCATTGGGTGACTTTGGGCGAGTTCTAGTGCCATCTTAGCCATGAAAGCCAACAGGGAGACTTTGGGCCAATCACCAGGCGACGGTGAGTTCTAGTCCTGCCTTTGATCTTTGAAATCCACCTGGGTGTTTGCGGCAATTCAGATGTCCATCCTAGGAAATAAGCCTTTCTTCCCATGTAATTTATGCATTATTTACTAGAAATAGCGGAAAACGGAAAAACGTCCATATATGTGCAGGATAGGAATAGATGGGAAGGGCAGTAGCTGTCCTCAACTTACTTCCACAATTGAGATCTCAGTTTCCACCGCTAAGTGATCCGTGCCTAAATTTACAACCTTTTTTTTGGGGGGGCCGTGATTGCTAAATAAATCACTGCGGTTGTTAAGTGAATCAGGCAGTCATTAAGCAAATCGGATTTCCCCCGTTGAATTTGCCTGTCCGATGTTGGCTGAGAAGGTCGCAATTGGGGATCAAGTGACCCCGGGATGCTGCAACCGTCCTAAATACGCGTCGGTTTCCAAGTGCCTGAATTCTGATCACATGACCGTGGGGAATGCTGCAACGGTCGTAAGTGTGAGGACTGGTTGCGGGTCACTTCTTTCAATGCCATTGTAACCTCAAGAAGTCACTTAAAAAATGGTTGTAGGTCGAGTAACCGTTACCTGCAAACATTTGTCGCTCCTTTCTACTTTGTACAAGAAGTCCTCAACTTACGACGGTCCATTTAGTGACCATCTGAAGTTACCACGGCACTGAAAAAAAGGGACTTAGGACCATTTTTCACACTTAACGACCGCCGTTGCAGCATCTCCGTGATCATGTGATTAAAAACTCCCAATGCTCGGCAACTGAGTCACACTTATGATGGTCGCAGTAAGTGTGGAAACCTCTCCCTTTCTCCTCAGCATGGCTGGCTCAGGAATTCTGGGAGTTGAAGTCCACGAGTCATAAAAGAGCCAAGGTTGCCTATCCCTGACCTATACCATCTCAGACAAGTGACTGTCTAGCCCAGGGGTAGGCAACCTTGGCTCTTTTATGACTCATGGACTACAACTCCCAGAATTCCTGAGCCAGCATGGCTCAGCTTGGAAACCTCTCCCTTTCTCCTCAGCATGGCTGGCTCAGGAATTCTGGGAGTTGAAGTCCATGAGTCATAAAAGAACTAAGGTTGCCTACCCCTGAACTAGAGGATTGTGGTGTTTTTTTCTCCCCATTTGTCTCTTTCCTCTTTGCTACTGCTTCAACAAGCTAACCTTGTGAAACATACCTTTTTTTTTAAAGATCCGGTAACTTGAAGCCCTTATTGGCAGAAAAGTTAAAATAAGGCAAGTTAGAGAATGACTTTTCACCGTGCAATAACTTTCCTGCCTCTAAAAACAGTGCAAACTCCCTTAAAAGTTAAAAAAAAAAATTAAAAATATTCCGATCTACTATGTATGCATCCTGAACCATTTTCTTCAATTCTGGGAAATACAGAATCGTCCTTAACTTCACTCCAATGCATCCCCAAGCGATTTATGTAGAGAACTGTGTCCTGGACTGTACGCGCCATTCCTTGAACGAACGTGGCCCGTTCATAATAACGTTCGTGGCCTTTGACTTTTGGAAAAAGGCATTTCTCCCCAATCCGCGTCATGTGCATGCAGTCCTCGGCTTACAACGTTAACGGAGCCTGGCTGTCAAGGTTATAAGTCGTAACGGCCGGGAATTGGGTCGCCCACGTGACTGACGTGATTTTGTGACCTTTCTCGTCATCTTTAATGGTGGTCATAAAGCGGATGCCGTGGTCGTTAAGCGAATGCCGCAGTCATTGAGGAAAATAATAGTTTGCTATAAGCCTCTTTTTTTTCTTTTTTGAAAAAAGGAAGTAAATGCTGATTTTCAGCAAAACCGCTGTAAAACGTGCTCATCAAGATGCTGTAAACAGTCATAAATGGAGGACGGTTGCCAAGCACTCCGTTGTGTGAATACAGGGGAGGGGTGGTGGTGGTGCTGGTGGTGGCTGTCATAACTTCAGAACTGGGCTGTAAGCAGCGGTGGGATTCAGCCGGTTTGCACCACTTCGGCAGAACCAGTCGTAAGTCGAGGACTACCTGTTTAGCCTAAAATTGAACTTTTTGTGCATGTGAAAGAGCCTTGGGGGAGCAGTGGGCTAATGCCTCCTTAAGTAACACCAGCTGCCTGAAATTAGTGCAGGTTCGCATCCCACCAGGCTCAAGGTTGACTCAGCCTTCCATCCTTCCGAGGTAGGTAAAATGAGGACCCAGATTGTTGGGGGCAATTAAGCTGACTTTGTAATAATGCCGCTTGGGGTGTGTGTGTGTGAAAGCCCTAACAAGCAGGCATATACATAGAATGAAGGCTACTGCTAAGCTTGTAAGCCGCCCTGAGTCTTCGGAGAAGGGCGGGATATAAATGGAATTAAAATAAAATAAAAAATAAATAAAATAAAATTCCAGAGGGGTCACGTGGTCCCCTGTTGTGACCTTCTGACAAGTCAACGGGGAAGCCAGATTCACTGAACAACTTAACAGCTGCAGCGACTCGCTTAAGCAACAGCGGCAAGGAAAGGCAGTAAAATGAGTCGTCAGAAGTTCACTGAACAAGTGTCTCACTTAGCAGCAAGAAATCTTGAGCTCAGTCATGGTCGTAAATGGAGGACTCTCATGAAATGACTGTCTCGCTTAGACCACAGAAACCTTGGGCTCCGTCGTGGCCGTAAATCGAGGACTTCCTGTGCTGTTTTATTAAATTCTGGAGATAATATAAAGGTAAAGGTAAAGGTTCCCCCGCACATGCGTGCTAGTCGTTTCCGACTCTTCAAAGCCGAAGAGCCAGCGCTTGTCCGAGGACGTCTCCGTGATCTTGTGGCCGGCATGACTAGACGCCAAAGGAGCACGGAACGCTGTTACCTTCCCACCGCAGTGGTCCCTATTTTTCTACTTGCATTTTTACGTGCTTTCGAACTGCTAGGCTGGCAGAAGCTTGAACCAGTAACAGGCGCTCACTCTGTTACACGGCATATAGGCAAGTTAAAATGTATTTTTCTGCCCAACGTTTTTTAGGAAGGCAAACCACAAGGAAGGGCCTTTGCCTTTCAAAGACCCCTGCTAGCAGTTGCATTTTCCCTGATGAGACTTTGTTCACTATTTGGTTATCCACCCGCTGCTTTTGCAACTTGCAGAAGGTGCAAGCGTGAAGGCAGCCTGGTAAAATTCCATGTTCCTTTGGGTGTTTCTTTTACGGCAGCCGATCTTTAATTTATTCAACCTATCCGGTCCTTCCGATATTTTTTTTCCCCTCCCTCTCTTTAATATCACCTCTGCGCACGTTCCCTTGCCTCCAGCATCTTATCAGCCTCATCTTTGCAGAAAATCGTTTCCCTGCCTTTAAAAATATGTGTGCAGAGTTGAAGAGGGTGCAAAGTAGAAAATCAAACACACACACACACACACACACACCACCAGGAGAAAATGACTATGAGGACACACACACCCCGGGTGGAAACTGAGAAGGCTTTTTAAGGATGACCTGAAGAATGTTCTTGAATTAAATTTCTCTTCTTGTGCTGAGTGGGAGATCAGATTAGAGCAGGGCTTTTCAACCAGTGGTACGGGTACCACCTGTGGTACATTGGCACCTGGCAGGTGGTATGCAACCATCCTAGGAAAGTGGTAGCGGTGGAGGGGAATGAGCTGAACCAGTGGCAGCACTGCACAAGCCTGAGCGAAAGATGGCTTGGAGCTGCAGGGCTGTCGGGGCTCAGCGGAAGCTCCAGGATCAGCGCTTCTTCGGGGCTGTCAGGGCTCAGCGGAAGTGCCAGGATCAGCGCCAGGCTCCAGCTGGAGCTTGGCGCTGATCCTGGCACTTCTGAGCCCAGAAGAAGCGCCAATCAGCTGGAATGTTGCAGCATCTCCAGGGTCTTGCGATTTATATTCACATGCTTGGCAACTGATTCATATTTATGACGGTCAGTGTCCCAGGGTCATGTGAAGTGACCAAAACCTGCTGCAACCACCCAGCAGAGGGGGGGAATAAAAACCAAACACCCCCACCCTCCACCCCTGCTGCCAATCCTCAACAGAAATGCTCACAACAACGAAAACCTCGGACAGGAGGAAGAGCGCTGCCGGGTGGGCAGGCAAGTGTCTTGCTCGGCTGTGGCTTGGGGGGGCACTTTTTTCAGTGCCATTGTAACTTTGAACAGTCACTAAGTGAACTGTTGTAAGTCGAGGACTACCTGTATTTCATCACTTTTTTCCTTTTTGGGGGGGTCATCAAGTTTTTGACCCCTTGCTAGGCGACTGGTGGTATTCGGATGTTGCCATATCCTAAAAAGTGGTACAATGGGTGAAAAGGTTGAAAAGCCCTGATCTAGATGACTTCTCAGCTCCCTTCCAACTCCGGAAAGAAAGAGGCCATTCTGAGAGGATTGGATTTCCAAAACACCTGAAAAAAACCGAATGGCCTCTGAGGGTTGGGCTGTACCGTGCCAGAAGACTTTGCCATATTCATCACCAAATTACAAAGAAAGAACCAAAAAAAAAAATTTAATTTACAAGCAGTGGGTTGGTTCATTGTGTGATGTGTCCCTGGCTACTTTCCTTCGTGACCAGAGGCAAGTTCGCTTGACCAACAACCAGCCAAGACCCAACAAGGTGCTTTTGTTTCATTTATTGCAATAAGGGAGAGAAGCTGCCCAAGTTTGGTTCTCTCCAAAGTTCCATCCCCAAATATTCTCTGTGCTTTCTCCAGCTCTGTCCCGGCTGCCACAACCCTCCTCGTTCCCCATTGGCTGAGGTACTATGAGGTTACACTCTTCCCGACCGCCTCCTACATATTTCCTGTTACATACTAAATCATACATCAGAGGTACATTAAAATTAGGAGATAATATATGCAAGGTGTGTCAAGTAATATTCAGTAAGATATTAGGCATGTTCATTTGCCTGTTTTGAGTTCTGGAGATATTTTATGCCTCCTTAGAACAATAGGTTCTTCCCTGTCTTTCAGTTCAGTTTGCCTTTCCTGTTATCCCATTCAGCTAGTTTTCCAGTTAAGCTAGGTATCTTCTCTTACAGCTGTTTTTGCAGCTGCACTTTGAAGACCCGGCTAATTTTTGCCTAAGTGTCTATCTTACATCCTCCCTTTATGCTACCATTTCCTCGCTCCCGTCCATTGTAGTTTCTTTGGCAAGCTTGTTTATCTGCTCAATAAGTTTCTACTGCACCGTAGATTTGACTGTCTCTGAAGATTCGTCGCATTGGTGCACACTTATCACTTGCGTGCTTCATTAAGCAATGATGTCACCTGTTTCAGGATGGAATGTTATGTGAGGCCTCTAAACCTGGTTTGTTTGTTTATTTATTAATCAAATTTATATAGCCCCCCCGTCTCACAGCAAGTGAGTTTTTGTGACTCACTCCACAAACCATGGTTAACCTATTGTAGTTTACTTCCACAGCAGTATTGGAATTGGAATATATTCCGATATCTAAAAACCAGGACAGATTATGGGATTTTAAAAACACCGGTTTGGCACCATGTGTGAAACCAGTTTTATTTTCAGAGCAGGTTCAGAATCCCGATCTGCTGGAGAAATGTCTATGGCTAATCCTTGACTTGTACCTATTCATTTAGCCACCATTTTAAGTTACATGGCTCTGAAGCAAGTGACTTATGACTAGTCCTCACACATACAACCATCACGGTGTCCCCACAGTCGTGTGCTCAAAGCTCAGGCGTTGGCAACTGGCCTGTATTAACAATGGGTGCAGTGCCTCAGGGTCATATGATCTCCATTTGCGACTTTCCCAGCCAGCTTCCAAAAAACAAAGTCAAGTGGGGGGCGGGAGTTAGATTTACTTAATGACTGCGTGATTCAGTTAACAACTGGAGTGATTATCTTAGCAAACATAGCACAAAGGGCATAAAATCAGTCTCGACTCACTTAAAAATGAGCTTGCTTAGCAACGACAGCTCCAGTTTCAACTGCGGTCATAAGTCGAGGGCTATCTGCATTTGCTACCACATTTCTGCACTGCTAAGCCCAACGTTAATGTCAACATCCAGCTCAAGAATCCAAATTAAACTCCAGGTTCATTCCATCTCCAAAAATCTTACTGTTGATTGAACACACTGCAGGGTTACGTCAAAGCAAAACTAACTCTGAGGTTCCCACACTACATTCATAGACTTAAACAATCATTTTCCCAGCCAGACCCCCAACGTCTTACGCAGTCCATGTAAACAAGTCCACTTTGTTACAGGAACCATCTGCTTCAAACCCACACCTGTTCTGGTGTCCTTGAAAAGGTTTCAGGCTCTCACAGTCTTCAGCAGAATCGTAGAAGTTTTGTTTCTCCATCTAACCCACTTGAAAGTAACAACTCCCTCCCCTTATTCTAGAGGCAGGTTGAAACACAGAGGCACTTAGCTGCCAAAGTTTCACCCTTTCCTAAACATCCTGTCCATCTTCTTTTCCAAACGGGTGCTCCATTTCAATTTTTGTAATCAGCCGTGCCATGACAGGCAATCCTTGACTTATGAGCACAACAGAGCCCCAAATTTCTGCTGCTCAGCGAGAAATTGGTTAAGGGAGTTTTGCCCCGTTTTATGACCTTTCTTGCCACCGTTGTTAAGCAAATTACGGCAGTCGTTAAATGAGTCACACGGTCGTTCAGTGAACCTGGCTTCCCCCATTGATTTTGCGGGTCAGAAGGTCGCAAAAGGGGTTCACATAACCCCCTTGGACACTGCGAACGTCCTAAATATGAGTCAGTTGCTAAACGCCTGAATTTTGATCGCGAGGGCGATAAATCTGAAAAACAGACATAAGGCACAAAGTGATCACTTTGAACGGTCACGAAACGAATGGTTGTTAAGTCAAGAACTGACTGTATCTGGAGCACCACTTTCCTTTCCCTGTTTTCCCAATATTTGCAAGAAAAGAGAGAGAAGCGTTTCTCTTGTCAGACAAATTTCTCTTCCTGCTTTTTTTGTTTTGCGCACATTTTACAGCTCCCCTTGAGGAAGAAAAGGTGAAAAGGGAAAAAGTTCCAATACCATCCAGTTCTCAGGTCGAAGCTAACGGGTGACTTGATATAAACACCTCTGAGACGAAAAAATAGATTTTCCCAGCCCACCACATCTGTTTCTCAGCTCCATATACAGCCAAATAGGGTATTTGGGAATCGTAAACCACTCGCTGCTTGCCAGCATCCTTACTCATCAGTTAACCAGGATAGTAGAAGGTTCTAAACCCAGAGAGGCAGCTTGACCTAGTGGTGAAGGCACCAGGCTAGAAACCAGGAGACTCGGAATTCTAGTCCTGCCTTAGGCATGAAAGCCAACTGGGTGACTTTGGGCCAATCACCAGGAGACAGTGAGTTCTAGTCCCGCCTTAGGCATGAAAGCCAGCTGGGTGACTTTGGGCCAATCACCAGGAGACTGTGAGTTCTAGTCCTGCCTTAGGCATAAAAGCCAGCTGGGTGACTTGGGCCAATCACCAGGAGACAGTGAGTTCTAGTCCTGCCTTAGGAATGAAAGCCAGCTGGGTGACTTTGGCCCAATCACCAGGAGACTGAGAGTTCTAGTCCCGCCTTAGGCATGAAAGCCAACTGGGTGACTTTGGGCCAATCACCAGGAGACAGTGAGTTCTAGTCCCGCCTTAGGCATGAAAGCCAGCTGGGTGACTTTGGGCCAATCACCAGGAGACTGTGAGTTCTAGTCCTGCCTTAGGCATAAAAGCCAGCTGGGTGACTTGGGCCAATCACCAGGAGACAGTGAGTTCTAGTCCTGCCTTAGGAATGAAAGCCAGCTGGGTGACTTTGGCCCAATCACCAGGAGACTGAGAGTTCTAGTCCCGCCTTAGGCATGAAAGTCAACTCGGTGACTTTGGGCCAATCACCAGGAGACAGTGAGTTCTAGTCCCGCCTTAAGCATGAAAGCTGCCTGGGTATCTATGGGCCAAACACCAGGAGATGGTGAGTTCTAGTCCCTCCTTAGGCATGAAAGCCACCTGGGTGACTTTGGGCCAATCACCAGGAGACTGTGAGTCCTAGTCCTGCCTTAAGCATGAAAGCTGCCTGGGTATCTGTGGGCCAAACACCAGGAGATGGTGAGTTCTAGTCCCGCCTTAGGCACTGTTTTTTTTGAACCCATCTCTCAACAAGCATCATCTCTGTGGGAGAGAGGAAGGTCAGGATGGCAGCTTCAGCCATGCAGGTGACCAACCACCAAAGGCAGGACTTCAATCGCGCAGCTGCCATCTTGCCTTTTCTGACCTTCCCCCGCTGACACCTCGATCCCAGTTCCAATACAGGCAGTCCTCAACTTTACAACGGTTCATTTTGTGAGCATTCAAAGTCACAACGGCACTGGAAAAAAGCGACTTAGGACCGTTTTTCACACTTATGACCGCTGTAGCATTCCCCATGGTCAGGTGATCAAAATTCAGAGGCTTGGCAACTGGCATGTACCCGCGACGGTTGCAGTGTCCTGAAATCACAGGATCCCCTTTTGCGACCTTCTGTCGAGCAAACTCGATGGGGAAGCCAGATTCACTTAATAACCGTGTTACTAAGTAATGAACTGCAGTGATTCGCTTAACAACTGAGCCAAGAAAGGTTGTAAAATAGGACAAAGTTTGTTTAACAAATGTCTCACTTAACAACAGAAATTTTGGACTCAATTGTGGTCGTATGTAGAGGACTCCTTGTATAATCTCATCTTCCAGGAAAATGGAGATGATGTATTTTTAGTTCGCCCCATAACTCCCAGATGGAAATCCACCCAGGATCCCTTATCCTGCTGGCGTCCTCAAACCACGGATCACTGCTTTTCATTTAAAATCCCGATTTTTCTCTCAAGCGGGAGGCCGTTAAGCCCTAATGGCATTTTTAAACTGATCGTAAAACTTCAATAACATCTTAGCTTAAATAGAGACAATAAATCACAAAAACCAGAGGAGCATCAATATAAACTCATTTAAATTGGGATGGAGCCACTTCACGGTTATCTTGTTCTCCTAATAAAGCGGGGGTGGGGTGGGAAACTAAGGAGAACCTGTAAGTCAATTTTGCGACTGCTTTAAGTCCACACCTATTCACGCTTAAAATGCACGTTTCAGATTGTTCTGTGATTTATTTAATCACGTTTGATTAACTGCACCTTAAGGGTTTATTCAGATAAAATGTTCAGCCAAACCAAGCATAGAATCTCTAAGTTAGATCTATGAATTCAGTCCTTCTTTTTTTTCAATCAGGGGTAGGCAACCTGGGCTCTTTTATGACTGGTGGACTTCAACTCCCAGAATTCCTGAGGCAGCATGGGGGAACTATGGCCCCTTGATGACTGGTGGACTTCAACTCCCAGAATTCCTGAACCAGCCATGCTGGCTGAGGAATTCTGGGAGTTGAACTCCACAAGTCATAAAAGAGCCAAGGTTCCCCACCCCTGGCCTAGAACAACTCAAAGAAATAATATAATAATTGGAAGATATGGAGAGACCTGCTCCATGGAATCGTCAAGAGTCAATATGGCTGAATGTTTAACATCATGATCATCATCATCATGATCATCATCATCATCATGATCATCATCATCATCATGATCATCATCATCACCATCAATCATGTCTTTCAGGGGGACTTGAGGGAGCCTTAAATTGTCATCTCTTTCTAGCCATCCCAGAAATTCTGTGAGAAATTTCACACGTTAAAAACAGTTTTCACTTCCGACGATCTTTTTTTCCCCCAGTCGCTCTGCTTAACGGCATCTCCTGCTTTAAAACAACTGTGCAGGTAATTCAAACTTTCAGATGTCACAATTGCTTGTCTCCCCAACCCGGGGCCGTTTCCGCTGATTGCGGGAAGTGTTGTCTGGATTTAGCTTTGCGTGCGGACAAGAAGCCAACGGAGGGAAGCTCATCAAGGAGAGAAGCAACCTGGAACTAAGGAGAAACTTCCTGACAGTGAGGGCAATTAACCAGTGGAACTACCTGCCTCCAGAGGTTGTGGGTGCTCCAACACTGGAGGTTTTTAAGGAGAGACTGGACCGTCCTTGGTCTGAAACGGTATAAGGTTTCCTGCCTGAGCAGGGGGTTGGACTAGATGACCTCCAAGCTCCCTTCCAACTCTGTTATTCTGTGTTGGTCAATGCCTGTGGAGACCAGGGTTGGAATCCACCTTAGCTTAGTTACTCTCCCAGAGGCCACAAGGCTGTTGTTGTGGGGATAAAATAGGGAAACACCCCCTCCCCACATAGCCAGCTTTTCATAAAAGGCTTAAAATACAACCAACAACCTGTGATTCACGGCCTTGAACTCCAGTCATCTGAAAATCCATCAGCACAACATGGGCTAAGGTCATATGTGAACCCCATCTCTCTTTGGCCGTGAGCTGGTATTTGCTGTGCAAACTCATTATTTTAAGGGAATGTAACAGAAAGCCATGTATATTGGTGGCTCTTATCTAGCGTTTTGCTTTGTCAGCAGGTTTTATGTCATCAATTTAGCTAATTATTATTCCGGAGCTGCTCACCGCTTCCTCAATTTCTGAGACAAGCAAAGCTAACAAAAAGACTATTTTCTTTGTTTTTGGGGTCCCTCCTCCCCCCGGATTTGTGTTTCATCAAATGGTGATGAGGGCCACCTCCAGATCAGTCCCAATCTGATGATCCTAAGGAGGTTTGCCCGTGTGTCTAAAAATGGGATTTATTTGACCTGGGGCAATCGATATACTACATAAGTCAAGGCAATCCTTGGCTTATGACCACAACTGAGCTGAAAATATATGTTGCTAAGTGAGGCAGGTTTTAAGCGAATCACTTAAACCAGACATGTCAAACACAAGGCCCGGAGGCCGGATCCGGCCCGCGAAGTGGTTTCATGTGGCCCGCAAAGCCTTCCTGTAAACAGTGAGGGAACGGCCCCCACTGCCTTGGCCCTGGCCCAGAGACCCTCCTTCCTCCAGAGACCCTCAGATCTGTCCCACTCCTGCCCGGGCCCCCATACGCACCCTTGATGCGAATGATGTAGAGCTGGCCACGCCCACCCAGTAGGCCATACGCGCTCTAGCCACGCCCACCCAGTAGGCCACGCCCACCCAGGCCATACCCACCCGGCCCCCTGAGGGCAACCGCAATGCTGATGCGGCCCTCAATGAAATTGAGTTTGACACCCCTGACTTAAACTAATCACTTAACTTAATCAAGGAGAGAAGTAACCTAGAACTAAGGAGAAACTTCCTGACAGTTAGAACAGTTAACCAGTGGAACAGCTTGCCACCAGAATTCATGAATGCTCCAACACTGGAAGTTTTTAAGAAGAGACTGGACAACCATTTGTCTGAAATGGTACAGGGTTTCCTGCCTGAGCAGGGGGTTGGACTAGATGACCTCCAAGGTCCCCTCCAACTTTATTATTATTATTATTACTGGAGATGTTTAGTAACAGAGTTGTTAACTGAACCTGGCTTCCCCATAGACTTGGTTTGCCAGAAAGTCACAAAAGGTGATCCCTCGCTTGGCTTGTTTCTGATAACACTAAAACATTTTTTTTAATTAAAAGAAATAGGCTACAATGTTACAGAGATGTTAAAGGTAGTCCTCGGCTTACAACGGTTCATTTAGTGACTGTCCAAAGCTACAACAGCACTGAAGAGTGTGACTTACCACTTTTTTTTCACACTTACGACCTTTGCAGCATCCCTATGGCTGTCTGACCAAACTTGGCAACTGGGTTCATATTCATGACCGTTGCTGTGTGCCAAGGTCACGGGATCCCCCTTTTGCCACTTTCAGACGAGCAAAGCCAATGGGGCTAGTGGGATCCACTTAACAACCAGGTCACTAACTCATCAACTGCAGCAGTTCACTGAACAACCGGGGCAAGAAAAGTCGTAAAATGAGGCGCAAATGAGGCAATGCTGGACAACAGAACCGTTGGGCTGGATGGAAATCCTTTCGCAGCTGTCCGAGGTGCTGAAATTAAAATTGTTCCGTGCTGCATGCGGCTTCCTTGAGTTGCTGGTTGATCACCAGGTTGAGTGATGGACACCACTCTTCTGACCATGTGGCTTTCAAAGCTCTTTGCTAACCTGCCTGTCAAGGGCTGTGGGTTGGATCTGCAATCTGGGATGAAGAGCAAATAGAATCAGAAAAAAGAGCTCCAGAACGAAAGGATTTGAGTGTTAGAGGCATTGGGAAGGTGGAAGAGCAGTGAAGATAAGAAAGCAGAGTTAGCAGTGGTCATTCAGCGTTTATCCAGAAGCATCCCCCAACCTCTTCTCCATGACGCTGAAATACCTGAGCGTAACCATCTTTATGGAGATTCATAAGGGGAAACTAATGGAGTAGACTCATTGCGCTAAGATACAAGGTGCTTTGATAGATTTGAATTCGTGTCTTGCACAAAGAGCAACAGCAATAGCCCTTAGACTTATATACTGCTTCACAGTGCTTTACAGCCCTCTCTAAGCAGTTTACAGTGTCAGCCTGTTGCCCCTCCTCCAAAACAATCTGGGTCCTCATTTTAGCCACCTTGGATGGATGGAAATCCGAGTGAACCTTGATCTGGTCAGGTTTGAACTCTTGGCTGTGGGCAGTCAGCCTGCAATACTGCATTCTAACCATTGTGCCACCAGGGCCCTTCCTTCCTTCCTTCCTTCCTTCCTTCCTTCCTTCCTTCCTTCCTTCCTTCCTTCCTTCCTTCCTTCCTTCCTTCTGACTTAGCAATAGCCCTTAGACTTATATTCTGCTTCACAGTGCTTTACAGCCCTCTCTCAGCGGCTTAGAGGGTCAGCCTGTTGCCCCACCCCCAACCGTCTGGGTCCTCATCTGAGCGACCTCGGAAGGATGAAAGGCTGATTCAACCTTGACGCAGTCAGGATTGAACTCCAGGATGTGGGCAGAGTTTGCCTGCAATATTGCATTCTAACCACTGCACCACCCGGGCCCTTCCTTCCTTCCTTCCTTCCTTCCTTCCTTCCTTCCTTCCTTCCTTCCTTCCTTCCTTCCTTCCTTCCTTCCTTCCAACTTATCAATAGCACTTAGGCTTATATACCGCTTCACAGTACTTTATAGCCCTCTCTAAGCAGTTTACAGAGTCAGCCTGTTGCCCCCCCCAACCATCTGGGTCCTCATTTGAGCGACCTTGGAAGGAAGGAAGGCTGGGTCAACCGCCAGCCAGTGAAAATCGAACTGCTGGCAGTCGGCAGAATCAGCCTGCCATGCTACCTTCTAAACACTGCGCCATCACGGTTCTTACCGCCATTTTGATTTACCAGCTGGGGTTTAGGATGTCGTACGAGCCCAGCCGTTGAAGATTTGTCCGAAGAAACCATAGCTGGGCAAAGCAACAGGGTGATGTGCTGGAGTTCAGCTGGAGTGTGCAATTTGCACCTGCGACGGTTTCTTCTGCCACAGCACAAAAAAAAGGGGGGGGGGGGTTTCCTGAGCATCGGGGCAAATTTTTGGAATGTTGAGTTTTAGAGATAGCGCAAGGCCACGGGGGATGAAAACACGGCTTATTAAATAATCTCCATACCAGGTGGAAACCAAAGGAAGCTGAACATTATTCGTAAACCCGGTCAGTGTTTATTTTTGCAAATGGTGCTTACCTCTGCACAGGTGTACATAGCTTTGGGGGGGAGGGGAAAGAGCTTCCCTCTTCAAATTTGGCAGGGGAAAGCATATCAGAGCCACCTGCAGCCACAGACAAACAATTTAAGCAAGAGACACAGCTCACACATGCCAAGGAAATCAGCTAAAATTCACAGAGGAAGGAACCCAACGAAAACAGCAAGACACGGAGAAGATATTTTAAAACAAATAAAACACCCTTTCCCCCCTTCCCGCACACAGAGATTTAAAGGCATCCCTCTCGCTTGTATTTCAGCAGGCAGACGCCCTGGGTTGAGGCTGCTGGCCCAAGAACAATCATTTTTCACTGATAAAAACCCTTCCAAAATATAATTTGGCTGCCAAAGTCCTAATCAGGTGTTGACTTAATTAAAATCCCTGGAAGGGAAGGGAAGGAGGGAGGGAAGAATCGCTCCTAGGCGGGGGGGGGGGGAAGGAAAAAAAAAAGAAGAAGGAGGAGGAGGAGGAGGGAAGCAAAATACATTTTCTCATTTGAAATTATCTGAGGCTCGGCTGAAAATGCTAGGTGGAATATAAAGCAGCCTGGCTCCACGTTCGCCGTCTTTCCTGCCAGGAAATAGCTGATTCAAAGGCTGATCCTAGAAGTCGGTGCATAAGTCAAATGCTTGGGAGCATGTAGCCTACGGTGGCTGTAATCTCTCTTTTCAACTCCACTTGCTAAAGCGACAGATTTATCAGGAGCGAAGCTCCATTGATATGCAAACTGGCCTCTTGAGATTGTTTAGCCTATACCCTTTTCCAAAAGTGCCCTTACTCTAGGATGAGGGATTGAGGGCTTCTGGAAGACCCCTGCCTTGGTCTCCCAAGAATTGCAATCTCCATGCATCTGTGGTGACCCAGGATGGGGAGCCCTGCTGGGGCGCTGGTTAGAAAGGCAGGATTGAAGGCAAATTCTGTCCACTGCCAGCAGTTCGATCCTGACCGGCTCAAGGTTGACTCAGCCTTCCCTCCTTCCGAGGTCAGTAAAACGAGGACCCAGATGGTTGGAGGCAATAGGCTGACTCTGTAAACCGCTTAGAGAGGGCTGTAAAGCATTGTGAAGGGGGATATAAGTCTAAGGGTTATTGCTAAGAAGGAAGGAAGAAAGGAAGGAAGGAAGGAAGGAAGGAAGGAAGGAAGGAAGGAGGGAGGGAGGGAGGGAGGGAGGGAGGGAGGGAGGGAGGGAGGAAGGAAGGAAGGAAGGAAGGGCCGTGGTGGTGCAATGGTTAGAATGCAATATTGCAAGTTAATTCTGCCCACTGCCAGGAGATCGATCCTGACTGGCTCAGGGTTGACTCATCCTCCCATCCTTCCGAGGTCGGTAAAATGAGGACCCAGATTGTTGGGGGACACAGGCTGACTCTGTAAACCGCTTAGAGAGGGCTGTCAAGCACTGTGAAGTGATATATAAGTCTAAGTGCTATTGCTATTGCTAGTATCAGAAAATCATAGAAATAATAATAATAATTAAATAATGATGATAATGATGATGATAGAGTTGGAAGGGACCTTGGAGGTCATCTAGTCCAAATCCCTGCTCAGGCAGGAAACCCTATACCATTTCAGACAAATGGCTGGCCAGTCTCTTCTTAAAAACTTCCAGTGTTGGAGCACTCACAGCTTCTGGAGGCAGGTTGTTCCACTGGTTAATTGTCCTCACTGTCAGGAAGTTTCTCCTTAGTTCCAGGTTGCTTCTCTCCTTGATGAGTTTCCATCCGTTGCTTCTTGTCCTGCCTTCAGGAGCTTTGGAGAACAGCTTGACTGCCTCTTCTATGGGGCAGCCTCTGAGATATTGGAAGACTGCTATCATGTCACCCCTAGTCCTTCTCTTCATTAATCTAGACCAGGGGTAGGCAAACTTGGCTCTTTTATGACTCGTGGACTTCAACTCCCAGAATTCCTGAGCCATACCCAATTCCAGCCACCGTTCCCTATATGTTTTAGCCTCCAGTCCCTTAATCATCCTTGTTGCTCTTCTCTGCACTCTTTCCAGAGTCTCAACACCTTTTTTACATCCTGATGACCAAAACTGGATGCAGGATTCCAAGTGTGTCCTTACCAAGGCCTTGTAAAGTGGTATTAACACTTCACGTGATCCTGATTCTAGCCCTCTGTTAATGCAGCCTAGCACAGTGTTGGCTTTTTGGCAGCCGCAGCACACGACTGGCTCACATTTAAGGGATTGTCCACTTGGACTCCGAGATCCCTCTCACAGTCGCTACTATTGAGCCAGGTACCACCTAGACTGTGCCTGTGCATTTGGTTTTTCTTGCCTAAATGCTGCCCTTAATGAGCTTTAGAAGAAGAGAGAAGAACTGCCATGTCTTTCTGCTAGCAGGAACCAGGGCCGAAAACGCCGACCATCTAGTTTGGTTATTTGGGATTATTAATAGCAATGCATCTAATTACAACCTGTTAAGGAGGACAGTTGGAAATGCCAGTTTCCACTGGCTAAAATTATGAGTGTTTTGACACACCATCTGCTGATGCCTCCCTCCGAAGGATTTACATTTACATAGCGTCTGGCAGCAAAGTCTCCCCGCAACGTTCTCTGTTCACGGGGCTCTCTCTGGATGTCGGTTACAAACAAGAGAGGAAAAAAAGGAGGGTTTTTTCCCCCCCTCATGCCAGAGACTCACGAATGTGGATCAGTTTATTTAATTATATCCCACTATTTTTTTTTAATAAACAAGGCAGCAAACATACCTAATATTCTCTCCTCGCCCTATTCCCCCCCCACCTATGAGATGGGTTCGGCTGAGAAGGTGGGACTGGCTCAAGGTCACCAAGCCAGGTTTCGTACCAAAGGCCGAACTAGAACTCCCCGTCTCCTGGTGATTGGCGCAAGGTCTCCCAGGTGGCTTCCATGCCTAAGGCAGGACTACAACTCCTCGTCTCCTGATGATTGGCGCAAGGTCTCCCAGGTGGCTTCCATGCCTAAGGCAGGACTACAACTCCCATCTCCCGGTGATTGGTGCAAGATCTCCCAGGTGGCTTCCATGCCTAAGGTGGGACTAGAACTCCCTGTCTCCTGGTGATTGGTGCAAGGTCGCCCAGGTGGCTTCCATGCCTAAGGCAGGACTAGAATTCCCCGTCTCCTGGTGATTAGCCCAAAGTGATCCAGATGGCTTTCATATCTAAGGCAGGACTAGAACTCACTGGGCTTTTTTTTTGTTTTGTTTTTCCTTGAAGATGTTTCACTTTTCATCCAAGAAGCTTCTTCAGTTCTTCATTCCGGCTCCTTGGGAAGGACTCAAGAGATGAATAAAAATGTCAAATCCGGTCCAAACCTCTGGGTGACTAAGCAATAATAATAACAGAAGAGAAAGGACAGGAGAAGATAACAAAATACAAAGACCAAATAGTAATACCAATAGTAATAGATTCCTTGGGTGCAATCCCAAGCGCCCCCCGAACGCCATCGGCATTGACAAAAACCCCATCGGTCAATTGCAAAAAGGCAGCTTTACTCGGGAACAGCTGAAATCCAGCGGATGATATCTGTAACACTTATCTAACTGCATCAGCCTATCCCAGCGGTAGGCAAACTTGTCTCTTTTATGACTCGTGGACTTCAACTCCCAGAATTCCTACGCCTGGCCTATCCGAAGTCCTTGGGAAGATTCGACGGGCGAATAAAAATTCCCAGTCTAGTCTAAACATCTGGCAGGCTGTGCAACCCACCGTAATATTTTATTAAGCTTGTAGGCTACCCATTTCTCAAAGACTCCGTGGAATGTGTGAAGTGCGTAAACAGGAGAGTGCGGCAGACTCCCCTTAATTCGTTTATTATTTCATTTGCTATGTTTTGCATGGGGCTTCATTCTCTCTCTCTTTTCTGCAGTGCTGTAAGAAGCGAGCGGGGTAACTTTCCAGCGGCCACAAAAACCTGTCGCTCACATTAGCTGGGAGAATCCCACAAACCACAGTTCAGCCCCAAATTTTGATCGCTAAGCGAGACGGTTGTTAAGTGAGACCTGCCCCGTTTTACGGCCACGGTTGTTAAGTGAATCACTGCAGTCCTTAAGTTACTGGCGGGATTGTTAAGGGGATGTGGCTTCCCCCATGGACTTTGCTTGTCAGAAGGTCGCCAAAGGGGACCACGTGATCCTGGGACGTGGCCCACCGTCATAAATATGAGCCAGTTGTGAAGCCCCTGAATTCTGATCACATGACCTCAGGGATGCTGCAATGGCCGTTAAGTGTGAAAAACGGTCATAAGTCACTTTTTTAGTGCCATTGTAACTTCAAACCATCCTTAATGAACTGTTGTGAGTCGACCACCTGTATATAACAACAACAACAACAACAACAACAACAACAACAACAACAACAACACTGGCCTACAAGAAAGACCAAATGAAGAACAGAATAGAGGCATGGGAAGAAAAAGTACTACATGGCCAGTACGTTAAAAAAATAGCTGGGAAAGCAGATAATAACAAGACCTGGCAATGGCTAAGAGCAGGAAAGTTGTGTTCTGTACCAGCCTACTACCGGCCCTGCAGAAAAGGCAGGGAAAACCCCTTTTACAAGAAGGCAAGAGGCTGGAACTAAGCCTGCCAAATTTATTAACATAAAAACATAAACAGAGCAAACAGAGCAAAGAGAGCAAACACAAACCATGAAACAGGAGCTATTCAAGTGGTTGCCTTCAGCAAACCAGCCCTTCCCACGCATTCCCCTTTTAAACAGTTCAGGGCGTGGCTTCTCTCTGCCTCCTTCCGAGGTGCCCCATTACCTTCCTCTGTTTACTCCTGATTGACTGCCTCCTGCGTCGGGCGTCCTTGAACAGGGCCAGCTGTGGGTCATCTTCATCCACGCTGTCAGGCTCACACAGCTGGGTCTGCATCGTGACCAGGTGGGAGGGGCCTGGCTGAGGGCTCTGCGGAGCCCCAAGGCCATCATCAGCAAGGTCTCCAACACCCCCCTCCTCCTCCTCTGAATCGTCCGACCCAACTGCCGAACCCACAGGCTGACCCTGAATCACAACAAGTTGAAGAAAGAGGCCAAGGGACTAATTCTGGCTGCACAAGACCATGCCTTAAGGACAAATCCGTACAAAGTCAAAATTGAGAAGACAGCAACAGACAGTAAGTGCCGCCTGTGCAAAGAAGCTGAAGAAACAGTGGACCACCTGGTAAGCTGCTGCAAGAAGATCGCACAGACTGACTACAAGCAGCGGCGTGACAAAGTAGCAACAACGGTGCATTGGAAGATCTGCAAGAAATATCATTTGCCTGTAAGCAAGAACTGGTGGGATCATAAAATAGAGAAAGTCATAGAAAATGATAAAGTTAAACCGCTCTGGGACTTCAGAATTCAAACAGACAAGCCCCTGCCACATAACACCCTGGACTTAACAATTGTTGATAAGAAAGACAAAAAAAGTCTGGATAGTGGACGTGGCAGTGCCTGGAGACAGCAGAATAGACCAGAAAGAACTGGAGAAGATAACAAAATACTAAGACCTACAAACAGAAATAGAAAGACTGTGGCAAAGGCAAGCAAGGGTGGTACCAATAGTAATAGGCGCCTTGGGTGCAATCCCAAAACAACTGGAGCACCGCTTGAACACCATCATCGGCATTGACAAATTCGCCATCAGTCAATTGCAAAAGGCGGCCTTACTAGGAACTGCTTCCATCCTGTGACGATATCTGTAATACCATCCAACATCCACATCTGCCTATCCCAGGTCCTTGGTAAGGACTTGATAGGTAGACAAAAATGCCAAATCCAGTCTGAACATCTGGCTGACTGTGTGATGATCAATAATAATAATAATAATAATAATAATAATAATAATAATAATAATAATAATAATAATAATAATGTTAATAAAGTTGGAAGGCACCTTGGAGGTCATCTAGTCCAACCCCCTGCTCAGGCAGGAAACCCTGTACCATTTCAGATAAATGGCTGTCCAGTCTCTTCTTAAAAACTTCCAGTGTTGGAGTATTCACCACTTCTGGAGGCAGGTTGTTCCACTGGTTAATTGTTCTAACTGTCACGAAATTTCTCCTTAGTTCCAGGTTGCTTCTCTCCTTGATTGGTTTCCATCCGTTGCTTCTTGTCCTGCCTTTAGGGGCTTTGGAGAATAGCTTGACTCCCTCTTCTTTGGGGCAGCCCCTGAGATATTGGAAAACTGCTATCATGTCATTCCTCGTCCTTCTCTTCATTAAACTAGAGTCATGCTCAATTCCAGCAACTGTTCCTGATATGTTTTAGCCTCCAGTCCCCTGATCATGTTTGTTGCTCTTCTCTGTACTCTTTCTAGACTCTCAAGATCTTTTATCCGTAGATTCATTGTACGGGAACTGAGAAACGCATATGAAAGGGACAGCTGTGTTTCCATTGCGATTCAGTCAGCCTACACAACTGTTCTCCTGTGTATTGTTGCTTTCATTGGTGATTGGGCCCACTGGGGACGTAGATCCTGAAAGGAGAAGAAATAAATTCTCTATTTTATTTTTTTTCTCCTTCCCAAGAGCAGGTAATGAGGGAAAACACTGGGAGGTCAGAAAAACTCTGTGGGGGTGGGGTGGGGGTGGCGAATCATAGGATTGTGTGATGTGGCGAGAAAAAAAAACAAATGGCCCGGATAAATTTTGGAAATTGCAATCCCAGGACATCTGGAGCTTAAGGAACGCTGAGGCAAACCAGCTCTCGACTGAGCTGTTCATTGCAGGTGGGTCCTCAGCTTGCAGCGGTTCTTTTAGCGACCGTTCGAGCTTACAACGGCAGTGAAAAAAGTGACATAACCGTTTTTCACACTTTTCACACGCCATGGTCACGGGAGCAAAATTCAGACGCTTGGCAACTGACTCGTATTTATGAGGGTTGCAGTGTGTGGGGGTGTGGGGGTGTCCTGGTTAGCTTTTGAGACCTTCTGACAAGCAAAATCAACGGGAAAGCCAGATCCACTTAACAACCACATAGGTAACTTAAGAACTGCGGCGATTCGCTTAAGATCCGGAGCAAGGGCGGTCGTAAAACAGGACAAAACTCACTTAACAAGTGTTTCACCCACTAATTTTCGGCTCAGTTGTGGTCGTTAAGCCGAGGACTACCTGTATAAGTGTTCGCATTTACGACAGTCGTAGTGTCCTGAGGTCATGCGACCTGCTGACGCGACGAGCGAAATCAGTGGGGGAAGCCGGATTGCCTGAACAACCGTGGAACTGACTTAACAACTGCAGCGATTCACCTGAAAACCGGGGGCAAACAAGGTCGTAAAAGGGGACAAAGCTTTGCTGAACAACTCACTTAGCAACAGAAATTTTGGGCGGTAAGTTGTGGCGGTACGTTCGAGGGCGTAGCCCGGCTTTGGAAGAAAACAAATTTCCAGCTTTTGTTCAGCCGGCCCATTATGTCATACTGCAGCTTTTTAAAGTTTCATCCCATCGCCAACGAAGGGGTGTGTGTGTGCGTGTGTGTGTGTGTGTGTGTGTCACCCCCACTTCCTAGCTCATTTGCATGTGCTTGTTTCCTTTCTCTCACCTGCAAAGGTGAGCTAAGAGAAAAAGTGCCATCTGCTCTCAGCCTGGTTGGAGAAGCTGTCACCGGTGCCCAGATTTAATATTCCGAAAATTGTATTAACCTGTTGCTGATCACGCCCAGCAGATCAAAGAGATGAAATAAGAGGGCTGCAAAACAAAATAAAACTAACAAAAGGACCGGGGATCTTCCTGTTGGTCTCTTACTAGGTAAATAATCTGCTCAGAGTCACATACAATTAATCAATTTTTTATTTTATTTTTGTGGGAGAATTGGCACGCTTTGAACCTCCCACGGGCGCGCAAGTGAAGCGCCGGTCCTATTTATTTTTTTTTGCCGATGCAAGCAGTTAAGTCAACTCTGGCTGTTCCCTGAGACGAGAAGCCGATAAAAGGGCTGGAATTACACCTGGAGTAAGTAACGCTGCAGTCAGCACAAATGTGAAGAGTTCCCTGTGGGTTAGCAAAGAGCACGGCAGAGGGGGGGGGCTTCTGGAAGCCGAGGCGAGCTGGGCAGGCTGCAGAGCCTGGAGGGGTGTCAGCAGGGGTCTCGTTCTGAAGAGCAGCCCTCCTAAAGCAAATTGACACCCACACCCCCACACCCCCACACCCCGCAAAGGCAGTCACTCCTGGCTGGCACGATGTGAGCCTCGCTGGATAAAGCAGATACGAAATAATTAGAATAGAATAGAATAGAATAGAATAGAATAGAATAGAATAGAATAGAATAGAATAGAATAGAATAGAATAGAATAGAATAGAATAGAAAATGTGGAATAGAATAGAATAGAATAGAATAGAATAGAATAGAATAGAATAGAATAGAATAGAATAGAATAGAATAGAAAATGTGGAATAGAATAGAATAGAATAAATAGAATAGAATAGAATAGAATAAAATAGAATAGAATAGAACAGAATAGAATAGAATAGAATAGAAAATGTGGAATAGAATAGAATAGAATAGAATAGAATAGAGAATAGAATAGAATAGAATAGAATAGAATAGAATAGAATAGAATAGAATAGAATAGAATAGAATAGAATAGAAAATGTGGAATAGAATAGAATAAATAGAATAGAATAGAATAGAATAGAATAGAATAGAATAGAATAGAATAGAATAGAAAATGTGGAATAGAATAGAATAGAATAGAATAGAATAGAATAGAATAGAATAGAATAGAATAGAATAGAATAGAATAGAATAGAATAGAATAGAATAGAAAGTAGGGAATAGAATAGAATAGAGTAGAGTAGAATAGAAAATGTGGAATAGAATAGAAAATATGGAATAGAATAGAATAGAAAATGTAGAATAGAATAGAATAGAATTTATTTATTTTATTTATTTATTTGTTTGTTTCGATTTATATACCGCCCTTTTCCCGAAGGACTCAGGGCGGTTTACAGGGCAAATTACAACAGTGCAATGTACAAATTTAAATAGTAATAGCCCCAAAACAGTTTAAAATTTAAAATTTAAAACCATTAAAACCCCTCAGTCCAGGCTGGCTAAATCAAATAGCCAGGTTTTTAGGTCCCGGTGAATAGAATAGAATAGAAAATAGAATAGAATAGAATAGAATAGAATAGAAAATATGGAATAGAATAGAATAGAATAGAAAATATGGAAAAGAATAGAAAATGTGGAATAGAATACAAAATGTGGAATAGAATAGAAAATAGAATAGAATAGAATAGTGGAAGGGACCTTGGAGGTCATCTAGTCCAACCCCCTGCTCAGGCAGGAAACCCTATACCATTTCAGACAAATGGCTCTCCATTCTCTTCTTAAAAACTTCCATTTGGAGCATTCACAACTTCTGGAGGCAGGTTGTTCCACTGTTAGGGAATTACTCCTTAGTTCTAGGTTGCTTCTCTCTTTGGTTAGTTTCCATCCGTCGCTTGCTGTCCTGCCTTCAGGTGTTTTGGAGAAGAGCTTGACTCCCTCTTCTTTGGGGGCAACCCCTGAGATACTGGAACATTGTTATCATGTCAGTCCTTCTCTTCATTAAACTAGACATACCCAATTCCAGCAACCATTCCTGATATGTTTTAGCCTCCAGCCCCCTGATTATCTTTGTTGCTCTTCTCTGCACTCTTTCCAGAGTCTCAACATTTTCACCCTGCCTTCACCCCGGAGTGGACAGACAATGGCTAAAATGATGATGACGATGATATATAAATTTATAAATAAACTATGCAGAGGCACTTCAGAGAACCCCATGCGGATCGTCCTCCCCAATCCGGCAAGCTGGATTGAAGTGCAAGATCAAAATATTCCTTTTGCAAAGAGCTTCCAACTTGGGCATGGCGGTGGGGGGGAAGGTGGGGCAAGAGACAATGTTGGGCTTGATGCTTTGGGTGGTGGGGGATTTCGAAAACGCGTCGGAGATGCTTCTGCAATTCCAGGGCGTATTTTTTTTGCGATGAATAAACTCTGCAGGGATCAGCAGCCCTGTTGAAGGTCATGAAGCTCTTTGGCTGACATTGATGTTAAAAGGTGGAATTCCCTGGCGTTTTTGTACTCCGAAGTTTGGAGAAGAAGCACACGTAACTCACCAAGGGATTGTTTACTAGACGTAACACCACTGCAGTACCCAACACGTGTGATTTTATATCTGGCCTTCAGGTGAGGATGGAGTGGGTTGCTGTAATGTTTTGACTTCCAACAGGAAGCCAGTCAAAACTCTCTTCCTACACAATAACAGAGTAACAGAGCTGGAAGGGACCTTGGAGGTCATCTAGTCCAGCCCCCTGCTCAAGCAGGAGAACCTATACCATTTCAGACATGGCTGTCCAGTCTCTTCTTAAAAGCCTCCAGTGATGGAGAAAGGAGGAAGAAGGAAGGAAGGGAGGGAGGGAGGGTGGAAGGAAGGAAGGAAGGAAGGAAGGAAGG
This sequence comes from Vipera latastei, assembly GCA_024294585.1. NCBI lineage: Eukaryota > Metazoa > Chordata > Lepidosauria > Squamata > Viperidae > Vipera > Vipera latastei. The sequence continues at coordinate 4,109,381 of CM044359.1, forward strand.
AAGGAAGGAAGGAAGGAAGAAACAATAGAAGAATAACAAGAGTTGGAAGGGACCTTGGAGGTCTTCTAGTCCAACCCCCTGCTCAGGCAGGAGACCCTATACCAGTGATGGCAAACCTTTTAGAGACCGAGTGCCCAAACTGCAACCCAAAACCCACTTATGTATCATCGGGTGCCGGGCAGGTGTGGCCCATTGGGTGGGTGTGGCCAATTGGGTGGGCGTGGCCCATTGGGTGGGCGTGGCTGCGGTGATAACGGCAGACTGGGACTAAAAAGTTCAATCAATCAATTCCAACTTTGCGAGATCTTTTTTCTTCCCCTGCGAGAAGTTGAAATTGATTGATTGATTGAACCTTTTTTTTTTTTGCACACGGCGGCGGAGGCCTAAAGCGAAAAGGTTTTATAAAACCCAGCTGAAGGCCTAGGACTGGGGCGACGGCGCGCGTGCCCATAAAGAGTGCTCTGCATGCCATCTGTGGTACACGTGCCATAGGTTCGCCACCATGGCCCTAGACCAGGGGTAGGCAACCTCGGCTCTTTTATGACTCATGGACTTCAACTCCCAGAATTCCTGAGTCAGCATAGCTGACTCAGGAATTCTGGGAGTTGAAGTCCATGAGTCATAAAAGAGCCGAGGTTGCCTACCCCTGCCCTAGACCATTTCAGACAAATGGCTGTCCAGTCTCTTCTTAAAAATATCCAGTTGATGGAGCGTTCACAGCTTCTGGAGGCAGGTTGTTCCACTGGTTAGTTCTTCTAACTGTCAGGAAATGTTAAACCTTGTGTATTTTTTTATTATGAACCACTTCTACGAAACACACTAAAATCCTGCAGTTTAGCTCATGAGCACAATCAAGGCCAAAATTTCTGTTAACAACAACAACAACAACAACAACAACAACAACAACAATACCTGGTTGATACCTAGGATGCTGGCAGCAACCCGTGTCAACCATCAGCACCAGTCAATTTGAATGTTCAGTTGACTGAGGTTCATGTGTAGTAATAATAATAAGAACAACAACAACAACAATAATGTTGGAAGGGACCTTGGAGGTCATCTAGTCCAACCCCCTGCTCGGGCAGGAAACCCTGCACCATTTCAGACAAACGGCTGTGGAGGCATGTTGTTCCACTGGTTAATTGTTCTAACGGTCAAAAAATTTCTCCTTAGTTCTAGGTTGCTGAGCAAGACATGAGTTAAGTGAGTTTTGCCCCATTTCACCATTTTTCTTGCCATGTTAAGTGAATCCCTGCAGGTGTTAAAATAATAACATGGTTGCTAAGTGAATCAAGCAAGTGACGTTGCTTGTCAAAACGGCGTTGTGTGAGCTCCAGATACTGCGACCGATATAAATAGGAATCAGTTGCTGAGCGTCTCAGTTTCGATCAGGTGACTTTAGGGAGGCAGCAGCGGTCGTAAAGTGTGAAAAACGGTCCTAGGTTGTAACTTTGAACGGCCACTCAACTAACTGTTGTAAGTCGAGGACTATCTGTGCTACCCAAATCACAACTTGCACTTTTAGGATGATGCGTTTTTTTTTTTAAAAAGGATTTTAGCTTTCTGAGTGCTAGGAGAATCCAGAAAAGTAACGATCCATCAAACTATAGGTCAGTATGGCGAACCTATGGCACACGTGCCAGAGGCGGCACTCGGAGGCTTCTCTGTGGGCACGTGCGCTATTGCCCCAGCCCCGCCTCCCCCCGGCCCCCTCCTCACCAGCAGCCCCCCCCAGAGGAGAGTCGCCCCTCGGCGCGGCCTGCACAGAGCAGCGCAGCCAACCACATGGCAGCCGGGCAGCAAGGAGAAGACTCCGCTCTTGCGCCCCGTTGTGCACAGGTGATGCTATGGGGCGTGGGTGAAGGGCATGTAGGTGGTGGGTGGCCCTGCGGGTGGGGTGGGGGCAAGAGCGTGGGCGGGTGGGTTGGGTTTTGGGCACTCCGTCTCTAAAAGGTTGGCTATCACTGGTACAGGGTTTCCTGCCTGAGCAGGGGGTTGGACTAGATGACCTCCAAGGTCCCTTCCAATTCTGCTATCTTGTTAATTCTACTTTATTGTAAAGCTACACTAACAGAATCTTGCAAATCTGTGACTGAGCCAACTTTTTTAATTGTACACCGCCCAGAATCGCTTTTTGAGGGAAAAGGGAGCTCTCCAAATTTAATAAATAATTAAGGAATCGCCTTCTGAGTGTAACGGTTAAGTGGGGATTTGGACCTGCCTTTCCACAGAATTAAGGAATTAACCGAATTTGATTATAGGCCTGCGTTTTGTATTCAGAATATTGTAATAATTGGCACACGGTGGTATTTTTGTGTTCAATAATTGGCACGCAATCGTATTTAGAATTTCACGGTGTCTAATATTTGGCATGCGGTTGTGTGTGTTTTTTTTTTAAATTTCGCTGTTGGAATCAGTGGTATTTAGAATTCAACAGTTCTTGAAGCAGTTGGCGCGCAGCCCTGTTGTGTATCTGACAATTGACATATGAAAGTTTAAATATTTTCTGCCTAACACAAATCAAAACAACCGAGGACAACCAATGCCTCCAATCCAATGGCAGCTGAAGAATAACTGAAGGGGCCATTTGAAATGAAAAGTTTAAATCTGAATTCTTGATTTTTAACAGGGACACCCCTTCAAAATTTGCCGCATCGTCTCCAGGCAGGCTTCGTGCGTAGAGGAAAACGAAAACTGTGCAACAACACCATCACAGGCAGTCCTCTACTTACGACCGCAGTTGAGCCCCAAATTTGTTGCTAAGTGAGATATTTGTTAAGTGAGTTTTGTCCCATTTTATGACATTAAGTGTGAAAAACGGTCATAAATCATAAATCATTTTTTTCAGTGATGTTGTCACTTTGAACCGTCACTAAATGTTAATTTAATGTTAATTAAGTCGAGGACTACCTATAGCAGTGATTGCGAACCTTTAAGAGACCAAGTCCGCAAACTGCAACCCAAAACCCACTTACGTATTGTCGGGTGCCGGATGGGCGTGGCCCATTGGGTGGGTGTGGCCCATTGGGTGGGCGTGGCTGCGGTGGTAACGGCAGACTGGGTGGGACTAAAAAGTTCAATCAATCAATTCCAACTTTGCGAGATTCTTTTTTTTCCCCGCAAGAAGTTGAAATTGATTGATTGATTGAACCTTTTTTTTTTTGTACACGGCGGTGGAGGCCTAAAGCGAAAAGGTTTTTTAAAACCCAGCTGAAGGCCTAGGACTGGGACGACGGCTTGTGCGCCCACAGAGAGGGCTCTGCGTGCCACCTGTGGCACGCGTGCCATAGGTTTGCCGCCACAGGGGTAGGAGATATAGAAGCATAGCCAGCCGCCCCAACAGGCTGAAGAACAGTTTCTACCCATGGGCTGTCAGACTCCAGAACGGAAAATAACACAGTATGATAGTCTTGCGGGGACGGCGTGCTGTGCAATAAGGTCACCTGGTGCAGTAAGATTGTGTGTTTGTTAGTAGGATTCACTGGGTTAGGGATTTTCTTTTGTCTTCACTGGGAATCGTGTTGTGCGTGTGTGTGTGGAGGGGTTGCACGAAGGGAGGCTCAGCCAATCTCATTGTACACTGTTGTACTTTGACAATAATGGTTGATTTGATTTACGGAGTCAGCACTTTGCCTCCAACAATCTGGGCCCTCATTCTACTGACCTCGGAAGGATGGAAGGCTGAGTCAACCCTGAGCTGGTGAGGATTGAACCCCTGGCAGTTGGCAGAATTAGCCTGCAATTTCTGCGTTCTAACCACTGCGCCACCACGGCTCACTACGAGCAAATCCCACTCCCTTCTAGCACTGATGGCGTTACCTAGTTGGGTCGTGAAATGTGAAAACAAGCAAGCTCAGAGAGCACCAAGGACCCCACCGACAGGGCGCTCCTCAGGATGGGTCTGCGCTAGAAAAATGGCTGCAAGTTCCATCTCTCTACTTCCTCTATAGCAGGGGTCTTCAAGCTTGGCCCTTTGAGGACTTGTGGACTTCAACTCCCAGAATCCCTCAGCCAGCGTGCCTGGCTGAGGAATTCTGGGAGTTGAAGTCCACAAGTCACAAAAGGGCTACGTTTGAAGACCCCCTGGCTTCTATGGTCCATGCTGGCTGAGGAATTCTGGGAGTTGAAGTCCACAAGTCACAAAAGGGCTACGTTTGAAGACCCCCTGGCTTCTATGGTCCATGCTGGCTGAGGAATTCTGGGAGTTGAAGTCCACAAGTCACAAAAGGGCCAGATTTGAAGACCCCTGGCTTATATGGTCCATGCTGGGTGAGGAATTCTGGGAGTTGAAGTCCACAAGTCACAAAAGGGCCAGGTTCGAAGACCCCTGGCTTATATGGTCCATGCTGGCTGAGGAATTCTGGGAGTTGAAGTCCACAAGTCACAAAAGGGCCAGGTTCGAAGACCCCTGGCTTATATGGTCCATGCTGGCTGAGGAATTCTGGGAGTTGAAGTCCACAAGTCATCAAAGGGCCACGTTCGAAGACCCCTGTTCCAGAGGGCTCGACTACATGATTCTTGGGGGGAGGGGTCCCTTTCAACTCCACGGACCCAGCCTGCAAAACACAGAGCAGCTAGGATTTTTTTTATTTATTTGCACTTCTTTAATGTTGCCCAGAGTTTTGCAACCCGAACGAATCCACCGTCCCTCTTTTCCTTATCCAGGCTTTTTTTTTTTACCTCCCAGCTTCGCCTGCCTTTGCAAAGTCACCTTGGAACTGCATCCCCCAGAATGCCGCGCGCGTCGCGCCCGCCCGCCCAGCCGCGCACCCTCCCGGGCCTTTGCCTTGCGCCGAGGCTCTTGCCTCGCCGCGGTGCATCTCGGGAGTCGTGGTCCTCCTCTCCCCCGCTCTCCTCCCGCCCGGAAAGTTTCCTACTTGAGAGCAGAGAGCGGGAGAAAGACAAAGTTTCCGCTCCGCCCTTTGTGGGCCGGCTCACGCCGTGGGCAACGGCTCCCTCAACCAACCGGCGCGCGGCGGCCAGCGGCGGCGGGCCAATGGCGGTCGCCGGTGGGCGGAGCTCGAGTCTCCTTGGGCCCCCGTGCCGCGGCCTAGTCAGTTTGACCCGGCCTCGGGCGCCATGGGCGGTGGTGAGAGCGTGCCCCGGAGGGTCACCTTCGAGGCGGACGAAAACGACAACATCACGGTCGTCAAGGGCATCCGGGTGAGGCCTGGGGGGGGGAACCCTCCGCTTGTTGTGGGGAGCTTTCCTTCTTGGGGTGAGGGGAGGGCTGGGGAGGTGGGGCTCCCTCGTTGCCTAGGTAACCGCATCCGAGGAGGAGAAGATGCTCAGGGGAGGGGAGGGGGGGAAACCTTCTCCCTGACAAGAGTTGGCCTGCGGAACTCGCGGCCTCATGATGTCATGATGAGGACCCAGATTGTTGGGGGCAATTTATTTATTACTATCTTTTACTATATTACTATTACTATACGATCTAAAAACGTATCTATTTGAGCAGTCTGACCTGGTCTGATGGGTTAGGGTTGGGGTTTTAACACATCTTAACTATTGTTTTAACCCTGGGCATTTATTTAATTCGCTTTTAACTTTTGTATCCTGTTTTTGTATTTATTGCCCTGTACACCGCCCTGAGTCCTTCGGGAGAAGGGCGGTATAAAAATGTAATAAATAAATTAAGCTGACTTTGTAATAATGCCGCTTAGGGGGTGTGTGAAAGCCCTAATAAGCAGGCATATACATAGAATGAAGGCTACTGCTAAGCTTGTAAGCCGCCCTGAGTCTTCGGAGAAGGGCGGGATATAAGTGGAATTAAAATAAAAATAAATAAAAATGATTGATTAAAATCGAAAGGCTGGCTCCCACTTCCTCCGGGGACTACAGAGCAAAGCAAGGCGGGTGGTAGTGGGACCCAACCCCCCCCCCCGGGGAACGCTGCCCTCTTTCTCTGAACGTCCAGAGCATCCTTCGCCTTTGAGCGGGGTGCAGAAAGAGGCTCAAAGTCGAGAATTAGCAATATAGGACGGCTAGTCCGAGTAGAGAACAACTAACCAGTGGAACCACCTGCCTCCAGAAGCGGTGGGTGCTCCGACACTGGAAGTTTTGAAGAAGAGACTGGACAGCCATTTGCCTGAAATGGTATAGGGTTTCCTGCCTGAGCAGGGGGTTGGACTAGATGACCTCCAAGGTCCCTTCCAACTTTATTATTATCATTATTATTAGATTTCTCAATATGCTGGCTTATGACGCAACGTATTGTCTTGGATCCAGACATTTACCCAACCATGTAAAAGATAGGTTAGTGCAGGGCCCTTCAAACTTGGCCCTTTGGTGACTTGTGGACTCCAACTCTGGGAGTTGATGTCCACAAGCCATCAAGGGGGTCCACAAGCCATCAAGGGGCCAAGTTTGAAGACCCCCTGGGTTAGCGTATTTATATTCTTTATTTTAATTTATGCAGGTAGCCCTCGATTTACCACCACAGTTGACTCCCAAAATCCCCATTGCGAAGGGAGACGTTTGTTACATGAGTTTTTGCCCCAGTTTGCGACCTGCCTTGCCAGAGCTGCTAAGCAAATGACACACAGTTGTAAAGTTAGTCAACCCGGTTGGGAAGTGACTCCTGGCTTCCCCGTTGACTCTGCTTGTCAGAAAGTCACTAAATGTAATCACATCAGTCCGGGACGCTGCAACAGTCGTAAGTACAAGCCAGTTGCCAAGCCTCTGAATTTTGATCACGTGGCCACAGGGATGCTACAATAGTGGTAAGCGTGGAAAAAGGGCCGCAGGTCACTTTATTTTTTGGGCCGTCGTAACTTGGAACGGCCAGTAAACAAACGGTTGTCAGTCGAGGACTACCTATGTATCCTTCCCTCCAGCCCCACCACTATGGTCGACGGGACCTCCGTGCCTGATCCGGATCGTCTTCCTTTTTTTTTTTATTGAAGAGTTTTACAGATACATTTTAAGCATAAAAAACATAAAAACCCATCCCTCCCACCCCCACCCTATTTCCCCTCCCTCTCCCTCCCCCCCCCGACTTCCCAGAGCAAATACAGGGTATTGACCCTAACAATGTTAAACTATAATATGCAAACTATAATAACACTTTAAGTCCTATCGCACTTTAACTCTCCTTAAAAATAACTAAATAATAACAAATCTTCTAAATCTAATACTCATTCAAATGCTAAATGAAACTTTTTGGTCCCATATTTATTCTGGATATAATCAATCCATCTTCTCCATTCCAAAATATATCTTTGTTGCGAATGGTTTTTCAAATATGCTGAGATTTTCGCCATTTCTGCCAGATTCGAAATTTTTAAAGTCCATTCTTCTATAGTAGGCAAATCCTCCTCCTTCCAATATTGCGCAACCAAAAGTCTTGCTGCCGTTATTAAATTCAGCATCAATTTAGTTTCTATAGCAGTAGAGTCAATAGTAATACCCAGCAAAAATAATTGTGGAGAAAATTTTATCTTTTTCTTAAATATCTTCTGCATGTTCCACCAAATTTTAATCCAAAAAGCTTTTACCTTTTTACAAGTCCACCATATATGATAATACGTTGCATCATCACAACCAGACCTCCAGCATTTAGGCTGATAATTTGGATACATAGATGCCAATTTCTTAGGATCTAAATGCCATCTATAAAACATCTTAAAAAAATTCTCTCTTAAATTTTGTGCCTGTGTAAATTTTACATTTCTGACCCAGATTGTTTCCCAAGTATCCATCGTTATTGGATACTTCCTTTTTTTCACTCCTTCCTTCCCTCATTTCCTTGCAAGCTTCCCTGTGGTCAGGATTGCTAGGTCTGAAGCCTGCCTAGAGAGGCTTCAAATGAAAAATGGAAGGTGGAGGATAAATCATCATCATCATCATCATCATCATCATCATCATCCATTGAAACTGCGCGATTATGGATGTTGTCATCGGGGCACTGGGAACTATGTCCAAAAACTTTGCAAAACACATCAAGAAATTGCAGCTTCCTGCAATAACTCCAGCAAAGCTACAAAAAAACTGCGCTACTCGGAACATTTTGCATTTTAAGGAGATATCTGGTTGATACCTAGGATGCTGGCAGCAACCCGTGTCAACCATTAGTGCCAGTCAATTTGAGTGTTCAGTTGATTGAGTTTCATGTTTTATGAATAAAAGTTTTATAATGATAATAATAGTTGGAAGGGACTTTGGAGGTCATCTAGTCCAACCCCCTGCTCAGGCAGGAAACCCTAGACCATTTCAGACAAAGGGCTGTCCAATCTCTTGTAAAAAAAAAAACCTCCAGTGTTGGAGCATTCACAGCTTCTAGAGGCAGGTTGTTCCACAGGTTGATTGTTCTGTCGGGAAGTTTCTCCTTAATTCCAGGTTGCTTCTCTCCTTGGTTGGTTTCCATCCATTGCTTCTTGTCCTGCCTTCAGGCGCTTTGGAGAATAGCTTGACTCCCTCTTCTTTGGGGCTGCCCCTGAGATATTGGAAGGCTGCTATCATGTCCCCCCTTGTCCTTCTCTTCATTAAAGTAGACCTACCCAATTCCTGCAACCGTTCCTGATATGTTTTAGCCTCCAGTCCCCTGATCATCTTTGTTGCTCTTCTCTGCGCTCTTTCTAGAGCCTGAACATCTTTTTTACATCGTGGTGACCAAAACTGGATGCAAACCTGGATGAAACGGAGAGGGGTGACATTTGAGGATGGTCCATTTTTTTCTTTCTTTTTTGCTTCTTTGCTTCTGGGGCTCCTCTCCTTCTCCTCTTTTCTCTTTCTTAAGACTCCGCCAATCCTATCTTTCCTCTGCCTAATCCCTTTGGTAGTTCCCCCGTAATGACGTGGTCTCCTCGACGTCCCTTTCCTCCCCCCCACCTTCCTGAAGCTTAGGAGCAAAGAATTTACAGAGCTGGAACTAGAATGTAGAGGACCTGGCTCAATATTGCGCTGAATATTAAGTTTTCAACCAGGTTTTGGGTTGCAGTTTGGGCACTCGCTCTCTAAAAGGTTCGCCATCATTGCTTTAGACGTTTCCAAGCGTCTTACCGAGTTGTTTTTTTTTTAATGCTATTTTATTTTAAAGGCAAAATAAAGGAGAGCAAAAATCGAAGGCTGAGTTCATCCCGGGGAGAATGGCATCTAACAAATTTCCGTTTACCTGCTGGCGGGCTTAAAAGACAGGATGAGGTTTTGAAGCCCCCTCCCCACCCCCAGGCATGTCTTTCGGACAATGCTCCTTTAGGGCTTAGGAGCTCAAAGGAAAAGCTAGAAGACCTTGTATACCTCGCACTCAAGACGAGACGTAGCATGGGAATTTTATACTTTCCGGGGTTCCGTTGGGAAGAAAAAAAACAACTACTCTTGGCTTGTGTTCTTTTTAGCTCTCCGAAAATGTCATCGAGCGGATGAAAGAGCCGTCTTCCCCCGGCGGAAGGTCCCAGAAGAAATTTGGGCCAGGCAACCAGGCCTCCATCGGTGGAGCAGCAGGTAGGTCTGTGTTATCCACAGGATCAGATGTGGCCCCTTTTGTGCGAATCGGAAATTATTTCTGTTCAAGTGATTTAACACAGGTAGTCCTCGACTTACGATCTTTCTTCGTTTAGTGACCGTCGGAAGGTACGACGGCACTGGAAAAAGTGACTGAGGGCTCTTTTTCCCCATTCTCAACCGTTGCAGACCCCCCACGTGATCAAAATTCAGAAGCTTGGAAACTGACTCGTACTTATGACGGTGGCCGGGTCCCGGGGTCACGTGATCCCCTTTTGTGACCTTCTTTCGAGCGAAGTCAGTGGGGAGAAGGCGGATTCGCTGAACAGCCCGGTGACTAACTTAACAACTGCAGGGATTCATTGAACGGCTGAGGCGAGAAGGGCTGTAAAATGGGGCAAAACTCAGTTAATTTTAATTTTATTTTTATTTTTTTAATTTTAATCCCATTTATATCCCGCCCTTCTCCAAAGACTCAGGGCGGCTTACAATTTAAGCACAATCCAATGTGCTTAGCAATAGTTAACAAGTGTCTTGCTTAGCAACAGGAATGTTGGGCTTAATTGTCATAAGTCGAGGACTGCCTGTAAAACATTGGTTGACTTGGGGTTATTATAAACAATGTAAGAATCATTTCTCCTTTCTTTCTTTCTTTCTTTCTTTCTTTCTTTCTTTCTTTCTTTCTTTCTTTCTTTCTTTCTTTCTTTCTTTCTCCCTTCCTCCCTTCCCTTCCCTTTCCTTCTTTCATTCCTTTCTCTTTCTCTTTCTTTCTCTCTCTTACTCTCTCTCTCTCTCTCACACACACACACACAAAATGAGCATGCTCAATCATTGTACGAAGCCTTTGCTGGAATTTGCCCAAGGGTGTCGTGTGAACTCATCCGTTTGTGGGTTCGTCCAGTAGGTCATGCATGAGTCAACAAGCTTTTGGTTAGTGTTATCAAGGGCTAACTCATGGCTTGGCGGCCCGGCAAGGGGGAGAAGGGAAATCAGCCCGTGCAAGTAGAGAAGTGGGGCACACCTGCGTGCATACCACCCGGCGCTTGTGCACGCCGAGCTGCACGGGTGTGCGCTGGCCTGCTGCTTGTGCAAGTTGAACTGCCTGTGTTCCGGCCAGCCACTCGTACGGCCCGGTTCAGAACAAGCCACAATCCTGGGTTAATTGACTAACTCCTGAGACCTCATGATTTCACGTTCCCGGGCTTTTCAAACCAATTTAGGCCTAAATTGGGTGAAGAGCCCGTCTGAATTATGGAGAAATGGGGAAGAGCAATCATGGAGCTGCTGCTTGGTTCTACTTTCAAAGTGGTCCCAACAACGAATCCCCCGCCCTGCCTTGAATCACGGAAGTCACATGAACAGAATCTTGCAAGTATTCCTTTCTCTTCCTCTCTTCTTCGGCTTTCCAGAAAGCTTCTGCAACGCTTCCCACATTTCTGGGGACGAGATAAGCTTTTCCATGCCAGTTGTCTAATTTGTGGGCATTCCTTCTGCCCCCCCCAGTTCATTCTCTCCTCCCTGGCGCTGATGGGCAGACGCATCTGTCACATTCTCAGTGAAGCGGGGGTGGGGGCAGCTCTGGCCATAGACAAAGCAGGTTTATTTTTAAGCTCCTTTCGCAGACATCCCTAAGTCACACCTGGCAAGTTCTCAATGCACTTGTCACGGCTCTTAAGGAGGAATTTGGGTCCAATCCACAAGGACCCGGCACCAGTGTCGATCTCGAGCAATAGAAACGGAAGTTACAAAACTTCTGCAACACATCTTTTTTTAAGTTTATTCGCCTCCGTTTGCGGGGACTTATACGACCCGTGGTTGTGTGATCAAAATTCAGCCACTTGGCAACCGGCTCGTGTTTATGACGGTTGCAATATCCCGGGGTCCTGCGATCCCCTTTTGCGATCTTCTGACAGGCAAAGTCCCACGGAGAAACTAGAGTCACGTAACGACCGTCTTACTAATTTAACAACTGCAACGATTCACTGAGTAACCGTGGCAAGGGAAGTCATAAAATGGGGTGAAACTCGCTTAACAAACTTCTCACTTAGCAACGCAAATTTTGGGCTCCATTGCGGTCGTAAGTCAAGGACTACATGTGTGTGTGTGTGTGTGTGTGTGTGTGTGTGTGTGTGTATACATATACACGGCAGGAGGGAAAAAAAATCCTGCAAATTTACCAGATGGATAGCACAGGGAACAAAGCTGTTGCAGGATCGTCCAGTAGTTCTGCTATAAGTACTTCAAAACCTCCTGCCAGAGGGGAGTAACAGAAACCGATGGGGATGTGGGGTCTCTAACAATGCTTCAAACTCTAAGCACATACAAGCGCTTATAAGCACACATCCTGAATCACGGGAAGCGAGCTTCCTGTTATAATCGTCTCGGCTGTCCTCACCACTCTCCGTATGGACCTTCTTTTCTGAGGCTCTGCTCTTCACATAAAAAAAAAGTGATTTCTTCCAGGAATTACAGCAAGGATGGTGAAACCATGTGGACCGTGGTAATTGTTCTCACCAATACATCGTAAACACCGCACTTCCCTTACCTATGATATTTTAATTACTTAACGATTATATCGGAGATGAAGATTTCATGCAATAACGCAAGCTCGTCACGCCGAAATCGGTGGTCAATAACGCTTCGAGTCTCTCGCCACGCGATCGGAAATGCAGTCCTCCTGATATGAAAGCCATATTAATTTCTGTCTGTCGGAAGGGTGGGTGTGAAGGGAAAGAATCTAGATAGCATAGAAAAAAAAAGATAAGCTCAATATTGCTTGGCAAATGGTTGGAAGTTTGACGTGTAAACGGTGTTTGGCTTACAAACTCTGCATTCCAATTGAGACAGGCTGTATTCGGCTGACTTCAGGAAGAGAGAAATAAACTTAAGCCAGGTAGGTTACTGGGAGAGACCAGGGCACCAAGAAATTTAATTTTACATTCAGGTATTTATGAAGCAATACGGTGGTTGGGTAATCAAAAGTAAACAATAGCAAATAACAAATTATTTGTAAATAGCTCAAGTTACTTGTTACTTGCTGTTGCTTACTTTTGATTACCCAACCACCGTATTGCTTCATAAATACCTGAATGTAAAATTTTTAAAAAATAATAAAACTTGTATAAAAAAAGAGATTTAATTTTACAGGTGGTCCCCAACATAGGACAGTAATGGAGCCTACATACATACCAGTATGTCATAATGGTCCTAAAACGGGTCAATCATGTCAGAGCATGCAAAGTCTTATTGTGCTGCCTTCAGGTGCTTTGGAGAATAGCTTGACTCCTTCTTTGGGGCAGCCCCTGAGATACTGGAATACTGCTATAAACAAGTATTGTTGTTGTGAGTTGCGAAGTCGTTTCCGACCCATCGCGACCCCATGGACAATGTTCCTCCAGGCCTTCCTGTCCTCCACCATCTTCTGGAGTCCATTTAGGCTCACGCCTCTTGCTTCAGTGACTCCATCCAGCCACCTCCTTCTCTGTCGTCCCCTTCTTCTCTTGCCCTCAACCTTTCCCAGCATGAGGCTCTTCTCCAGTGAGTCCTTCCTTCTCATTAGGTGGCCAAAGCATTTGACTTTTAGCTTCAGGATCTGGCCTAAAGAGCAGTCAGGGTTGATCTCCTCTAGGACTGACCGGTTTGATCGCCTTGCAGTCCAAGGGACTCGCAGGAGTCTTCTCCAGCACCATGGTTCAAAGGCCTCCATTCTTTGGCACTTGGCCTTTCTTTTGGTCCAACTTTCACAGCCATACATTGCAACTGGGAAGACCATAGCCTTGACGATACGCACTTTTGTTGACAGGGTGATGTCTCTGCTTTTTAGTGTGCTGTCTAGATTTGCCATGGCTTTCCTCCCGAGGAGCAAGCGTCTTTTAATTTCTTGGCTGCAGTCCCCATCTGCGGTGATCTTGGAGCCCAGGAAAATAATATCTGTCACTACCTCCATTTCTTCCCCATCTATTTGCCAGGAATTGAGAGGGCCCGGATGCCACGATCTTGGTTTTCTTAATGTTGAGTTTCAACCCAACTTTTGCACTCTCCTTCTTCACCCGCAATAAGCAAGTATAGCAAAAGGTTTAGCAAGAGGATCCAGGACACTTTTACCTATACAGTTAAGGCTTCAAAACCTAGAGGCTGATATTCAATTTGCCTGGAAGGACTAGATGACCTCTGGCAGTCTCCTTCCAAGGCTACGATGTCGATTAGCCTCTGCGTGTTTTTTTTTTACATTTGCACTGGAAAGTTCACATCGTTTTTATGATTGGAATGGAAAAATTGGCTTGTTAAAAAAAAAGTTTTCCATCCTGCTTCTCTAATCCTCATATATCCAGTGGGCTCGGCGGGATATAGAGGTGGAACGTTCTGAGTAATGCAACAAAAACCCCAGTCAGCGAAATCTACATAGCCAAATGGATTGCACGATTTGCAATCTTTAGCAGCTTTCTTACGCCACTTGGCAAATGCCGGTAAAATGAATACAGCACTTAAAGCACGATTTAAAAAAATAAAATCAAATAAAAAAATTTTTAAAGGCTCTGCGAACGTCACGCTCTTAGCACAACTGAAATAATTTGGAATATTTTGGGGTGCATGCACGGGTAGGTATAAATGCGCCCATAAATACACAGGCAGTCCAAGATATTCCTACGCAGGTGTGTTCGTGCTCACACATGTATGTGTACACGGGAACATCTGTATGGAATTGTGGTTGCACTTTTTGACAAATGGTAGAGTTCGATGAATTCCCTAATCATCAGAGGATCAACTGGACATGAAGCGGCAGGCAGAGTTGCAGAAAGTTGTCTGGTTGAACTTAAAGTCTCATCCATTGAAGCATCCCATTTGATGTTTTGCCTTCAGCTCTGTAGCTGCTGCTTGGAACATCTGGAGCTGGCTACCTTGCCTGCCAGAGATATTAAAATGTTTGTATGTAGGAAAAAGGCAACTACTATGTATAGCTTGAATAGAATTAAAATTAGAATTTAGAATAGAATAGAAAATATGGAATAGAATACTGTAGAGTAGAAAAGAAAAGAAAATATGGAATGGAATAGAATAGAAAATATGGAATGGAATAGAATAGAATAGAATAGAATAGAATAAAAAATAGAATGGAATAGAACTGAATGAATAGAATAGAATAGAATAGACAATATGGAATAGAATAGAATAGAATAGAATAAAAAATAGAATGGAATAGAACTGAATTTATTTATTTATTTATTTTATTTAATTATATTTTTATACCGCCCTTCTCCCGAAGGACTCAGGGTGGTGTACAGGGCAAGAAATTTAAAAAAGCAGAATACAAAAGTTAAAAAACGATTAAATATTTTAGCCCAGTTTAAAACAATATTAAAACATATTAAAACCCCAACCCTAACCCATCAGACCAGGTCAGAACTGCTCGAATAGATATGTTTTTAAGTCGCGCCGGAAGGAGCGAAGGTCGGGGGCCGTCCGGAGCTCAACCGGCAAGCGGTTCCAGAGGTCTGGCGCGCCCACAGAGAACGCTCTCCCCCTGGGGGTCACCAATCGGCATTCTTTGATCGGAGGCACCCTGAGGAGGCCCTCTCTGTGGGAGCGCACTGGATGAATAGAATGAATAGAATAGAATAGAATAGAAAAGAAAATATGGAAAAGAAAATATGGAATTGAATAGAATAGAAAATAGAATCAAATAGAACAGAATAGAATAGAAAATAGAATAGAACAGAAAATAGAATAGAATAGAAAATAGAATAGAATTAGAACAGAGAATGGAATGGAATATAGAATAGAATAGAATAGAAAATATGGAATAGAATAGAATAGAATAAAAAATAGAATGGAATAGAACTGAATGAATAGAATAGAATAGAATAGAATAGAATAGAAAATATGGAATTGAATAGAATAGAAAATAGAATCAAATAGAACAGAATAGAATAGAAAATAGAATAGAACAGAAAACAGAATAGAAAATAGAATAGAATAGAATAGAATTAGAACAAAGAATGGAATGGAATATAGAATAGAATAGAATAGAAAATATGGAATAGAATAGAAAATAATAGAATGGAATAGAATTGAATGAATAGAATAGAAAATATGGAATAGAATAGAAAATAGAATCAAATAGAATAGAATAGAATAGAAAATAGAATAGAAAATAGAATAGAAAACAGAATAGAATAGAATTAGAACAGAGAATAGAATAGAATATAGAATAGAATAGAATAGAATAGAATAGAATAGAATAGGAATAGAATAGAATAGAATAGAATAGAATAGAATAGAATAGAGCTAGAAGGAGCCTTGGAGGTCTTCTAGTCCAGCAAAAGGTCGCCAAAGGGGATCACATGACAGAGATCTGCCATCTCTGATTCTTTTTAAGATTCCCATCCATCATTAGGAGAGAAAGAACAAAATACCTGAGTCGTAATTGTGCCCAAGCCATTTAGCCTTCTCCAACCGGGCCATTTCCAGATACAGTTGGTCTGCTAATTTGCAGAATTTTGGGGCCAGTGGGAATAACAGACAAGCGTATCTGAATAGCCCCAGCTTAGCGACACCCTCAGAATACAGTTATAACATTTCAAGGGAAGTCTCCTTGTAATAAGGCTTTTAATATTCACGGAGGCTAGGCTCCTACAGTTGAGCACAGTTGCCATAGTTTCAAAGTACTGGTTTTTCATTTAAGAGGGCGGGATGGGTGAGAAGTAGCATATTATTAAAATAAATGTTGTTTTCATATAATAATGTAATAAAAAACCTCTTTGCTGATCCCTTCTCAATGTCTTTGGCACAGTGTTTGTCGGTGCAGAGGCCGCGATGCACCGAAATTGTGGGTTGTTTTTTTTTCTTTTAACCTCCTCCCTGTTGTGCAGATCTGAGTTCCTAGAAACACGGATCTTTTCTTTCTGTCCTTTTGTAAAACATCTTGCAAATCCACGCTGCTAAACAGAAATAACATACGGTATTAATTGTAGCTTCAGCAAGGGATTACTGGGGGGCGGGGTGGGGGGTTGGGTTGAAAATTACATCCCTGTGAGCTGTTTCTGGGTGGACATATTTTGGTCACCCTACTGTAAAAAAAAAAAGATGTTGAGACTCTGGAAAGAGGGCAGAGAAGAGCAACAAAGATGATCAGGGGTCCGGAGGCTAAACTGTATGAAGAACGGCTGCAGGACTTGGGTTTGGCCAGTTTAAAGAAAAGAAGAAATATGGGAGAGATGATAGCAGCGTTCCAGTATTTGAGGGGCTGCCACAAAGAAGAGGGGGGGTCACATTATTCTCCAAAGCACCAGAGGGCAGGACGAGAAACAATGAATGGAAACTGATCAAGGAGAGAAGCAACCTGGAATTAAGGAGAAACTTCCTGACAGTGAGGACAATCAACCAGTGGAACAGCTTGCCACCAGAAATTGTGGGTGCTCCATCATTGGTGATTTTTAAGAAGAGGCGCTAGACAGTCACTTGTTTGAGATGGTATAGGTTCTCCTGCTCGGGCAGGGGGCTGGACTAGAAGACCTCCAAGGTCCCTCCCAGCTCTATTCTACTTTAATTATTCTCCAAAGCGCCTGAGGGCAGGACAAGAAGAAACGGATGGAAACTGATCGAGGAGAGAAGCAACCTTGAACTAAGGAGGAATTCCCTGACAGTGAGAACAATTCACCGGTGGAACAACCTGCCTCCAGAAGTTGTGGGTGCTCCAACAGTGGAGGCTTTTAAGAAGAGACTGGGACAGCCATTTGTCTGGAATGGTATGGGGGTCTCCTGCTTGAGCAGGGGGCTGGACTAGAAGACCTCCAAGGTCCCTTGCAACTCTGTTATTCTGCTGTTGATAGTGATGTTTTTGTTCCTCATCTCCCGAGTCGGACTGTATCCTGGGAACTGTAAAAGCTGCTGGAGTTCAGGTGAGGATCAATGGTCTGGGCAGTCTTAAGAACCAAGCCGTTTGAAGTACCTAAGAAGATCCAGAACACAGGTAGCCCTCAACTTAACAACCATTCAGTTTCGTGACCATTCAAAGCTACAACAGCACAGGAAAAAGTCACAACCAGTGGTGGGATTCAAATATGCGAGCAACCGGTTCTCTGCATGGATGCCACTTCCGGAAGTCCGTCCTGGGCCTGGGCAACCGAAAATTAGCTACCGGTTCTGCTGAACTGGTGCGAACCGGCTGAATCCCACCACAGGAAGGAAGGGATGGAGGGAAGGAGGGAGGGAGGGAGGAGTGGTGGGATTCAAATATGTCAACAATCGGTTCTGTGCGTGGATGCCACTTCCGGAAGTCTGTTCTTGGGCCTGGGCAACAAAAAATTAGCTACCGGTTCTGCCGAAGTGGTGCGAAGCGGCTGAATCCCACCACTGCTTATGACCCTTTTTGACACGACAGTTGCAACATTCCCAACAGGGTGACGTGATCAAAATTCGGACACTTGGCAACTGGCCAGCATTCATGAGCGTTGCAGGGTCCCACGATCCCCTTTGCCGATCCCCTTCTGACAAGCAAAGCCGGATTCACCGAACAGGGGTCCGAATGAACCAGAAGGATCCGTTCGCACAAATCCCGGCTTGCCAACCACGAGTCGAGTCGACGCCCTTCCAGCGAGCCGAAAGCGAGCCGACGACACGATACGGGAACCTGGCAGGAGCATTTACTCTCTTTAATGGCCAACACCAACGATGAATGTCAGCGGGCCGGGATCCGAAACATGGCTGGGGCGACAGGAGACCATAAATACCGGCTTGCTCGGAATCCCCCCGAGCTTGCAGGAGTCCAAAAAGTTATTATTTATTATTTTGTTTTACTACCACTCTTCCTTCGAAGAGGACTTCGGGGACCCGCTTCCTTCTTAGTTGGGCCTAAGGGAGCCGTTCTTTTTCCGAAGCTCTCGGAGAGGACTGGGTAATGTTCGGTAAACCAAAGAGTAATGGTTTTCTTTCTTCTCGAAAAAGAAAAATGGAAAAATCCATGCTGCGGGGAATAAGAGTGGAGTCTTTTGGGGGGGGGAAGGAGAGAGAGAGAGAGAAAAGAGGGAGGGGGGAGAGGGAGAGAGGAGAGAGGAGGAGAGAGGGAAGGAGAGGGAGGAAGAGAGGGAGGGAGGGAGAGAAAAGAGGAGAGGGAGGGGGAGAGAGAAAAGAGAAGAGGGAGGGAAAGAGAGAAGAGGGAGAAAAAAGAAGAAGGGAAAGAAAGGGGGAGGGAGGGAGGGAGAGAGAAAAGAAGAGGGAGGGAAAGGGAGAGATAGGGTGATTGAAAGAGGGAGGGAGGGAGAGAAGAGGGAGGGAGGGAAAAAAGAAGGGGAAGAGAGAGAGAAAAGAGGGAGGGAAAGAGAGATAGGGAGGGAGAGAGAAAAAGAGAGAGAGAGAAGAGAGGGAGAGAAAAGAGGAAGGGAAAGAAGAGAGGGAGGGAGGGAGAGAGAAAAGGAGAAGGGAAAGGGAGGGAGACTGAAAGAGGGAGAGAAAGGAGAGGAGGGGGGAGAGAAAAGAAGAGAGGGAGGGAGGGAAAAGAAGAGAGGAAGGGAAAGAAAGGGGAGGGAGGGAAAGGGAGAGATAGGGAGGGAGAGAGAAAAAGGGAGGGAGGGACAGAAAGAGAAGAGAGGAAGGGAAAGGGAGAAAAAGAGGGAGGGAGGGAGAGAGAGAGAGAAAAACGGGAGAGAGAGAGAGAGAGAACCTGTATAGCTAGTTTGAGCTTTGAACACGAGGTTAGAAGGCAAAGTCACCCAGCAAAGCTTCCTTGTAATATTTAGTTTAATGTGGTGTCATCACATCACTTTGGGTTAATTATCTTGATCGTTCTGGCAACTTGGCTGGTGGAGAAAGCTAGGTGGTTTTTGGTTTTTTTTCAACCCTAACCCCGCACTTGAAAGGCTGACTTTTTTTTATTATTTTAAAGTCACTTTGCCTGTCCATTTTAAAGGCTAATTGCTAAATAGGAGGCAAAAACCCGTCACCAGATGATGCCGTCTGGGGCCGGCTTTTAAAAATAGGAAACGAATGGAAGGGATTTTAAGAAAAAAGAAAAAGAAAAAAGAAAAAGAAAAAAAAACAGCCGCTGAAAGAGGAGCGCGGGAATAAACGGAGCTGAAGGTTACGGGTTCCCCCCCCTTTTTTTCCTTCAAAAGTTGAGGTGGAGAGAGGAATTTTCGTTTGAATGCAAGAAGGGAGTCCTCCACTTATGACCGGTCACTAAGCGACTGGTCCAAGTTGTGAAACCCCCCCTCCGCTAGATCCCCCCCCCGAAAGCCGGAGAAAGTTATTTCCAGCCAGAAGAGGCCGTTGCAACGCCCGTCCTAACTAAAGGGAAGCGAAATGGCTTGCAACAGAATCTCTCCACACACACACACACACACACACCCCGCCTTTCCTTTGGAGCCCCATGAACAGCGGCAAGGAAGAGACAAATGCTGCTAATAAGTCGGCTGTTATTTGCACCCGAACGAATCCGGCTGCGTTATTAAGCTCTTTGTTTCGAAAGGGGCCGTATTTGCCAAGTGCTTCCCGACACTGGAAAGGGAGCAGCTGAGTTATCAAATTACAAGCCCCGCGTTTGAAGCATTAATCTATTAATTGCTCTGATTAACGGATTAATTAAAAACAGATTTAAGATGTAAGATATGTGTGTGTATATATGTATATGTGTGTGTGTATGTGTATGTGTGTGTGTGTGTGTGTGTATAAGGGACGCGGTGGCTCAGTGGGTTAGGACGCTGAGCTTGTCGATCAGAAGGTCGGCAGTTTGGCGGGTCGAATCCCGAGTGCCGCGTAGCAGAGTGAGCGCCTGTTACTCGTCCCAGCTTCTGCCAACCTAGCAGTTTGAAAGCACGTAAAAACTGCAAGTAGAACAATAGGGACCGCTACAGTGGGAAGGGAACAGCGTTCCATGTGCCTTTGGCGTCTAGTCATGCCGGCCACATGACCACGGAGACGTCCTCGGACAAGCGCTGGCTCTTCGGCTTTGAAACGGAGATGAGCACCGGCCCCTAGAGTCAGAAACGACTAGCACGCATGTGCGGCGGAACCTTTACCTTATAAGTATATGTATGTGTGTGTGTATATATATGTGTGTGTGTGTGTGTGTGTGTGTGTGTGTGTGTGTGTGTGTGTGTGTATATGTATGTATGTATGTATGTATGTATGTATGTATGTATGTAGTTTTCTGGTGAAAGGGGGCCTGATTGCTTGCTTCCTTGCTTTTCATGGGGCTGGTCTAAAATCTCCACAAGGAGAGCTTGAGGAGACGCACACCTGCTCGGTCCCTTTTCCCACTTGCCAAATTCTGCCACAGTTTAATAGGACTAGTTTAATGGGCCCAGTGCTCTTCAACATCTTCATCAACGATTTGGATGAGGGGATAGATGGGCAACTCGTCAAATTTGCAGACGACACCAAGCTGGCATGAATAGCCAACACTCCAGAAGTTACAGGCTTAAGATACAGGAGGATCTGGACAGACCTGAACAGTGGGTGCTATCTAACAAAGTGAAATTCAATGGTGAAAAAAGTAAGGTTCTACATTTAGGCAGGAAAAACCAAATGCACAGGTATAGTATAGGGGGTACCTTGCTCGATAGTAGCAACTGTGAGAGGGATTTCGGAGTCCTAGTGGACAATCACTTAAATATGAGCCAGCCGTGTGCTGCAGCTGCCAAAAAAGCCAACACGGTGCTAGGCTGCATCAACAGAGGGATAGAATCAAGATCACGTGAAGTGTTAATACCACTTTACAAGGCCTTGGCAATGCCACGCTTGGAATCCGGCATCCAGTTTTGCTCACCACGATGTAAAAAAGATGTTGAGACTCTAGAAAGAGTGTAGAGATGAGCAACAAAGAAGATCAGGGGACTGGAGGCTAAAACATACAAGGAACGGTTGCTGGAATTGGGTATGGCTAGTTTCATGAAGAGAAGGGCGAGGGGGGATGTGATAGCAGCCTTCCAGTATCTCAGGGGCTGCCACAAAGAGGAGGGACTCAAGCTATTCTCCAAAGCACCTGAAGGCAGGACGAGAAACAATGGATGGAAACCAATCAAGGAGAGAAGCAACCTGGAACTAAGGAGAAACTTCCTGACATTGAGAACTAAATTAACCAGTGGAACAACCTGCCTCCAGAAGCGGTGAATGCTCCAACACTGGAAGTCTTTAAGAAGAGACTGGACAGCCATTTGTCTGAAATGGTATAGGGTTTCCTGCCTGAGCAGGGGGTTGCACTAGATGACCTCCAAGGTCCCATCCAACTGTTATTGTTGTTGTTGTTATTATGACTATGATCCATACTAAAGTCCTTCAAAGATTTTTTTTCCCCACTCGGATTTCCTGATCTTGGGATGGGGAGAATGAGAAAGCAGATATTTGTAAATATGGGATTTAGACTCTTAGAATGGAGGAGGAATAGTGAATAGGCCTGTATTTCTGCTACGTCTTTCCAGGCAGTCCTTGACTTACAACAGTTTGTTTAGTGACTGTTCAAAGTTACAACGGCCCTCAAAAAAATGACACATGACCGTGCGGCATCCCCACGGTCCTGTCATCAAAATTCAGACGCTTGGCAACTGGCTCATTCTTACGGCCGTCACAGTGTGTCCTCGGGGGGTGTGTGTCACGTGGTCCCCTTTTACGACCTTCGGACAAGCAAAATCAGTGGGGGAAGGCAGATGGACTTAACAACTATGTTGCTAGTTTAACAACTACAGTGATTTCACTTAACAACGGTGGCGAGAAAGTTCGTAAAAATGGGGCAAAACACAACCTTTTAACAACTGTGTTGCTTAGCGATGGAAATTTGGGCTCAGTTGTGGTCGTAAGCCGAGGATTTAACTGGCTGTTCTACACTTAGACCAGGGGTCTTCAAACCTGGCCCTATTATGACTTGTGGACTTCAACTCCCAGAATTCCTCAGACAGCCTCCATTTTCTTTGTTAGATTTAAGACAGGGATCTTCAGACTAGGCCCTTTTATGACTTGTGGACTTCAACTCCCAGAATTCCTCAGCCAGCCTCCATTTTGTTTGTTAGATTTAAGACAGGGATCTTCAGACTAGGCCCTTTTATGATTTGTGGACTTCAACTCCCAGAATTCCTCAGCCAGCCTCCATTTTGTTTGTTAGATTTAAGACAGGGATCTTCAGACTAGGCCCTTTTATGACTTGTGGACTTCAACTCCCAGAATTCCTCAGCCAGCCTCCATTTTGTTTCTTAGATTTAAGACATGGGTCTTCAGACTAGGCCCTTTTATGATTTGTGGACTTCAACTCCCCAGAACTTTCGGAATCAAAGTCTCATTGAATTTCGTGGAGTTCATTTTATCCCACCCTACGAATGTCTTAATAGCTGGCTGTTCAACAGCCCAGTGATGTGGTTTCATTGGAAATATTCTTCTCCTTGTCTCTTCGTATGACGGAATTGCATGTGATGCGTAATTGAAAATAAATATTAAGGGCTCCTAAGTCCCAGCTTCTCTTCCTGCTCAATGTTAGGAATAATTTCAGCGAGGCAAACAGGGAATAAAATGGCTCCCAGTAAATTATTCCTATTGTCAGACTAAATAGGCTCATAAGGTGGTTTTCTTTTGAAAAGAATAGATTTTTTTTGGGGGGGGGGAAAGAGAGAGAACTGCGTGGCTTTGCACTCGGTTACTTTATCCGAAGCAGCGGCATTAAGTTCATCAGGTCGTTGCTTGCTGTGTCGTTATTTAATATTGACATTTTAAAATTCTGATGCTGCAGCCTGTTGTTGTGCTAAAAGCCTTACAAAAAGCTATCCAGATGCACAATGAAGCGTAGGTTTATATATACACTAGAGGGAATCGCTCGCTTGAGAGAGAGAAAGAGAGAGAGAGAGAGAGAGAGAGAGAGAGAGAGAGAGAGAGAGAGAGAGAGAGAGAGAAAAGACATTGCACCAGTGGCTGGGAAGGGGACATTAAAAGATGGTGTAAAAATCTTTTGGGATTCAGCTCTCACAAGTCTCTTTACCTTGTTTAATCGTGCATCAGGACTCGGCTTGCTGTTCGTCGGATGGTCCTTCCGTGGCAAGCTTTTCTTTCTAACCCCAGCCGTGTTAAGTGGAACTTGGTTAAGGAGGTTGTTCTGAGGGGCCTTTGGTTCTTTTTGAGCTTGGTTATTTTCCCATTTCGTGGCTCAGCTAGCTAATATCATCAGTGCTAGCCGGGAGTGGGGTTTGCAGAGAGGAGGAGGAGGAGGAGGAAAAGGGGGAAGAGGAAGAGGACGGTGGGGTCCCCGGTACTCTCTGAGCTGGGACGTTTCCTTGCAGATGTATCATGACTCAACTAGGTACCTCCATCAGTGTTACTGGGGAGTGGAGTTTGCAGGGAGTAGGAGGAGGAGGAGGAGGAGGAGGAGGAGGAGGAGGAGGAGGAGGAGGAGGAGGAAGACGACTGTGGAGTCCTTGATGCTCTCTGAGCTTGGCTGTTTTCCTGCAGACGTTTCATGACCAAACTAGGGAACATCTTCAGTGCTAGAAGGGAGTGGGGGTTGCAGGGAGGAGGAGGAAGAAGAAGACTGTGGAGTCCTTGATGCTCTCTGAGCTTGGCTGTTTTCTTGCAGACGTTTCATGACCCAAGTAGGTAACATCATCAAAGCTAGAAGGCAGTGGAGTTTACTGCGAGGAGGAGGAGGAGGAGGAGGAGGAGGAGGAGGATTGTGGGGTCCCTGGTGCCCCCCCAGCTTTTTTCTTGCAGATGTTTCATGACCCACCTAGGTAACCATCAGTGTTCCTGGGGAGTGGAGTTTGCAAAGTGGAGGAGAAGGACGGTGGGGTCCCTGGTGCTCTCCGAGCTTGGTGGTTTTCTTGCAGTTGTTTCAACTTGGCGACTACATGAGTAGATATTCTCCAGAGCCAACTGTCCCTAACTGTAGAATGTGCAGAGTTAAAAGAGGGCTCAGCCTAGAATCCCTAGTTAGCCACAAGCCACTGTTAAGTGCTGTTAAGCCTTATCTAACTCTAACCAGAGGCTGAGCATTAGTTGAGAAGGTTCCCGTTGATAAGCCTTTAGCAATAAATCAGCTTAGCTGAACCTTCGGGTGTGGACCTCTTCTTTGTTTGGGGTTTTTTTTGTACCCGACACTAACAGGGTCCTTCACGTCTTCCACCGGTGCATCCTTCGTCGCTATAAGAGCCCATCTGCCTTGCTGTTTGTCATCCTCCTCCCTTCTACCTTTCCCCAGCATTAGAACTTTCTGGAAAGAGCTGGGTCTTCTCATCATGTCTCTGATGTAGGATAGGTTGAGCCTGACCCTTTGGGCCTTGAGAGAGAACTTCTGGGTTGGCGGTTCACACATTCCGTTGTTTCCTTGGCCGTCCACGGTATCCTCAACACCGAATTTCGAAAGCGTCCAGATGGTTTCTATCCAGCTTTCGATTCCATAGACGAGTGTCACCGGGAATACCCGCCCGCGAAGGTGCTTTTTCAAGAGGCAACCGGACTTCCTTGTTTTTCTTTGAAGATGTTCCCCACCGTCCAGTCAGAGCTGAAGAAGCTTCTGGGATGAGAAGCGGAACGTCTTCAAAGACAAGCAAGAAAGTCCGGTTGCCTCCTGAAAAAATAAGCACCTTTGGGACAACCGTGACTGAGACACTCCACAGACAGTCACAGGGAATACTATACAGAATATGCAATAACAGAGTTGGAAGGGACCTTGGAGGTCTTCCAGTCCAACCACCTGCTCAAGCAGGAGACCCTAGACCAGGGGTAGGCAACCTTGGCTCTTTTATGACTCGTGGACTTCAACTCCCAGAATTCCTGAGCCAGCATGGGGGAATCTATGGCCCCTTCATGACTGGCGGACTTCAACTCCCAGAATTCCTGAGCCAGCCTGGCTCAGCTTGGAAACCTCTCCCTTTCCCCTCAGCGTGGCTGGCTCAGGAATTCTGGGAGTTGAAGTCCACGAGTTATAAACTGGCCTAGGCCAGGGGTAGGCAACCTTGGCTCTTTTATGACTGGTGGACTTCAACTCCCAGAATTCCTGAACCAGCATGGGGGCAACTATGGCCCCTTCATGACTGGTGGACTTCAACTCCCAGAATTCCTGAGCCAGCCTGGCTCAGCTTGGAAACCTCTCCCTTTCCCCTCAGCATGGCTGGCTCAGGAATTCTGGGAGTTGAAGTCCACCAGTCATAAAAGAGCCAAAGTTGCCTACCCCTGCCCTAGACCATTTCAGTCAGTCAATTAGAATAGAGCTGGAAGGGACCTTGGAGGTCTTCCAGTCCAACCCCCTGCTCAAGCAGGAGACCCTAGACCAGGGGTCAGGAACCTGAAACAGTGAAAGAGCCACTTGGAACCGTTTCCCTCACAAAAGGAAAAACTGGGAGCCGCAAAAAATGTGTGCACATGCGCATACATGCGCACATGTGCAGAACAGGGTTTGACTGAAGAGTGGAGCCAAGGCGAGATATGCACCTACCCTGCATATTTGAATTGATTGGTTGAACTTTTTTAGTCCCACTTTTTTTTTTTTGACTGCACATGGCAGAGGACTGGGAGCCGCAGAAGACGGCTGAAAGAGCCGCATGTGGCTCCGGAGCCGCGGGTTGCAGACCTGTGCCCTAGACCAAATCAATCAATCAGAATAGAGCTGGAAGGGACCTTGGAGGTCGTCTAGTCCAACCCTGCTCAAGCAGGAAACCCTAGACCATTTCAATCAATCAGTCAATCAGAATAGAGCTGGACGGGACCTTGGAGGTCTTCCAGTCCAGCCCCTGCTCAAGCAAGAGACCCTATATCAGGGGTGTCAAACTCAATTTCATTGAGGGCCGCATCAGCATTGCGGTTGCCCTCAGGGGGCCGGGTGGGTGTGGCCAGGGTGGGCGTGGCCTACTGGGTGGGCGTGGCTAGAGTGCGTATGGCCTACTGGGTGGGCGTGGCCAGCTCTGCATCGTTCGCATCAAGGGTGCCTATGGGGGCCTGGGCAGGAGTGGGACAGATCTGAGGGTCTCTGGCAGAAGGAGGGTCTCTGGGCCAGGGCCAAGGCAGTGGGGGCCGTTCCCTCACTGTTTCCAGGATGGCTTCGCGGGCCGCATGAAACCACTTCGCGGGCCGGATCTGGCCCCCGGGCCTTGTGTTTGACATGTCTGCCCTATATCATTCCAGATAAATGGTTGTCCAATCTCTTCTTAAAAAGCCTCCATTGATGGAGCGCCCACAACTTCTGTTCCACTGGTTAATTGTTCTCACAGTTAGGAAATTTCTCCTTAGTTCCAGGTTGCTTCTTTCCTTGCTTAGTTTCCATCCGTCGCTTCTTCTCCTGCCTTCAGGTGCTTTGGAGAATAGCTTGACTCCCTCTTCTTTGGGGCAACCCCTGAGATACTGTAGCACAGCTATCATGTCGCCCTTCTCTTCATTAAACTGGACATTCCCAATTCCAGCAACCGTTCGCCTCCAGTCTCCTAATCACGTTTTTTTGCTCTTCTCTGCACTCTTTCTAGAGTCTCAACCTTTTTTTTTTTTAATATCACGATAACCATGGTTTGCACAATTCTGACATTGGTAGGTATAGACGCCTGAATATCTTTCAAGACCTCTGTAAGAACTCCAGTATCAAAAAAAAGGTCATAAAATTGGGTTTGTCGTTTGGGTGACCTGATTGATGACTGTTACAACTTGCAACTGTGATGGGCAGGCTCCATCATGGCCATAACTTGAGGATCACTCGGTGAGCCATTATTACCCAGCATAGTAGTATTTCTTGGGACACCAGCCCCAGTGAAGGATGGGCTGTTTGTGTGTGTGTGTGTGTGTGTGTGTGTGTGTGTGTGTGTACATTACACATATTTCACAACAAAGTGTTCCTCCAGAAATTAGGTGCTGTTTAGAGATTTCTTCTCTTCCTTTTCCTAGCCCTATGCAAATATGATTTTAGTTTTCTCTTATTTCCCCCCCCCCCCACTAACTCACAAGGCCGCTTGCATGAATGTGAAGAAATAATATATATATATATTTTTCCTGGCTTTGAACAGAATCTGTGTTAGGAGCAATATTTTTGACAGCCGTCCTCTGGCGGGCTGACCTGTTGCTCAGAAATTCAGAAATTCAGGAAGCGTGTAACAAGGTCACTCTCAAAAGTGTCTCCAGCTTGCTTTCCCGGCGGACTATTTTATTCTGACGTTTTTATCTCTGTATACAAACTGTTAGGTTTTCCAAATGCTACTGAGGGATTCCTTGCTCTGAGAAAGACCGGAAAAAAGACAAAAAAACACCAACGGTCTGGCTCTTAAAACAGAGTTTTATTTCATTCTTTCTTCGGAGAACAAAAAGGAGCTTGTTAATCGCGCAACCTAGGGAATACTGCAAGATTGGGTTCTTTATTAATTAGCCAGTGGGTCTCTGGCCTAGAAATGAGATACTTGCTTTTTAAATAACAATTTAATGTAGTGGCGAGACAGCGTTTTCTTCAGTTTTGTAAATTGCGGAATGTTTCGTACATAATGTTACGTAAACATGCATATAATAAGCTGAACACACACACACACCCCCGTGATATATTTTACGAATTTGGATTAACCGGTGGTTTTTTTTTAATTTTATTTTAAAGATTCCATTATTGCTAGTGCAGATCAGAAAATCGGCATGCGATGGTTTGGTATTCAATGAAAGGTGAAAGAACTTCGAATTAAAGCACATTTGTAAGCTTAGGCACCAAGGGAAGATTCTGGCTATGCTTTGGACCCACAAGTAGCAACAAAGAGCAACAGAGATGATCAGGGGACTGGAGGCTAAAACATATCAGAAACGGTTGCAGGAATTGCGTATGTCCAGTTTAATGAAAGGTAAAAGGACGTGGTGGCTCAGTGGGTTAGGGCGCTGAGCTTGTCGATCAGAAGGTTGGCAGTTTGGCGGGTTGAATCCCGAGTGCCGCATAACAGAGTGAGCGCCTGTTACTCGTCCCAGCTTCTGCCAACCTAGCAGTTCGAAAGCATGTAAAAATGCAAGTAAAAAAATAGGGACCACTCCGGTGGGAAGGTAACAGCGTTCCGTGCGCCTTTGGCATCTAGTCATGCCGGCCACGTGACCACGGAGACGTCCTCGGACAAGCGCTGGCTCTTCGGCTTTGAAATGGAGATGAGTACCGGCCCTTAGAGTTGGAAACAACTAGCACGCATGTGCGGGGGAACCTTTACCTTTTAGTTTAATGAAGAGAAGGACGAGGGGGGACATGATAGCAGTGTTCCAATATCTCAGGGGCTGCCCCAAAGAAGAGGCAGTCAAGCTATTCTCCAAAGCACCCGAAGGCAGGAGAAGAAGCAAGGGATGGAAACTAGTCAAGGAGAGAAGCAACCTGGAACTAAGGAGAAACTTCCTGACAGGGAGAACAATTAACCAGTGGAACAACCTGCCTCCAGAAGCGGTGAATGCTCCAACACTGGACGTCTTTAAGAAAGCCCGGACAGCCATTCGCCTGAAATGGTATAGGGTTTCCTGCCTGAGCAGGGGGTTGGACTAGATGACCTAAAAGGTCCCTTCCAACTTGATGATGATGGATGGATGGTCAGACGGTCAACCGAATAGAGAACACCAAAACCTGGTGCCCGTTCCATTTATTTTGTAAGGAGACTCGTGCAATATGCCGGTATGGAAAAAAAAATAGCCATTGTTTTGGATTTGGTAATTTATCCCCCCAGTGCTTCGTAGAAACCAACAGAAGAGACTATTTGAGCTCAGGGTTGAGATGGTCACGTAGATCAAAACTGAGACACTTGGCAACTGACTCTTATTTATGACGGTTGCATATGACCCTCCCGGGATCCTGTGACCCCTTTGGCATCCTTCTGCCAAGCAAAGTCAATGGGGGAAGCCGGGTTTACTTCCTTAACCACCGTGTTACTAACTTAACAACTCTGCAGCGATTTGCTTAACCACGGTGGCAAGAGAGGTTGTAAAAATGGGGCAAAGCCCGTTTAACACCTGTCTCGCTTAGCAATGGAAATTTTGTGCTCAGTTGCGGTCGTCACAGCGAGGACTACCTACAGTTCTCCTTTGCTTCTGAGTTTGACAAAGTACTACCTCTTGCTGAGGACCAAACAGGACATATCAAATTAACCAGACCCATTTTAGTTTGGTACTTTATGGCTCATTGGGTTGGGCAGGCCCGGGTTACAGAGTAATGGAATAACAGAGTCGGAAGGGACCTTGGCGGTCATCTAGTCCAACCCCCTGCTATGGCAGCAAACCCTATAGCATTTCAGACACACGGCTGTCCAATCCCTTCTTACAAACTTCCAGTGTTGGCGCACCCACAACTTGAGGGCAGTCAACCAGCTTGCCTTCAGATGTAGTGGGCGCTCCCTCACTGGAGGTTTTTAAGAAGAGACAAAATTCTCCTGCTTGAGCAGAGGGCTGGACTAGAAGACCTCCAAGGTCCCTTCCAGCTGTATTCTCTATTCTATTCTATTCTATTCTATTCTATTCTATTCTATTCTATTCTATTCTATTCTATTCTATTCTATTCTATTCTATTCTATTCTATTCCATTCCATTCCATTCCATTCCATTCCATTCCATTCCCTATTTTCCATTCCATTCCATTCCATTTTCTACTCCAGTCCAGTCCATTTCATTTCAGACAAGTGGCTCTCCAGTCTCTTCTTAAAATCCTCCAGTGATGGAGCACCCATAACATCTGGAGGCAAGTGGTTCCACAGATTAATTGTTCTCACTGTTAGGAAATTTCTAGTTTGGTTCTTTCCTTGATGAGTTTCCATCTGTTGCTTCTTGTCCTGCCTTCAGGTGCTTTGGAGAATAGGTTGACCCCCTACTTCTTTGGGGCAACTTCTCAGATATTGGAAGACTGCTATCCTGTCCCCCCTCGTCCTTCTCTTTGTTAAACTAGACAGACCCAATTCCAGCAACTGTTCCTTATATGTTTTAGCCTCCAGTCCCCTAATCATCGTTGTTGCTCTTCTCTGCCCTCCTTCTGATGATCAGGTTAATTGAGTAAGCCATGGTTCAGTTGCCTGTTGGTAAGCTTGCTATGCAAAGCCAGCAAATCTCTCACCAAAAGTTAATTTAGGTTTCCGCGCTGCCTTTTACCCCAGGACTAAAGTTGCTTTATCTGAAGGATTTTCCAGTTTGGTATTTTTTTTTAAATCATTTCTTCCTTTTATCCCCTCTTTTGTTCACCATCCCGAAGACTTATTATGCCCTAGAGGTGATAAACGATTCGGATGTGTAGTAGCTCTAGTATTTTAATGAGCTTTCTTACCCAAATGACTTTAGACCGCAATAAAGCTCTCCAGTTGTGTTAAATCAGAATCCCGGTCCCTTTTGCCCGTCATTTAAATGAGCAAATTAACCAGCACTGTTAACAGTAAATTTGCCTTCGCACAGGGGCAGAACGTATTGTTCCAACTAACTTCTCTTAAATATATTTGGTCAACGTTGTTTGATTTGAACGCATAGCCCGCAATTGTGAATTGTGGAGTCCCGGAGAGGGCTGTGGACTTTCTTTTTTACACAACCTTTTCTGAGAAGATTCATTTTTTGGCAGAAGGCATAATTGGGGGGTCTCCGAAGTTGGCCACTTTAAGACTCGTGGACTTCAACTCCCAGAATCCCCCAGCCAGCCATGTGGAATTCTGGGAGTTGAAGTCCACGAGGCTTAAAGCTAACAGGTTTGGAACGTAATTACTGGTCTGGCCTTTTGGCTATGAAGCCCTTTGGAATTAGCAAGGAAAGCTAGGTTGCTGCATAACGGGGACCTAGCTTAGAGCTGGTAGCATTAACCTAGGACATGGGTAGGCAACCTTGGCTCTTTTATGGCTGTCGTAACCTTGAATGGCCGCTGAGTGACCCTTTGTATCTCAAGGACCACCTGGATAGTGTAGAGCAGTGTTTTTCGACCGTAGCAACTTTAAGGTGGCTGGTTTTCACTTGCTAAGGTTGAGAGACATTAGTTGAGGCTTGAGTCAAGAGAACATTGAACAAGCTTTAGGGGTAGGAGAAGCAAAGGAGAAATCTCCTGACAGTGAGAACAATTAACCAGTGGAACAACTTGCCTCCAGAAGTTTTATTTTATTTTAATTCCATTTATATCCCGCCCTTCTCCGAAGACTCAGGGCGGCTTACAAGCTTAGCAGTAGCCTTCATTGTGAATGCTCCAACACTGGAGGTTTTTAAGAAGAGACTGGACCACCGTTTTTCTGGAATGCTTGAGCAGGGGGTTGGACTAGAAGACCTCCAAGGTCCCTTCCAATTCTCTTAATTCTGTTCGGGTCACGTACACTTTTATTTCTGTGACCCTTGCCCTACATGGTAAAAACCTTAATTATAGGGTTTCCCCCATCTCCTGCCTGAACCTGTCGCTGTTCTCAAACCTATGACAAATGTATAATTAGGTGAATGACGGAAAAGCAACCTCAGGTGGAGATGGGGATTTTGACGTCACTCTCCTGACCACGTCCGCGTTCATCTGTCGGAAATGGTCTAGGGGGTTTCCTGCCTGAGCAGGGGGTTGGACTAGAAGACCTCCAAGGTCCCTTCCGGCTGTTACTCTGTTGTTTCCTGTTTCATTGTGAGATAGCAAGAGGTGTCTTCGATGCGTAAGGTGGTCCATTCAGCGGTTCCTAACGAGGATCATCTAAGCAAACGGGCGTTTTTTAGTTCTTTTCGATGTTAATCTGGACATGGTGATAATGTGAATATCGGCAGTTCTGTCCATCGTTGTGTCTCCAGTTCATCTTGGCGAGCGCCTGGGGTAGTCTTAGAGTCTGTCATTAGAAAAATCAGGTTTCCTGCTAAGCACGCACGCTAGGCGGCTGACCTTAACTTAACTAGACTCGGAGTAATTGTGCTGGGTTTGACTTCCTAAGGGTTTATTTCTACATGATGCATCTGTCTCAGCTAAATAGGAATTGCCTGCTAAGATGTTCAACCCCATCCATTTAAGTGAAACGATTTGCTTTTTCCTTTTCTTTCTTTTTTCTTTCTTTCTTTTTTTTTTGCAAAAACGTGGGCAGATAAATAAAATTGCCGGAGTTATATATCTCATCCCTGAGTCCATTTTCTAAGATTAGGCCTTACTTAGTTTTCTTGGCTGTCTCGTTCCGAAACAGTCCCATATATCTAGAGTAATAGAATTTCTATTTAACAATCTACGTCCTCGTTGTTATTTCCTATTAGAGTCTGGGCTGATCAATATGTAACCCAATTGATTGTTAAGGTCAAATGTGCCATGTCTTTATAGCCAGATTGTATTTATCGTCTTTCAGGAATTGTTTCAATCGGCCATTAGCCTTTTTCACTCCATCTTTACACACAGAGGACCCATAAAAAAACCTCGATGCAAAGACCGGCAGACCCCTTAATTGTTACGCATTGTATGCCTGTTGTCAGGTGCCAGATCTGAGTCTTGAAATATTTAAAATATCTCTCCAGAGGTGAAATTAATCTAATGTTCAATTGCAGGGTAAATTGTTTTGCAGGACAAGAAGCAACGGATGGAAACTAACCAAGGAGAGAAGCAACCTAGAACTAAGGATGAAATTTCCTGACAGTGAGAACAATTAACCAGTGGAACCACCTGCCTCCAGAAGCGGTGAATGCTCCAACCCTGGAAGTGTTTTAAGAAGAGACTGGACAGCTGTTGGTCTGAAATGTATAGGGTTTCCTGCCTGAGCAGGGGGTTGGACTAGATGATCTCAAAGGTCCCTTCCAAGTTTATGATGATGATGATGATGATGATGATGACTTTGCTGCCTTCCCAGAAAGCTGCTTGTGAAGATTTTATAGACCAGTCAGAATAAAGCTGGAAGGGACCTTGGAGGTCTTCTAGTCCAGCCCCATCCTCAAGCAGGAGTCCCTATATCATTTCAGACAAATGACTGTCCAGTCTCTTCTTAGAAATCTCCAGTGATGGAGTGCCCACAATTTCTGAAGGCAACTCCTGTTCCACTGGTTCATTGTCCTCACTGTTAGGAAGTTTCTCCTTAATTCTAGGTTGTTTCTCTCCTTGATGAGTTTCCATCTGTTGTTTCTTGTCCTGCCTTCTGGTGCTTTAAAATATTAGTTAAGCCCCCCCTCTACTTTGTGGCAGCCCCTCAAATATTGGACCAGAGAGATGTGGAGAGGGCATCTCTTGAGAAAATCTTAGGAAAGGTCTGATGGAAGAAAGTTCCCATGTATTTATTGCTCCATAGGATACCTCAGTGGACTCCACCCTGTGTTCTAAGTCAGAATTTGAGAACACCCGTAAAGAAACATTCTTTACCGTAATGATTTTCAGGTATGGTCAGATGCGAAAGATCAGGTCCGCTTACGAAGGTCCAGTTAAACTGCTTTATTGCTAAAAGCCCATGCGTAGGAATCTTCTCAACTAACTTAGACTTAGATAAAAGCCAAAGGCAGTTAATGGGGATTGGACTTAGTTCGCTTGTAGGGATGCTAGGCTGATCCCTCTTTTAACTCCACCTCCAGGTTCTGCCGTGCCTTCTCCTACATTATCTAGGAGATTAGAGTTTTAAGTGGAGCCCAATGCTAAAATACAGGAAACAAAGTGGTCTTTCAAAGTGATGGATTTAGATAAATCTTGGGAGTTCATATCCATAATAGCAATCAGGGACCTGATTCGGTTTACTGGAGGCCCAATTCACAGCAAAGTTTCTTTCTTTCTTTCTTTCTTTCTTTTCTTTCTTTCTTTCTTTCTTTCTTTCTTTCTTTCTTCCTTCCTTCCTTCCTTCCTTCCTTCCTTCCTTCCTTTCTTTCTTTCTTCCTTCCTTCCTTCCTTCCTTTCTTTCTTTCTTTCTTTCTTTCTTTCCCATTCCCTTCTTCCTTCCTTTCTTTCTTTCTTCCTTCCTTCCTTCCTTCCTTCCTTCCTTCCTTCCTTCCTTCCTTCCTACCTTCCTTCCTTCCTCTTTCTTTCTTTCCCATTCCCTCCCTCCCTCCCTCCTTTCTTTCTCTTTCTTTCTTTCTTTCTTTCTTTCTTTCTTTCTTTCTTTCTTTCTTTCTTTCTTTCTTTCTTTCTTCCTTCCTTCCTTCCTTCCTTCCTTCCTTCCTTCCTTCCTTCCTTCCTTCCTTCCTTCCTTCCTCTTTCTTTCTTTCCCATTCCCTCCCTCCTTCCTTTCTTTCTTTCTTTCTTTCTTTCTTTCTTTCTTTCTTTCTTTCTTTCTTTCTTTCTTTCTTTCTTTCTTTCTTTCTTTCTTTCTTTCTTTCTTTCTTTCTTTCTTCTCATATATTTCTAAACTACCCATCCACCCTCAAAGATGCATGAGTCAAAAAACGAAATTGATGAACAGAAGACAGTTCCCTTGAGCTGATTTCATGCAACACGCATTTATGTTTTTCTCCCCCCCCCCATTTCTTAATTCCAGTCAACGAAGAAGAACTAAAGAAAAGAATAGCTGAAGAATTGGCTTTGGAACAAGCTAGGCGAGATGCTGAAGCTCAGAAAAGGTAAATTCATTTCAATTATTTTCACAGTTTTGTGGGGAAATCTCCTGACTTTGGATTCAAGGATTGAAATAACGATTGGTGCCCTTAAAGTAGAGAAGCAAATGAGTGGAAACGGTTGGGA
This sequence comes from Vipera latastei, assembly GCA_024294585.1. Taxonomy (NCBI): domain Eukaryota; kingdom Metazoa; phylum Chordata; class Lepidosauria; order Squamata; family Viperidae; genus Vipera; species Vipera latastei. The sequence goes on from CM044359.1 coordinate 4,144,323, forward strand.
ATTTGGGAGCTTGAATTCCAACACAGCTGGTGCACTCCACTTCGGAGGGGTTTCGCTGCTGTTTCCTTTGGAAAAAGCTTTTTTTTTCTTTTTTTTTTTTTTTAAAAGCTGGCTGCTATGTGTGAAAGTTAAACCTGAGGTGAAAACAATTTTTATAATTCCTGACAGTGCCATCCAGCATGCATCTCTGTCCTTCGTTTTCAAAGATCTTTCATTACATATTAAAAAAAAAATACCTTCAGAATTTTACTGGTTTGACTTAACCTCAAAGAAGCAATCCAGAACTAAGGAGACATTTCCTGACAGTTAGAACAATTTAACCAGTGCCTCCAGAAGCGGTGAATGCTCCAACACTGGAAGTTTTTAAGAAGAGACTGGACAGCCATTTGTCTGAAATGTTATAAGGTTTCCTGCCTGAGCAGGGGGTTGGACTAGATGACCTCCAAGGTCCCTTCCAATATCATCATCATCATCATTATTATCCATCTATCTATCTACCTATCTATCATTATCTATCTATCTACCTACCTATCATTATCTCTCTCTCTCTCTCTCTCTTAATATTATTATTATTATTATTATTATTATTATTATTATTATTATTATTATATTACATCAAATCGGTAAAATTTCCTGCGTACTTTTTGAAAGCAAGTTGATGCTTTTCTTACATTCCTTTGTGCGCTCACCTGAGAACTAGTGAAGGCCATTTTTAACATGTCTGCACAGCGATGTGGATTTCCGAAATGTTTTGGGCATCTTAAAATCGATAAGACGTTGTTATTTGACTTTCATTTAGATGCATTTCGCAAGCTCCTGATTTTGCATTTATTAAAGAACCTTGTAATTGGCGTTCGCTCAAGTCATCTGTGAATATAGCTTGTCTCTGTTTTAACACTGCATTATGATGGAATTAACCACAGAGGTTTAAACAAATGGTCCCGGTAGACTTCATAGGAATGTACACCCAGGAAAGTTGTTTATAGGATTTCCATCTAAATTAAGCTAATGTCATACCAAATTGAACATAAACACAACTGAAAACCCCTTACCGGACTAAAATATGCCTCTTTGAGGAATAAAACAAATTTATGTGTTATGCTGAAATTACAGCTCTTTGAAATATTATGGCTGGTCTTAATTGATTTTTTTTGGTTCTTACGAGGAAATGTGCTTACTCTTTCTGTGTTCGCGTTAATGTAATTAATGTTAGCAGTTTAAAATGGAACAATTTATTATGCCCTTTGATTAGTCCTCCTGTACCAATAACATTAGACAGTGTCTGTTGGTGGTGGCTTATTGTTCAGGCTTTATTCTATTTAATGCACACTGTGAACCTCCATTGTGTGAAACCACGAGTTAGGTGGGTCTCTTAATCTTCTCCATCCTGATGTGCTGCTAGGATTGTCCAGATTTTCTCTTCCCTGTGTATTCACATTCAGACCCCACACTCAGGCCAGCACTGATGATGTTACGTAGCTGGGTCATGAAACGTCTGCAAGCTCAGAGAGCATCACCATGGAATTCACACCTGCTGGGATCCATTCTCTGAGGGAAATGCGATCCAGAAGCCCCAGGATTCCCCGGCCAGCCGTGTTTGAATACGCCAGACAACTTGAAGACTGGTGGACTTCAACCCCCAGAATTCCCCGGCCAGCCATGTTTGAATTCTCCAGCCAACTTGAAGACTGGTGGACTTCAACTCCCAGAATTCGCTGGCCAGCCATGTTTGAATTCCCCAGCCAACTTGAAGACTGGTGGACTTCAACTCCCAGAATTCTCCGGCCAGCCATGTTTGAATTCCCCAGCCAACTTGAAGACTGGTGGACTTCAACTTGAAGACTGGTGGACTTCAACTCCCAGAATTCCCCCGGCCAGCCATGTTTGAATTCTCCAGCCAACTTGAAGACTGGTGGACTTCAACTCCCAGAATTCGCTGGCCAGCCATGTTTGAATTCCCCAGCCAACTTGAAGACTGGTGGACTTCAACTTGAAGACTGGTGGACTTCAACTCCCAGAATTCCCCCGGCCAGCCATGTTTGAATTCTCCAGCCAACTTGAAGACTGGTGGACTTCAACTCCCAGAATTCGCTGGCCAGCCATGTTTGAATTCCCCAGCCAACTTGAAGACTGGTGGACTTCAACTTGAAGACTGGTGGACTTCAACTCCCAGAATTCTCCGGCCAGCCATGTTTGAATTCCCCAGCCAACTTGAAGACTGGTGGACTTCAACTCCCAGAATTCCCTGGCCAGCCATGTTTGAATTCTCCAGCCAACTTGAAGAGTTGTGGACTTCAACTTGAAGACTGGTGGACTTCAACTCCCAGAATTCCCCGGCCAACCATGTTTGAATTCTCCAGCCAACTTGAAGACTTGTGGACTTCAACTCCCAGGATTTCCCAGCCAGCCATGTTTGAATTCCCCAGCCAACTTGAAGACTGGTGGACGTCAACTTAAAGACTGGTGGACTTCAACTCCCAGAATTCCCCGGCCAGCCATGTTTGAATTCCCCAGGCAACTTGAAGACTGGTGGACTTCAACTTGAAGACTTGTGGACTTCAACTCCCAGGATTCCCCGGCCAGCCATGTTTGAATTCCCCAGCCAACTTGAAGACTGGTGGACTTCAACTCCCAGAATTCCCCAGCCAACCAAGCTGGCTGTGGAATTCTGGGAGTTGAAGTCTAAAAGTCCTCAATGTTGCCGAAGCTGGACACCCCTGTTTTAAAGGAACGTATTTCACAACTACAGCATGACCCATAGGACTTGAAGCCTTTGGTTGGCTCGTAATTATTCAGGACCGAAGAAATATTTTGAAGCTCTCCTTAAGGAGGCTGTAATTCAGCGGAGAAATAAATATTTGCATGAACATCGCTCTTTGTTCAGCATTGTGGAGGGATATTTGAGTGAAGGAATTGAAACTTGGTAGAGCCGTACTCTGCCCAGCTTTGGCATCCTTATGATATGTTCAGCTAGTAGAGAAATTTACACAGGCTTTGGGGTTTAAACAGCTTGATTCCGAAGCTGGTTTTAAAAGTCAACCTTTTGTGCTTGTACAAGAGAGAAAGGGAGGGAAAAAACCCAGACATGGAAAATAGATTTGCAGGGATTATCTCCATTTTGCACTTTGCAAAATTTAACCAGAGGTTTTACACCACACACCACACACACACACACACACACACACACCCTCATTTCTTGACAGCCATTTTATAAAGGCTCTGTGTGGATCTAATTCTCTTTTTCACAGTAGATTATTCAGTCCACGCTTCCCTTTTTTGAGGGTGTTTTTTTGTTTGCTGGGTATGTGCGTTTCAGCAAAAAGCGTCTGTGGGTGGTATGCATAAAATTTGAATGATAGTATACATCTCTTTTTTCCTTCCTTCCTTCCTTCCTTCCTTCCTTCCGTCCTTTCCTTCCTTCCTTCCTTCCTTCCTTCCTTCCTTCCTTCCTTCCTTCCTTCTCCTCTCTCTCTCACCCCCCCACCACACCTTTCTCCCTTTCTATTTCTCTCCCTTTCTATTTCTCTCTCTTTCTCTCTCCCCCTCTCCCATCTCCCTCCCTCTCTCTCTCCTTCCATAAGCTTTCTAATAAATTCCACCTGTTTATGAAAGCCGCTTGATTCTGTCAGAAGCAAATGACTTGACTTTCAGTATTTTTATGGCTTTGCGTTCAATTAATGCTAACGTTTTGTTCACTGCTTTGTTCGTTAGGCTTACAATAGTGCAGTGTAGGGACGGGGCTGCAGAGTTCACTGTGTACACTTATTATCTCTTTGCCAGACATTTTTACAGGAATACCTTTAGAGGTATCTGAAAAAATGCCCAGCATTACATGCTAGACCAGCGTTTTGCAACTTTGGCCAGTTTTTTTGGGTCATGAAAGATCTGCAGAAAAAAAAAACCAATTCTTCTCCTCCTCCTCCTCCTCCTCCTCCTCCTCCTCCTCCTCCTCCTCCTCCTCCTCCTCCTCCTCCTCCTCCTCCTCCTCCTCCTTTTCCTCACCATAACCCCGCTGCCTTCTAGCACTGATGATGTTCCCTAGTTGGGTCATGAAACGTCTGCACTGTCCTCCTCCTCTCTCCACTGTCCCCCTTCCCTTCTAGCACTGATGATGTTCACTAGTTGGGTCATGAAACGTCTGCAAGGAAACCAAGATCAGAGTGCTCCTCCCTTCTCCTCCTCCTCACCATAAACCCCACTGCCTTCTAGCCCTGATGCTGTTCGCTAGTTGGGTCATGAAATGTGTGCAAGAAATCCACCAAAGTCAGAGAGCTCCTCCTCCTCCTCCTCCTGCCATTCCCTTCTAGTGATGTTCCCTAGTTGGGTCATGAAACGTCTGCACTGTCCTCCTCCTCCTCCTCCTCCTCCTCCTCCTCCTCCTCCTCCTCCTCCTCCTCCTCTCTCCACAATCCCCCTTCCCTTCTAGCACTGATGATGTTCCCAAGATGGGTCATGAAACATCTGCAAGGAAACCAAGATCAAAGAGCTCCTCCTCCTCCTCCTCCTCCTCCTCCTCCTCCTCCTCCTCCTCCTCCTCCTCCTCCTCCCTCCTCCTCCTCCTCCTCCTCCTGCCATTCCCTTCTAGTGATGTTCCCTAGTTGGGTCATGAAACGTCTGCACTGTCCTCCTCCTCCCTCCTCCTCCTCCTCCTCCTCCTCCTCCTCCTCCTCCTCCTCCTCCTCCTCCTCTCTCCACAATCCCCCTTCCCTTCTAGCACTGATGATGTTCCCAAGATGGGTCATGAAACATCTGCAAGGAAACCAAGATCAAAGAGCTCCTCCTCCTCCTCCTCCTCCTCCTCCTCCTCCTCCTCCTCCTCCTCCTCCTCCTCCTCCTCCTCCTCCTCCTGCCATTCCCTTCTAGCCCTGATGATGTCACCTACTTGGGTCATGAAGCGTCTGCAAGAAAACAGCCAAGTTCAGAGAGCACCGAGGACCCCACAGTCCTCCTCCTCCTCCTCTCCGCAAACCCCCCTCCCTAGCCCTAACCCCCCCCCACAGCCCTCCTTTCTTTCTTCTCCTCTCATCCCCCACAGCATCGTTGAGGTTGCGTTTCCACTTTTCAAGGTTGAGAATATTTATCTGCCCAGCCTGGTGACAGGTTGATCAAACTATTTACACTCCCCGCCCCCCCCCCCCATTGAACGAGTCCTCCCTGGGGGTCACGTCCCATGGCTGCTGACCACGGATCATCTGGCAGTCTCCTAACGGGCGCATGCAAGGGTGGGCGGGATGCAGCCCGCGATTCACTCCGCATCCGACTTCCTCTGTCCATAGGTCACGCTCTTTGACCTGGGGGACAAATGTCGGCTTATTCTTAGCCCCTGACCTTTGACATCAAGGCTAAACGTTTTACCTGGGAGAGCAGATTCCAGCTCCTTTCCCCCCTCCACCTCTCATTCTCTCCCCCCCCCCGTGGTCGGCGTGTGCTCTCCGTGTCAAAAGCCTCGTGCATCAACTCTTATTTATTTATTTATTTATTTATTTATTTATTTATTTATTTATTTATTTATTTATTTATTTATTTATTTTTGTTCCAAGTTCAAGCACTTTAATTATTTATTATTATTATTATTATTATTATTATTATTATTATTATTATTATTATTATTATTATTATGTCGGACATTAACAATTTAATTTTCTCCCTTGCAGTTGTTAGCTCTTCTGCTTTACCAAAGGTGACATTCAGGGATCTCTTACGACTTGATGACTAAACTGTAAAGCCTTAAAAGTGTGTGTGGGGTTTTCTTTTGTTGTTTCGTTTTTTTAAAAACACACACACAGACACACGTATGCAGTGACATGGATTACCTAGCTGTATTTTTATTCCTTTTTATACCAGAAAGAAGAGAGAGGGGGGGGGGAGAAACAAAACTAAACCCCCCAAATTGTCCTTTTCTCGTAAATTGCCGTCAAGCATAAAGATGCTTTTCAATATGTTTGAGCAGAGAGTTTTAAAGAACAGATTGAATCTGGGTTAAACCGCGTCCCTTTTGACTCTCATCGTCTTTTGACTCTGATTTATATCGGGAGATCAAAATGAAAAGAAAAACAGCTAGCTGGCCACACGGAATCAGCGACTGGATGTATACGCCATATTTTAAAAGCCCGTCGGGTACCTGGCTTGTTTCTGATTGACGAGGTCGGGATAAAAAGGGAGCCGGGTAACTTGATTCCCCCCCCTCCCCGTGTATTTTGAAATCCTAATTATTTAAAAACAATGAGTCTGAATCAGACAACATTAATTTGGGGTTATCTAGCTTTTGGGGGCTGGTTTTTGCCTCCGTTTAACTGGCTGTGACAATTCCAGGACAGTATAAAAAATAAAAATATATCGTTCCAAAACAGACCTTTGGGGATTAAAAGGTGGTATATAAACATATCGAAGAGAGCTGGTTTGCTCTAGTGATTAAGACACCAGTCTAGAAAGCAGGCGGCTGTGAGTTCTAGTCCCGCTTTAGGAATGAAAACTGTCTGAGTGACTGGGCCAATCACCAGGAGACAGTGAGTTCTAGTCCTGCCTCAGGCATGACAGCCAGCTGGGTGACTTTGGGCCAATCACCAGGAGACGGTGAGTTCTAGTCCTGCCTCAGGCATGAAAGCCAGCTGGGTGACTTTGGGCCAATCACCAGGAGACGGTGAGTTCTAGTCCTGCCTCAGGCATGAAAGCCAGCTGGGTGACTTTGGGCCAATCACCAGGAGACAGTGAGTTCTAGTCCTGCCTCAGGCATGAAAGCCAGCTGGGTGACTTTGGGCCAATCACCAGGAGACGGTGAGTTCTAGTCCTGCCTCAGGCATGAAAGCCAGCTGGGTGACTTTGGGCCAATCACCAGGAGATGGTGAGTTCTAGTCCCGCCTCAGGCATGAAAGCCAGCTGGGTGACTGGGCCAATCACCAGGAGACATTGAGTTCTAGACCTGCCTTAGGTGCGAAAGGCTGCTGAGTGACTTTGGGCCACTCCTTCTCTCTCAGCCCAGCCCACCTCACAGGGTTGCTGTTGTGGGGAATATAGGAGGGAGGAAGGTGTGTGGGATAGGTTTGCCTCCTGGAGCTATTTGTAAAAATAATAAAGGCAGGATATCAGTTAAGAAATAAATACACTAAATAAAAAATGGAATATTTGTGGAGGAGGGAAGTATTTGTGTACCATGGGGAAATTGGTTTGCATATGTGACAGTCTTTGCCTTCTGACTGTCACCCATCAAAGGGCTTATATTTTAAGGCATGGTTGCCTGGGAATTCTGGGAGTTGAAGTCCACAGCTGTTACAAGTTACCCAGGTTGGACACTCCCAGCCAGATGATCTGTAGGCTTCTGTCCAATTCTGATTCATGTGCCTTGTAAATAGTCCTTGACTTACGACCAGTTGCTTAGCAACCACTCAGAGTTACGACAGACCCATCTTTGGCCTACTTACCACCTGGATCCGAAGTTTCGATGGTTGGGGCCCCTTGGCGGTCCCGTGATCGAATCCCGAGTGCTCAGCAAGGCGGCCACATTTGGGGCAGTTTGCAGCAAGCCGTGGTCACATGACCTGGTTTTACAATCAAAATACCTCCTCTTCTTTTTGGCAAAACTGCCCCTTAGTGAATAAAGGGGTTCACTTAATGACTGCAGCATTCGCTTAACGACCGTTGCAACAAAAAAAGCTCATAAAATTAGAGCGGTCTCACGGGCAGCTCAATTTATGACTGTCACGACTTGGGCAGAATCCATTACAGTCGTAAGATGAGGACTATACATATAATAGGCTAAGGGACCTAGGAACATAACAAGCTTAGTAAAGCTGGATGATTCTGTGTTGGAAACCACAAATACGTTGGGGTATGCAGTTCAAGGCTAACCCTGTTAATTGCTCTGAATTAGAAACGTTCTTTTTTTTAAAGATTGTTTTAATGTACTTATTTACGGCCAGCAGCTTTTTCAGATGGCACCGGTCACGTTTTAACTTGTATTATTTGTTCTGCATAAGCTGCTAAAGGTTTTTTTTATATATATGTAATTGTGGCAGGATAAAAGTACAATCAATCAACGCACATTGGCAGTGATGTCTGCTGTGGATTTCTGTGATGATGATGATGGTGTTGGAAGGAACCTTGGAGGTCATCTAGTCCAACCCCTCGCTCAGGCAGGAAACCCTAGACCATTTCAGACAAATGGCTGTCCAGTCTCTTCTTAAAAACGTCCAGTGTTGGAGCATTCACTGCTTCTGGAGGCAGGTAGTTCCACTGGTTAATTGTTCTCACTGTCAGGAAGTTTCTCCTTAGTTCTAGGTTGCTTCTCTCCTCGATGAGTTTCCATCCGTTGCTTCTTGTCCTGCCCTCGGGCGCTTTGGAGAAAATAATAATAATAATAATAATAATAATAATAATAATAATAATAATAATAATAATAATAATAATAATAATATAATAATAATAATAATAATAATAATAATAATAATAATAATAATAATAATAATAATAATAAAGTTGGAAGGGACCTTGGAGGTCATCTAGTCCAACCCCCTGCTCAGGCAGGAAACCCTATACCACTTCAGACAAATGGCTGTCCAGTCTCTTCTTAAAAACTTCCAGTGTTGGAGCATTCACGGCTTCTGGAGGCAGGGAGTTCCACTGGTTAATTTAGTTCTCACTGTCAGGAAATTCCTCCTTAGTTCCAGGTTGCTTCTCTCCTTGATTAGTTTCCATCCGTTGCTTCTTGTCCTACCTTCGGGCGCTTTGGAGAATGGCTTGACTCCCTCTTCTTTGGGGCAGCCCCTGAGATACTGGAAGGCTGCTATCATGTCCCCCCTCGTCCTTCTCTCCATTAAACTAGACATACCCAATTCCAGCAACCGTTCTTCGTATGTTTTCGCCTCTTATGTGGCAGCCCCTGAGATTTTGGAACACTGTTTTGTTTCTAAGGAAGACAGGAGGCAGACCTTTATAAAAGCCCATGTGGTCCAAATGTTTTTTTTTAAAAAAAAAATCTAAAAAAACCCTCCCCTTTACGTGGCAGCGGGTTTTTTTTTTTTACAGTGCTTCCCATTTTATGGAATACACTGGTCCTGTAATGTTCCCTATATTTTAATATTCTAAATCAGTGGTTCTCAACCTGTGGTCCACAGACCGGCCCCCGAGAGGCCGCAACGTTGTCACAGGGGGGGGTCTGCGAAGGTTTATGACGACGATTTAAACCTTAAATCTTGGTGATCCATGGCCAGGGTCTGGGGCCACAAAAGCTATTCAAAGAGGGAGTCCGTGGTGAAGAATCGGTTGAGAACCACCATCCTAGATAATATTCAGGAATGAAGGCGGATAATACGTGTCCCGGGAAAATGTTGCAGGTTCCAAACTGGGGACCCCTGCTCTAGCAGAATGAGTGCTTTGGGCTGTTCTGTGTGTGGTATTTATGTGGTGCCTGTCATATGTGGCTTTTTAGATGTCATTTGTGATGTTGATGGATGGCTATTAGGTTGTTGACTGTCATTTCCTTGTGCTGCCAAGCCTTCCCCTCCTAAGAACTTGATAAGCTGGGGGTAAATCAGCCCTCCTGTTGACTGACGAGGGTCCCGTTTCCCAGGCTTCAATCCTTTCCTCGGCTGTTTTTGTCCCTGCTCGTCCAACAATCTTTGTAGCTGCAAAATTGCATGCGTGTCCTTGTTTATTGCTATGTGAGACTATCCAATGAGTTTGGGTCTCCTCGTGTGACTGCTAACTTGTCTTCTTGCCTAGGTAATACTTGCTAGAGACAATATTCTGTGTATTCTAGAAAACCCTCAAAACCATTTTATTTCGGTGCTTCTTTGGCTCAAAAGGATGATTAGACACACACACACACACACACACACACATACACATAACCGCTGTTTTAGTATTGGTGGAGTCTCAGTGATTATTTATTGTTCTTATTTTGTCGTTTTATTAGCTGTGTCTGTTTTTTGTATACCACCTAGAGTCTCTCTGATTGGGGCAGCTTAAGGATATTACAAATAAATGCTCTTTCCTACGTTGGTAAAGGCATGATACGAGCCGTTATTTATTTATAATGTGAAGCATTTGCATTTGGATTTATATCCTTTACTTGTGTTCTCAATGTATTTTGCTCTTAAAGGCCTGTTATCTCTCGGTTGTGTGTGTGTGTGAGAGAGACACAAAGACACGAGGGAAAAGAATGCTCGCATGCTGTGCATCGTGTTTTCTGTCAAAAAACTATATAGGAGGCAATTGTCTATGGAACTAATTTTCTGCGGAGAATTTAGTTTGCTAAAGAGGAAGCCACAGAAGCTGTTACAAGGGAAGTTTTCCATGGCAACTACTATACCTGATCAAATGTTTATCTGAGGAATAGCAAGTGTAAAATAAGTCTTATTCCGTGAAAGCAAAAATTCATGAGCTATATCTATATCTGAATGGAACCGCATCTACATGGAGGGAAGTGTGTAGTGGGGTGCCCCAGGGCTCTGTTCTGGGCCCAGTGCTCTTCAACATCTTCATCGACCATTTGGACCAGGGGATAGATGGGGAACTCATCAAATTTGCAGGCGACACCAAGCTGGCAGGAATAGCCAACCCTCCAGAAGACAGGCTTAAGATACAGGAGGATCTGGACATAACTCGAAGACTGGGCGCTATCTAACAAAATGAAATTCAATGGTGAAAAAAGTAAGGTTCTGCATTTAGGCAGGAAAAATCAAATGCACAGGTATAGTATAGGGCAGTGATGGCGAACCTTTTAGAGACCGAGTGCCCAAACCGCAACCCCAAACCCACTTACGTATCGTTGGGCACCGGGTGGGCGTGGCCCATTGGGTGGGTGTGGCCCATTGGGTGGGCGTGGCTGCGGTGGTAACGGCAGACTGGGTGGGACTAAAAAGTTCAATCAATCAATTCTAACTTTGCGAGAACTTTTTTTTCCCCGCGAGAAGTTGAAATTGATTGATTGATTGAACCTTTTTATTTTTTTGCACATAGCGGCAAAGGCCTAAAGCGAAAAGATTTTATAAAACCCAGCTGAAGGAGAAATTTTGTGACAGTTAGAACAATTAACCAGTGGAACCACCTGCCTCCAGAAGCAGTGAATGCTCCAACACGAAGTTTTTAAGAAGAGACTGGACAGCCATTTGTCTGAAAAGGTATAGGGTCTCTTGCCTGAGCAGGGGTTGGACTAGATGACCTCCAAAGTACCTTCCAACTACTACTATTACTACTTCTTCTTCTTCTTCTTCTTCTTCTTCTTCTTCTTCTTCTTCTTCTTCTTCTTCTTCTTCTTCTTCTTCTTCTTCTTCTTCTTCTTCTTCTTCTAATTCTTCTTCTCCTTCTCCTTCTCCTTCTCCTTCTCCTTCTCATTATTATTATTATTATTATTATTATTATTATTATTATTATTATTATTATTATTATTATTATATAAAACCAACTTTTCATCATTTCTGGGTGCAAATCTAACTCAATTAATGGCGTACCGACAGTCCTTGACTTACAACCATTCATATAGTGATCGCTTAAAGTTACAACAGCACTACCAAAAAAAAAGAGAGAGAGAGACTTATGTCCGTTTTTCACAGTTAATGACCACTGCAGCGTTCCTGTGGTCATGTGATCCAAATTCAGAGACTTGACAACAGAGTCCTATTTATGACGGTCGCCGTGTCCCGGAGGGGGTCACATTGATCCCCATTTGCGACCTTCTGACAAGCAAAGTCAGCGGGAAGCCAGATTGACTTTAACCAACCGTGTTACTAACTTAACAACTGCAGTGATTGAGTATGGGGATGCTGGAATGGCCGTGTGAAAAACGATCCTGAATCCCATTTTTCCAGTGCCGTTGTAACTGTGAACAGTCACTAAAGAAATGGCCGTAAGCCGAGGATTACTTTCCTGGGTCACAATAGGCAAGGAAGCAGTGAGTGAACACCTGGCTGCTTTGAATGAATTTATCAGTGTTTCCTGGATAGTTTACATCCCAGAGGGCCAAAGGGACCAACAGATGTGATGTCTGAACATCTGTCTGTCATCTTTGAGCATCTCTAGAATACAAGGAGGTAGTGACAGATTTTATTTTCCTGGGCTCCAAGATCACTGCAGATGGGGACTGCAGCCAAGAAATGAAAAGACGCTTGCTCCTTGGGAGGAAAGCCATGGCAAATCTAGACAGCACACTAAAAAGCAGAGACATCACCCTGTCAACAAAAGTGCGTATAGTCAAGGCTACGGTCTTCCCAGTTGAAATGTGTGGCTGTGAAAGTTGGACCAGAAGAAAGGCTGAGCGCCAAAGAATGGAGGCCTTTGAACTCTGGTGCTGGAGAAGACTCCTGCGAGTCCCTTGGACTGCAAGGCGATCAAACCGGTCAGTCCTAGAGGAGATCAACCCTGACTGCTCTTTAGAAGGCCAGATCCGGAAGGTAAAACTCAAATACTTTGGCCACCTTATGAGAAGGAAGGACTCACTGGAGAAGAGCCTAACTCTGGGAAAGATGGAGGGCAAGAGAAGAAGAAGGGGACGACAGAGAATGAGGTGGCTGGATGGAGTCACTGAAACGGTAGGCGTGAGCTTAAATGGACTCCAGAAGATGGTGGAGGACAGGAAGGCCTGGAGGAATGTTGTCCATGGGGTCGCGATGGGTCGGACACGACTTCGCAACTAACAACAACAAAGAATACAAGGGAAGTGCCAGAAGATTGGGGGAATAAAACGTAATATTCTAATCTTTTTTTAAAAAAAAACACACCTGGGCAGATTCTAAGCAAGCTCTCCAAGCAACACATTTGCAAACCCGCAGAAAGGAATAACGTGACAACGTTAGCACGGGTTCCTTCAACCCAGCTCCATTCATCTTTCCGCATTCTGGCTAGATGAAAATGGAATTGCCGACTTTATTTATCAGCAGCAATTAAAAAGCAGGCGGTTTCTTCCAAGTTGTCAGGAGAGACTCTAAAACGTTTCTGTGTGACAGTTGTCATTTGTGTCGCTCTCTTTATTCAGGCCTTGAAAAGGAAAGCGAGCTTTTGTGCCTCTACGTGTCCCAGTTTCTTTTAGTGAATTAGCTTCTCTGAGTCAATTGACTTGGGATAGTTACCAATTGTTCAGTGTCTTCTTTAGCCCCGTACTGTACCGAATCCCTGTTTCTTAATAGTTCCATCTATTTCTTCGTCATTTTTGTTCAGAAATTGCCATCAGAAAGAAGCTCGGTCTTGATGGAGCACTTTAAACCACTCCATTCACATTGTCCGGTGGAGACACACACAGAGTAGGGGAGAATTTATTTGGTTCCTTTCCTTTTTCTTTTCCGGAGCAGCTGCGTACGGGAAATGATTGCAAAATGACTTTGCAATGTCTGCTCCATTAGTCTTTGTTTCTCGAGCAATCGGGCCCTGTTTCTTCTCTTTGGAGATGCAACTACATAAACTTGGAAGGTCTAAATTACTTGGATGAGCTTATGTGTTGTGTTATCCACGACAGCACCGCGTATTTGGCACTGGAGATTCTTTTGACAGTTGGTAAATGTTACTCCTAATTCTTGCGAATATTTTAACAGAATGCGCATTTCACAAGATATGAATTTTTTGGGTGTGTGTGTGTAAGATGCTCTTTCCACAGTGCGGTGTACAGACATTTTCTGAATAGGCTAGGACAGGGGTAGGCAACCTTGGCTCTTTTATGACTCGTGGACTTCAATTCCCAGAATTCCTGAGCCAGCTTTGCTGGCTCAGGAATTTTGGGAGTTGAAGTCCACAAGTCATAAAAGAGCCAAGGTTGCCTACCCCTGGGCTAGGAGCAAGCTGAGGGCAATGCTGTTCACTCAAGCCTTCTCAACGCAATTTGCCCGTTGGGTTGTCTACACAACAGAGGTCTCCAACCTTTCTCTATTTGGTGGACCGGAGGGAAAGGGAGGGGGAAGCATTTTATGCGCACCCACAAACGGGGCTGCGAGCACGGGCGTCTCCCTCCTTGTGTCGTGGCCGCGCTAGCGCAAGTGGGGGTGAGTGCGCACACCTGTGTGCATGCACTGGCCAGCCTGTCCCGTGGCCTCCTGGCCACTGGCCAGTAGTGGGCTGCAGCCCACAGGTTGTGGACCCCCGGTCTAAAAGACTCCTAGGTTTTTTCTGATGCACGCAATGTGTATGTGATGGAATGCGGTCTGGATTCCCAGCAGGGAGGGGCTGCATTCCAGAGGAACAAGAGACAGCACAGTGCAGATAGTTTCTGTGAGAGAAAGAGGGTGAGGACGGCACCTCCTTAATGGTTCCCAGAGTACAGGTAGTCTTCGACCTAAACCACCAAAGTAGAGCCCAACATTCACGTTTGCTAGGTGAGATAGCTAAGCGAGTTTGGCCCCATTTTACGACCTTTCTTGCCGCAGTTGTTAAGCGAATCGCTGCAGTTGTCAAGATGGTAACCTGGTTGTAAAATAAATCTGGCGCGCGCGCGCACACACACACACACACACACACCCAGTTGACCTTGCTTCTCAGAAGGTCGCAAAAGGCGATCACGGGACCCCAGGACGCTGCAACCGTCCTAAACTGATGCCAGTTGCGAGCACCTGAATGTTGACCACGTGCAGTGTCGTAGGTGTGAAAAACGGTTCTAAGACACTCTTTTCGTGGCCGTTGTAATGTCGAACGGTCACTAAATCGAATGGTTGTAAGTCGAGGACTACCCGAATATGCTTAATGGTATCCCAAAGGAGCTTTTTCATGAGGCAACTGGATTTTCTCGTTTTTCTTTGACCTGGACGACTGAGAATCTCCATAGACATACTTAATGGTTGTCACGTTAGCGTGCTTCAGTTTGGCGAGATTCTATGTGCGAGGAGCAATACCCCCCAAAAAAACCCCGCTTGGAAGAATCTCGACATGCCTTTCTCGGTTTTTGGAGGCCGACAGTGTCTGACACATTCCTCCTCGGGACTGGGAGGCATTGATACGAACACGGAGGTCGCTACAGAGGGTGCCGCATCTCGCAACCTTGTGCAAACTGTTTCAGAGATAAATCCGCCCGTTGACATTCACGACATCTGCTTCTCGCTCCTGAGCGTGAAGCCTCATAAAAGCAGAACCATAAAATAAGTTACCCCCCTGTTTCATTTTAACGGCATTAAAGTACAGGGATGTAATAAGAAGTTTCTTTATTATCATTATAGTCAATGATCCACATAAAAACATATAAAAACATAGTAATCAGGGATACCGTGCTTGATGATGCGTTTTAAACTGCAGCGGCTCAGGACTTCAGCACCATACTGATTGATAATGTCGGGTTTGGAATTGGCAAGCGGGATCTTTAAGTGATGATGCTCGGTTCGCCTTGGATAATGCCACCAAAGAGGGGAAATGATAACAATTCTGTCTCTTTGTAAAGCAGTACAGGTAAGTCTTCAACTTACAACACTTCGTTTAGTGATCCAAGTTACAACGGAACTGCAATAAAATGTCTTATGGGATTCAAGTAGCTGAACAACCGGTTCTCTGCATGGATGCAGGCCTGGGCCTCTGAGGCCTAGAATGGACTTCCGGAAGTAGCATCACGCACTTCCTGCAGGCCGTTCTAGGCCTGGGAGGCCTCCTCGAGGCCTAGAACGGACTTCCGGAAGTAGCATCCATGCACTTCCTGCAGGCCGTTCTAGGCCTGGGAGGCCTCCTCGAGGCCTAGAACGGACTTCCGGAAGTGGCATCCACGCACTTCCGGCGGGCCGTCCTAGGCCTGGGTGGTCTCCTCCGGGCCTTCGAGGCCTAGAACGGACTTCCGGAAGTGGCATCCACGCACTTCCGGCGGGCCGTCCTAGGCCTGAGAGGCCTCCTCCAAGCTTCTGAGGCCTGGAACAGACTTCCAGAAGCAGTGTGCATCCAGCCGGTTCTCCGAACTCAGCAAAATTTAGCTGCCGGTTCTGCCAAACCAGTGCGAACCGGCTGAATCCCACCATTGCTTATAACCATTTTGCACACTTAACGACCGTTGCAGCTTTCCCCAGGTTCACGTGGTCAAAATTCAAATGCTGGGCAACCGACTCACATTTATGGCGGTTTGCAGTGTCCCGGGGTGGGGTGGGGTGGGGGTCACGTGATCCCCTTTTGCAACCTTCCGACAAGCAAAGTCAGTGGGGAAGCCCAGTTCACTTAACAGCCGTGGGACTAACTAACTTAACAACTGTGGTGATTCACTTAACAACGGTGGCAAGAAAAGTCGTAAAATAGGGAGAGTAGCAAGTGTCTCACTTAGCCACAGAAATGTTGGGCTACGTTGTAGTCGTGAGTCCAGGGCTATCTGTGTAGGAATTTTTGTTTCAAATTCCTCCAAATGACTAGGGCAGGGATCAGCAACCTGAAACAGTGAAAGAGCCACTCGGAACCGGTTCCCTCACAAAAGGAAAAACTGGGAGCCGCAAAAAATGTGTGCGCATGCGCGTACATGCGCACATGCGCAGAACAGGGTTTGACTGAAGAGTGGAGCCAAGGCGAGATATGCACCTACCCTGCATATTTGAATTGATTGGTTGAACTTTTTTAGTCCCACTTTTTTTTTGGACTGCACATGGCAGAGGACTGGGAGCCGCAGGAGTCGGCTGAAAGAGCCGCATGCGGCTCCAGAGCCGCGGGTTGCAGACCTGTGGACTAGGGCAAACTCATTTGGATGAAGGAAAATAACCCGTCCCTTTAGAATATTGATTTGCCAACTTTAAACAATTAAATCAGTTTCATAGTTCTTTCCTGCACGTTGCACAAAAGCTCACCATTTCCCCTAAAACTCTTCTTCCCGTGTCTTATATCTATAAACCAATCTTTAAATCCTCATCGTTCAGACTCAATCAAGAAAAATTTCCATAAGAGCTTGTAGAAACAACACATGGAAAATATTAATATTAATCCCTTCAAATTAGTTTAATATCATCTCTTCATCTCCTCTCAATTACAACATCGTAGCTTATCGTTCCCCCCCCCTAAAATTATAACAGAACTCCCTTCTTTCCATGTCTTATCCGTGAACAAATCTTTAAAGGCTCATCGTTCGGTCCTAGTCGAGGAAAACGCACTAAAAGGAGTTAGAAAAGAGAAGGTCGTACAGAGTTTAACCTTGATCCAAATGAGCCCGCTTTGTATACGTTAGTTTTAATTTCCAGGCTCTTGATGATTCATTTGAGGTAATGACCCCCCAAAGCCAATTTTGTCTTTTGTTTCGCTTTTGCCAGAAATTCCTTCGGTCTCTTTTGTAAATCTAAAGTGGCCAAATTCTCCCCGTCACTTTTCCGAGTCAGGATCCGCATAACCAAGTCGTTCTTCTGGTTTATGATGGTTTGTGCGTCCCTTTTAACTACAGGCAGTCCTCGAGTTACAAAAGTTTCTTTACCGGCAGTTTGAACTGACCACAGCACTGGGGAAAAAAAGTGGCTTATGAGCAGTTTTCACACTTAGGACCGTTGCAGCAAAAGAGTGTTCTGTCCCAGCCTACGTACGTCTCTGTTACTTCACAAGGACAAACTCCTCTTAACAAGGAGGCTGGAAAACCAACCCCTTTTATTTGAGTTGCAGACCTGATAATTGTCCCAAAAGCAAAAGCAACAGAACACGTTTTCCAACGGAGAATTGCTCAAAAGCAAAACGGAGCACGAGTCAAACAGGAAATAGTGCACTGGCAAAGCAAACAAAACATGATCTCTTGAAACTGGAGTCCTTTGCAAACGGTTGCCTTCAGCAGCCATCCCTGCCCGCACATTCCCTTTTTGTTATGCAGCCCCAAGGTGTGGCTTCTCAATTCTGTCTCCTCCTCCCTTGGAGCCGTCCCATTGCCTCCCTCTGTCCTACTCGTGTGGCCTGTCGGTATTTACAAGTGTCTATAACAGGGCTTTTCAACCAGTGGTACAGGTACCACCTGTGGTACATTGGCACCTGGCAGGGGGTACGCAACCATCCTAGAAAAGTAGCGGGGGAGGGGAATGAGCTGAACCGGTGGCAGCACCGCACAAGCCTGAGCGAGAGACGGCTGGAGCTGCAGGGCTGTCAGGGCTCAGCGGAAGCGCCAGGATCAGCACTTCTTTGGGGCTGTCAGGGCTCAGCGGAAGCGCCAGGATCAGCACCAGGATCCAGCTGGAGCTTGGCGCTGATCCCGGCGCTTCTGCTGAGCCCAGAAGAAGCACCGATCAGCTGGAATGTTGCAGCATCTCCAGGGTCTTGTGATTTACATTCAGATGCTTGGCAACTGACTCATATTTATGACAGTCACAGTGTCCCAGGGTCATGTGAAGTGACCAAAACCTGCTGCAACCACCCAGCAGAGGGGGGGAAATAAAAACCCCACCCCACCCCACCTCCGGCTGCCAATCCTCAACAGAAATGCTCCCAACAATGAAAACCTCGGACAGGAGGAAGAGCGCCGCCGGGCGGGCAGGCGGGCATCTTGCTCGGCTGTGGCTTGGGAGGCACTTTTTTCCATGCCATTGTAACTTCAAACAGTCACTAAGCGAACTGTTGTAAGTCAAGGACTACCTGTACTTCACCACTTTTTCCCCTTTTTTTTTTTTTTGGTCATCAAGTTTTTTGACCCCTTGCTAGGCGACTGGTGCTACTCGGATGTTGCCATCTCCTAAAAGTGGTACAATGGGTGAAAAGGTTGAAAAGCCCTGGTCTATAATGTCCTCCAGCTGTGCGTCCTCAAAGTCTGACTCAGCTTCCCAGCACAGCTGGGTCTCAGCCTGAGCACGGGTGGAGGGGCCAGGCTCCGCATCGGCTTGTAAGTCCTGGAGCTCATCAGAGCCTTCTTCCGACTCTGATGGCTCCCCAGGCCCCTCCTCCTGCTCCTCCTCTGTTTCCGCGGACTCAGCTGCCGGGTCCGCTGGCTGGCACGGAATCACAAGAAGGAGCACGGGCTCGCGGGATTGAAATGCTGGGCAGGAGGTGAGCGTTTGAGACCCGTGGGGCAAGGTTGAGCTCCCGTCCTTCGCTCCAGCTCCTGCTGGGGACATGGAAGGAGCCCCCAACTGGACGTCGCCATCGCAACGGTGATGTCACCGGCTAATCCTTTCGACCTGGAAGTGCTTCGGTGCTTCTGACCCGAGTGCAAACTATTACCCCTATTTGCAGCAAGCCCACGGTCACGTGTTCAAAATCCGGGCACTTGGCAACTGTCACGCATTTGTGACTGTTGCCCTGTCCCAGATTTATGACCTTTGGACAAAGGGAAAGCCAGGTTCACTTAACCAGGTTACTAACTTAACAGCTGCAGTGGTTTGTTTAACAACTGCAGCCAGAAAGAAACGGGAGCGAAACTCGCAACCGTTTCAGCAACTGAAATGTTGAGCTCAATTGTGGTCGCAAGTCGAGGGCAAACCTGGGTTTGTCTGTTTTAAATCCATATCTAAAAACAGCCTGATTTTTCCAGCTACGTCCTCTTCTTTCTCTTTTTTTAAAGCCCATTTTTATTGGATTTAGATGGTCTAAGTAAGGAATAAGCGCTGGGGTACATCTTTTCATTTTTTTCCAGAGTGAAAATATATATATATATATATATATATATTTCTCCATTCTGTGTTAATGGAAGTTCTCCTTTAATTATAAGCCCCTCTCTGAGGGAGACAGGCAGTTATAGAAATATGAAATATTAATAAAATAAATAAATAATCTTTAATTCTTTCTGCTTGCCTCTAGTAATTGGTCTTTAAGGTCTTCCTCTTACCATGTTTCCCCCCCCCATCCAGAATATTTCCCTGAAGGAGATTTCTTACATCTTACATTTAAACTCAGACCTTCATATATATATATATAAAAAAAGAAATTACATATACACATAAATATACACATATACACGTACATATACATATACATATACATATACATATACATATACATATACATATACATATACATATACATATACATATATATATGTATATATACACACACACAAATATACATATAATATATATATGTGTGTGTGTGTGTGTGTGTGTGTGTAAATTATTCAAATTGCTAATAAAGAAATTTATTAGCAATTTGAATAATTTACACAAATAATGAGCTGTCATAAGTTGACTACATCCTGTGGATAAGCCTTGAGTCAGGCCAAAACAGGAATGAAAGAGTTAATTAGCAAGGTGCATTCAAAAAGCCTTGACAAATACTTAACATATATATATATATATATATATATATATATATATATATATATATATATATATATATATACACACACACACACACACACACACATAATGTATATATATATATATATATATATATATATATATATATATATATATATATATATATACACACACACACACACACACACACACACATATACATATAATATTACCGGTAATATATATATATATAATATTAATACACACACACACACCCCAAACAACAAGAATTATTCTTATAGCTTTTTCAAAGTCCTGCTTCCCGGCCCCTTAATCCATTTAAAAAATCATATGAGGATCCACATTCTAATTGCCCTTTCGCTGCTCATTTCCAAATTTGGGTGGAAAAAAAGTTTTAAGTTTTAAATTTATATAAACCTTCCTTCCCTGCGGGTTGGAGGAAAACCAACCAGTGTAATAAAACTTGGATCTTCTGGGAAATTCTGAGTTCCCCTCAAGCACTTTGTAAAACATTCACAGAGCGTCCTCGACGTACGACCGCGACTGAGCCCAAAATTTCTGTTCATTTGGTTCAGTGAGTTTTGCCCCATTTTATGACCTTTCTTGCTGCAGTCCTTAAGTGAATCACCGCAATGGTTAAGTTAGGAACCCGGTTGTTAAGCGAATCTGGCTTCCCCTGTGGACTTTGCTCGTCAGAAGGTCACCTAAGGGGAATCACGTGACCTCTGGCCACTGCAACTGGCATAAGTACATGCCAGTTGCCAAGCCTCTGAATTTGGATCACGTGACCCTGGGGATGCTGCAACGGTCGCGAGTGTGAAAAACAATCATAAGTCTCTTGTTGTAACTTTGAATGGTCACTAAATGAACTGTTGCAAGTCAAGGACTGCAGCATGTATATAAAAGGATGCAAATGACCAGCCGTCTGCAAGGAGTATAAATCCTCCCATTCGCCCCACCATTCAGTCAGAACCTGAAGAAGCTTCTGGGATGAGAAGCGAAAAGTCTTCCAAGAAAAACAAGGAAGTCCAGTTGCCTCTTGGGACAAGTTTCCTTTGCTCTTTGCGATGCCCAGTCTCCTGCCGCTGTTTTTTAATTCTGTCCAATAGCCTTACCACCCCGAGGAACCCCCAAACTCCTGGGATTTGTACCCTCAAACACAACCAGAGCAGGCCACCTCGCAGAAACCTCTCAACCGCCCGTTCATAACGGCGTTAATCGTGGCCAGCCCGCTTAAGTTGCGAATTTACAAAATCTACCGTTTAAATGGCAAGGGGAGAAGATTGGGTTGGCCTGGGAAATCAAAAGAGGGAAGATAACTCAGTACTTTTATTATAGTGATTATTATGATATTGATGAACTCACTACCGGGGTCTTGATTGTCAGCCTCTGTAGAATATTGGATTTCCAGAGCTGAAATGTGGACCAGAGATTCTCGAATGAAGAGCACGCATCGGGGCAAAGGAAAAATCCATGAAGCAATCCTTTTTCCGAGCGTTTATTTTTTTAATTTTTATTTTTAACCTCGCTGTACAACTTTTAGTTTAGGCAGATGGAGTAGGGATTTGAAGAAAGAATCTTTTTGTGGCGTGATAAATTTTCCGTGCATTGCGTGCCCCTATATTTATACGGTTCTTATAATATAAGGGAATTAGTTCCCAAACTTGTTGATGTATTTGGCACGAATGTTTATAGTTTTTTTTTAATAATATAAGGGAATTAGTTCCCAAACTTGTTGATTATTTGGCACTAATTTCTTTATGTTACCAATAACACACAGGTAGGTGTGAAAGAATGGTGGCTTCATATAAGAAGCACAGATTTATTATGGCTGGTTACACAGTCAGCCAGATGTTTCGATTGGATTTTTACCCACCTTATGAGTCCCTTCCCAAGGATTGGGGCTAGGCAGATGTTTGATGGGGTTAGAGGTCTCTTCGCAGGATGTGAGCTGTTCCAGGTCAAGGCACCTTTTGCAGTTGACTGATGGGGATTGTGTCAATGTTGACGGTATTCAAGTGGTGCTCCAGATGTTTTGGGATGGCAGCCAAGGGACTGGAAATGCTTAAGACAGCTCCATTATTGTGGTGGCCTTTGTTGTCCTCTTCTTTGACTGGAGTTTGTTTTTTATATATTTTTTAAAAGTAGATGTTTAATATTTTTTATCTCTGTTCCTTTTATGATGGTGGTTTTTATCTGATTGTTGTGTTCTGCCCATAACCACTTCTGAAGAGATTGGCAGTTGTTGAAATTTGATAGATAGATAGATAGATAGATAGATAGATAGATAGATAGATAGATAGATAGATAGGTAGATAGATGGGTAGACAGACAGACAGACAGATAGATAATGATAGACAATGATAGATAGATAAATGAAAGAATAGATAGATAGATAGATAGATAGATATATAGATAGATAGATAGATAGATAATGATAGATGGGTAGATAGGTAGACAGACAGACAGATAATGATAGACAATGATAGATAGATAGATAAATGAAAGAATAGATAGATAGATAGATAGATAGATAGATAGATAGATAGATAGATGATAGATAATGATAGGTAGGTAGATAGATAATGATAGATAGGTAGATAGATAGATGGATAATAATGATGATGATATTAGAAGGGACCTTGGAGGTCATCTAGTCCAACCCCCTGCTCAGGCAGGAAACCTTATACCATTTCAGACAAATGGCTGTCCAGTCTCTTCTTAAAAACTTCCACTGTTGGAGCATTCACAGCTTCTGGAGGCAGGTTGTTCCACTGGTTAATTGTCCTCACTGTCAGGAAGTTTCTCCTTAGTTCCAGGTTGCTTCACTCCTTAATTAGTTTCCATCCGTTGCTTCTTCTCCTGCCTTCAGGCACTTTGGAGAATAGCTTGACTCCCTCTTCTTTGGGGCAGCCCCTGAGATATTAGAAGGCTGCTACCAGAATAAGAGAGTTAGAAGGGACCTTGGAGGTCTTCTAGTCCAACCCTTTGCTCAGGCAGGAGGCCCTATACCAGGGGTAGGCAACCTTGGCTCTTTTATGATTCACGGACTTCAACTCCCAGAATTCCTGAGCCAGCATGGGGCAGCTATGGCCCCTTCATGACTTGTGGACTTCAACTCCCAGAATTCCTGAGCCAGCATGGTTGACTCAGGAATTCTGGGAGTTGAGGTCCATGAGTCATAAAAGAGCCGAAGTTGCCTACCCCTGCCCTATATACCATTCTGAACAAATGACTGTCCAATCTCTTCTTAAAAACTTCCATTGTTGGAGCACCCACCACTTCTGGAGGCAAGTTGTTCCCCCGATTGATTGTCCTGTCAGGACATTTCTCCTTAGTTCCAGATTGCTTCTCTCCTTGATTAGTTTCCAACCGTTGTTTCTCGTCCTGCCCTCTGGTGCTTTGGAAGTTAGGTTGACCCCACCTCCACCCCCGCCTCTTCTTTATGGCAGCCCCTCAAATATGGGAAGACTGCTGTCGTGTCCCCCTTCGTCCTTCTCTTCGTTAGACTAGACCAGGGGTAGGCAACCTTGGCTCTTTTACGACTCGTGGACTTCAACTCCCAGAATTCCTGAGCCAGCCATGCTGAGGGGAAAGGGAGAGGTTTCCAAGCTGAGCCACGCTGGCTCAGGAATTCTGGGAGTTGAGGTCCACGAGACACAAAAGAGCCAAGGTTGCCTACCCCTGGAAGAGGGTATAGAGCAGGGGTCTTCAAACTTGGTCCTTTTATGACTTCTGGACTTCAACTCCCAGAATTCCTGAGCCAGCCATGCTGAGGGGAAAGGGAGAGGTTTCCAAGCTGAGCCAGGCTGGCTCAGGAATTCTGGGAGTTGAAGTCCATGAGTCATGAAGGGGCCATCGTTCCCCCATGCTGGCTCAGGAATTCTGGGAGTTGAAGTCCACGAGTCACAAAAGAGCCAAGGTTGCCGACCCAAGGGCTAGACATACCCAATTCCTGCAACCGTCCTTCGTGCGTTTTAGCCTCCAGTCCCTTGATCATCTTTGCTGCTCTTACGACAGATGCTTCCTGCCGGGATTGTGCCCTGTTTTACGCGAAATGTCGTCTTTTCCGCGACAGCTATTTTCACCGCAGCTCTGCACGAGAAGCCCTTTCGAAAAGAGAATGGCGGGCCAGATGGATGAGTGTTCGTGAACACCGAAACATCTGCTGCGCCTCGTTGCCAAACATAAAGGGAGTTTGATCTCCCACTTAATCACGAGGAGCTTCATACCTTTTTACGTGAAAACTCAGTAGGGTACTAATCTCTTGCGTGGCCTCCAGAGACCCTTATATCATCAAGAGCTGCAACTTCCCAGAGGCCCACGTTGACGAAATTTAATGCCTAACTCTTCTGGGGACTGATAGGTTCTTGCCTGTCAAACAGGTAGATCTATGT
Organism: Vipera latastei; assembly: GCA_024294585.1. Classification (NCBI taxonomy): domain Eukaryota; kingdom Metazoa; phylum Chordata; class Lepidosauria; order Squamata; family Viperidae; genus Vipera; species Vipera latastei. The sequence goes on from CM044359.1 coordinate 4,168,798, forward strand.
TAAATCCATGTTCTGTTCATGCGGCGAACATATCACAGTAGTAAATAACTCTTGAGTAATGACTGGACTGGCTAATGATGCCGTTTTCTGGGAACGCTGTTGCGTTGGCCCATTGCACCCATGAAAAATGTGAGCCGCATTGTCTTTAGTGGATCACAGGGCCCTTCTAGCCTCTTTGTCACATTTGCAGGCGGTGTCCTCGGGTTACGACAGTTCTTTTCGTGACTCTTCAAAGTCACAACGGCACCGAAGAAAAGCGGCAGGACCCTTTTTCACACTCACGACGGTCACGCGATCAAAATCCAGAGGCTTGGCAACTGGCAGTAACCTATGACAGTTGCAGCGTCCTGGGGTCATGTGCTCCCCTCTTGCGACCTTCGGACAAGCAAAGTCAACGGGGGAAAGGCAGATTCGCTTCACAACCAGTTTAGTAACTTTACAGCTGCAGTGATTCACTTAACAACCGTGGCTGGAAAGGTCGTAAAACGGGGGGAAACTCTACCAATGTCTCACTTAACGACATAAATGTTGGGCTCTACTGCGGTCGTAAGTCAAGGACTACCAATATACATCGCCGTTCTGCTAAAGCTCTCGAGGCAATTTTACATTTCATCTCACTTAGAGTCTACATCGGGGTGTCCAAGCTTGGCAGCTTTAAGACCCATGGACTTCAACTCCCAGAATTCCTCAGCAACTCCTGAAGAATTTGCGAGATAGCAACCCAAGAACTAAACCCACATCATCGAAACTAGGGCTAGGCAACCTTGGCTCTTTTGTCACTCGTGGACTTCAACTCCCAGAATTCCTGAGCCAGCTATGCTGAGGGGAAAGGGGGAGGTTTCCATGCTAAGCCATGCTGGCTCAGGAATTCTGGGAGTTGAAGTCCACGAGTCATAAGGGGGCCATAGTTCCCCCATGCTGGCTCAGGAATTCTGGGAGTTGAAGTCCACAAGCCATGAAGGGGCCATAGTTTCCCCCATGCTGGCTCAGGAATTCTGGGAGTTGAAGTCCACGAGTCATGAGGGGGGCCATAGTTCCCCCATGCTGGCTCAGGAATTCTGGGAGTTGAAGTCCACGAGTCATGAGGGGGCCATAGTTCCCCCATGCTGGCTCAGGAATTCTGGGAGTTGAAGTCCACGAGTCATGAGGGGGCCATAGTTCCCTCATGCTGGCTCAGGAATTCTGGGAGTTGAAGTCCACGAGTCATAAAAGAGCCAAGGTTGCCCACCCCTGATCTAAACTGATGCATTGACACTGCATTCATAAAGGATATAACAGATTACCTTAGAATAGTATCTTCAGAATTCCTCAGTCGGCCATTTTGATGAAACTGCAGGCTTGGATCCAGGCCAGGGGTCTTCAAACCTGGCCCTTTTACGACTTGTGGACTTCAACTCCCAGAATTCCTCAGCTAGCGTGCCTGGCTGAGGAATTCTGGGAGTTGAAGCCCACAAGTCGTAAAAGGGCCAGGCTTGAAGACCCCTGCTGTATAACATTCCCTGAACGAAAGGACTAGACTGGAGGGGACCCACGCTCCCTGATCTAATTTTGATAGGCACAGAGAGAAATTGGGAGTAAGCGGCCCTGTAGCTATCTAGGTTTTTTGGGTGGTCTTCAAATTACTCCTGCACCCTCCCAAACTCCCCAGCTTGTAAGGGGAACAACTCACCACAGCCAACTCGCCACGGCCAACCCGTTGCAGCCAGCAATTCCGTTTTCATTATTTAAAATGTGCCTGTGACAAATTTCTTTTGTTGTTCACATTTAATTTTTTTTGGCCCTTCCTCTGGCATCCTTTCTTTAACGGTTCATTGCTTCAATATTAGTGTGACCCTCGTCCCGCAGCGAGTTGTCTGGCTGTGGCAAGTTGGCCACGGCAAGCTATCCTAGGAAAACCCCCCCCCACTCCTCTAGCCAGTATCTCCGTTTTATTACAAGGAAAGAAAGAAGCTAATTTCTCTCAGCCATTTCTGCCAGCTGATTTGGTCCAAAGTGGCATTGTGGGTTATGAAAAGCGGCAATGCCGCTGAACCCTCATGCTGTGCAAGAGAGCTTTTTCCCACCTGGTGTATTATTATTTCCCCCCCCCCATTTTTTTTTTTTTTTTGCTATGAATGACCCTGCCTTACGCATGGATATTTTGCTGGCTCGGCGTGTGTCTTTTTTTGCAGTTGTGCTGCTTGCATCGGGGAGGCGAAATCCTGCCGGTGGGACTTTTCAACGCCAGCAGAGGTTGGAGGACCTGGAAATTGAAAATTTATTTATTTATTTATTTATTTATTAGTTTTTATAAACCGCCCTTCTCCCGAGGGACTCGGGGCGGTGTACAGAGGAAGGAATGTATACAGATTGAACAATAAATAATAAGAAACACTAATGAAAACAAACTGGGACCCCAATTAACGCTATCATGCCAGGCCAGACTGCTGGAACAGGAAAGTTTTTAAGTCGCGACGGAAGGTACGGAGGTCAGGGGCCATCCGGATTTCGGTTGGTAAGCTGTTCCAGAGGGCTGGCGCGCCCACTGAGAATGCCCTCCCCCTGGGGGCCACCAGCCGACATTCCTTGAGCGGTGGCACCCTGAGGAGGCCCTCTCTGTGGGAGCGCACAGGACGGTGGGGTGCTGACATTGGCAGAAGGTGCTCCCGTAGGTAGTCCGGACCCATGCCATGTAGGGCTTTGTATGTCATTGTTAGCACCTTGAACTTCACACGGAAGGCAACCGGAAGCCAGTGCAGCGCACGGAGGAGAGGTGTGATATGGGAGTATCGGGAGGCTCCCAAGAGTGTCCGTGCCGCCGCACTTTGCACCAGTTGAAGCTTCCGAGTGGATCTCAAGGGCAGCCCCATGTAGAGAGCGTTACAATAGTCTAGGCGAGAGGTCACAAGGGCATGGGTGACTGTACGTAAGGAATCCAGGTCCAGATAAGGCCGTAGTTGGCGGACTAGTCGAACCCGGGAGAAGGCCCCCTTGGTCACAGCTCCTATGTGGTCTTCCAGGGAGAGCTGCGAGTCTAGGAGGATACCCAGGTTGCGGGCCCTATCAACAGGTGGAAGTAACTTGTCCCCAATGTTAAGCAGTGGGACGTTCTGAATATCCTGGCTTGCCGGTACGTACAGCCATTCAGTCTTGTCCGGGTTCAGTTGAAGCCTGTTTCTCCCCATCCATTCCCGGACCGCTTTCAGGCAGCGGGACATCACGTCTAGGGCATCACTGATATTGTTTGGAGTTGAGATAAAAAGCTGGGTGTCATCAGCATACTGATGGTACCCTACTCCAAAACTGCGAATGATCTCACCCAGCGGTTTCATGTAGATGTTGAACAGGAGAGGCGAGAGGACCGACCCTTGGGGGACTCCGCAAGCGAGAGGCCTCGGGGTCGACCTCTGTCCCCCTGTCAGCACCGACTGCGAGCGACCCTGGAGAAAGGAGGAGAACCAACGCAGAACCGTGCCTCCCACTCCCAGTCCCCTGAGGCGTCGCAGCAAGATACCATGGTCGATGGTATCAAAAGCCGCCGAGAGGTCTAATAAGACTAGGACAGAGGAATGGCCCCTGTCCCGGGCTCTCCAGAGATCATTCATCAGAGCGACCAATGCCGTCTCCGTGCTGTAGCCCGGCCTGAAACCCGATTGGTACGGGTCTAGATAAACCGCTTCATCCAGGATCTGAGGAAGTTGGTGCGCCACCACGCTCTCAACAACCTTCGCAAGGAAGCGAAGATTGGAGACTGGACGAAAGTTATTCAAAGAGGATGGGTCCAAGGTGGGCTTCTTGAGGAGAGGTCTCACCACCGCCTCCTTCAAGGCGGTGGGGAAGTGACCCTCACTCAGAGAAGCAGAGATGACCGCTAGGAACCAGCCTCGTGTCCCCTCTCGAGCTGCATAGGCCAGCCAGGAAGGGCACGGGTCCAGTAAGCAAGTGGAGGAGCTCAACCTTCTCATAATCCTGTCCACTTCCTTAGGAGTTACAGGATCAAATTCTTCCCAGATGACGTCGACAAGACTGTCCATGTCTTGTTCTTCCATCTCAGCCCAGTTGGAGTCCAGGCCAGCTCGAATCCGAGCAATTTTATCCAGCAGATATTGACCAAATTCCTCGGCTCGACCCTGCAAGGGTTCCTCCCTCACCTCTTGGTTTAGTAGGGAGCGAGTCACCCTGAACAAGGCAGCCGGGCGATTATCTGCGGACGCGATGAGGGTGGAAAAGTAGTTGGATTTTGCCACCCTTATCGCAGCGAGATAAGACCTGGTGAGGATTCTTAATCGCAATCGGTCTGATTCGGATCGACTGGATCTCCAACGGCTCTCTAGGCCCCGTCTCCGACGCTTCATCTCCCGGAGCTCCTCGGTGAACCATGGGGCTCGCTGGGATCTGCGCCGGGTCAGAGGCCGCAAGGGTACAACTCGGTCCAGAGCCTCCGTGGCTGCCTTTTCCCAGGCTTCCACTAAGGCATCCGCCGAGCTGTGGGCAGGGGGTGCGTGCGTGTCCCTAAGCGCTGCCTGGAACTTATCGGGGTCCATTAGGCGCCTAGGGCGGTACCATCTGACTGGCACCGTGCACCCACGGTGGGGGGTGGCAAGGGGGAAGTCTAGCCGCAGGAGGTGGTGATCGGTCCATGACAGGGGCGTACCAGTTGTGGCACCCCCACCGAAATCATCGCGCCACCGTCCAGACAAGAATACCAAGTCTGGGGTGTGGCCTCTCTCATGAGTCGGTCCAGAAATTATTTGCAACAGGTCCATGGCCGCCATGGAAGCCATGAACTCCCGAGCCAGTTCAGACGATCCTCCCAGGGACGGTAGATTAAAGTCACCCAAGACCATGAGTCTTGGGAATTCCACCACCAACCCTGAGAGGACATCGAGTAGCTCGGGTAGGGCCGCCGCTGCACGATTAGGTGGTAGGTACGCCAGCAGCAGGCCCAACTGCGCCCCTGGGCCGTATCTCAGTAGGAGAGACTCACACCCGACCATCTGAGGGACGGTGGTCTCTCGCGGGCTAAGGGATTCCCTGATGATAACTGCCACTCCCCCGCCCCTCCCATGAGCCCGAGGCTGGTGCAGTACCTGGAAACCTGGCGGGCAGAGGTCAACCAGAGGAACACCCCCCTCTGGGCCCAGCCAGGTTTCTGTGATGCAGGCCAGGTCCGCATGCTCACTCTCCACTAGGTCACGAATGAGGTGAGCTTTGTTAGCTACGGACCTTGCATTCAGGTAGACCAGCCTTAGCATGGGAGGGTGCGCACCTTTGCTCCCGGGTCCTCCGGGGGAGAACAGAGGGTCGGAGCGTCTCACCGCTTGTACAGAGCGGAGATGACACTCCCGGTGACGATACGGCCCTCTGTCTGTGCACCTTCTGCCATTCCCCACCATCCTAGGGATGGGACGTATGTCAGTACGCCACTGGGTGTTATCGGCGACTGGTCCTTGTTGTACGCCGTCGCGAACGGCCGTGGGCCTGGCATGCGTTATGGTGGCTGGAAGGCGTGCCTTTCCCGCGCAACCATAGTCTTCTCCCTCCCCCCTCCCTAACCCCACAAAAAACTTAGCTAAGAACTTAATCAGGGGCCTCTTGTTGGGCTTATGCTGGAGGCCCCTGACCCTGCCCGGCCATCTCTCAGAGGCCCAGTGGTTGGGCCCGTCATCAAGATTGGATGTGATGCAGGCGGGTCGCACCCAGGAGAGTGGGGAGCCCCTGAGGGCGTGCAGTACTATGCTAGAGTATTGAACGAGCATAGTCACAGGTGGTTCCGGGAAGGCTGTCCCCTGGATGATGAATTTGCAGGAGGGTCGAGTCGGGTAGGTGCGTTTCTGGATCGTCGCCCTGCCACTGCCACTTGGCCGGGCGAACCCCCAGAAGCAGGCCACTCCTCATCCTCTCACGATGGGTTGTGTCTCTGCTTCCGGAGGTGGTCCAGAACGTACTCTGGGTGAAGCATACCCCATAGAGCTCTCACCTCTATGGGGTTGCAGGTGTAAGGCCAGCCACTCTGCCACCGTGGCTAGCACCCAGGCCCGTTATGTCCTGTGGGGAGAGAATGGGCAAGGATGGTTGATAGTGGGCAGAAGGCAGGATTGAGGGATCCATTAATTGGTGTCAGCTCTGGTGGTTCAGCCGCCCAAACAGTTCCCTCCCTGATCCTCTGGGCGTTGTTCCCGGCCGCAGCTCCATGGCCCCTACTGGTTGAGGACCGACCGGAGCGTGGCCTCCCAGAGGTATGGGAGTCCCTGGTGTCATGCCCCTGCTGTTGCCGTCTCCGATCCAGGTGTCTCGAGGAGGTGGCTCGGGGTGTAGGCCGCAGATGCCTCGCCTCGATGTAAAGCTGGTCTGCGGTGTCTCCTTGATCACTCGGAGACGCCGCCGCCATCCGGGAGCAGATTAGGCAGCCGAGGCAAAAACAGCAGCTCCGGCCCCGCTCAGGATTGTTGCAACGGCCATAGCTGTACAGGGGGCGGGCCGGAGATGCCACGCCGTCAGTGCTACCGCCGCTGACAAGGCCCCTGGGTGGCGAACGACTAGGCCTGGAGAAACAGTCCCGGCCGCCGTCGTCTTCGCTGCCGCCACTTCCACTGCCCAGCTGATCCGCGGCGCCTCCTCTGATCCTCGGAGACGCCGCCGCTGCCCGCTGCTGCTGCTGTTGGTTTCATTGCCGGCGTCACCGCCGCATAGCAGATCTGCGGAGATGCCGCCCTTGCCCGGTGATCGGCATCGGAGGAGACCGCAGACCAGGGCTCGCTGGGCTCTCACCGCCGAAGATGCCGTCACCACCCGGGAGCCGGTCAGGGGCAGAGCAGAGCCTCCGGCCCCTCCTGGATGGCTGCGACGGCTGTTGTGGTCCAGGGCTATCGTGGTCCAGGGGCGGGCCTCTCGCCGCCGACGCCGCCGAAGATGACGCCGCCTCCGCCACCCAGCTGGTCCAGCTGGTCCGCGGCGTCTCCGTCGATAGCCCGGAGACGCCGCCGTCCCCGGGAGCCGGTCAGGGGGCCGGGGCAGAGCAGAGCCTCCGGCCCCTCCTGGATGGCTGCGATGGCTGTCGTGGTCCAGGGGCGGGTCTCTCACCTCCGGCGCCGCCAAAGATGCCTCCGCCTCCGCCACCCAGCTGGTCCAGCTGGTCCGCGGCGTCTCCGCTGATAGCCCGGAGACGCCGCCGTCACCCGGGAGCCGGTCAGGGGGCCGGGGCAGAGCAGAGCCTCCGGCCCCTCTTGGATGGCCAGGGGCGGGCCTGGAGACGCCCCGCCGCCGCCGCCACCGCCGTTGCCAGGCTCCCTGGATCAACGACCAGCCTGGGGGCTTGATAGTCGTCGCCGCAGCCGCTGCCATCCTTGCCGCCGGGGCCTCCGCCGCACAGCTGATCCGCGGAGGCGCCGCCCTTGCCCGGCAGTTTGACAAGCGGTGGAGGCAGGGCGGAGGTGCTGGCCCCGTTTATAACGGTTGCCAACGGCCCAGGCGGCGGGGCGGGGATGTCCCGGCAGCTCTGCAGCTGTTTCGGGAGGCAGCGGGCGGCATAATTGCCCAGCTCATTTGCCCGAAATTCTGGCCCCACCCCAGGGGTCCATTGACATCCCTGGGGGGCTCCTGGGGGGACGCCTTACTGTTGGGGGCTACGGAGCTCTCCCCAGCGCGTCCGCCATCTTTGGAGCCGGCAAAAAAAAAAAAAAAAAAAAAAAAATGCCCTACATATCGGCGTTTTTATATATGGTGGCGTAGCACAGATAGGTGGATTTCACAATAATAATGCCAGCAGGTAGCGCCTTGCGTCAAGCTGTTTGACTCGAGGAAGGGAAAACGATAGAGGCGTCTTCCCATCTTAGCAGAAGAAAAAATATTTCCATCAGCCAAGCAAAGCACTTTTCTAAATTGGATGGGGACTTTGTACCTCTCTGTCGGTAATATTAGCCAGACTGACCCTGCTTTAGATTCTCAGCATGGACCATATAAGCCGGAGGTCTTCAAACGTGGCCCTTTTATGACTTGTGGACTTCAACTCCCAGAATTCCTCAGCCGGCATGGACCATAGAAGCCAGGGGTCTTTGAACTTGGCCCTTTGATGACCTGTGGACTTCAACTCCCAGAATTCCTCAGCCATCATGGACCATAGAAGCCAGGGGTCTTCAAACGTGGCCCTTTTATGACTTGTGGACTTCAACTCCCAGAATTCCTCAGCCGGCATGGACCATATAAGCCAGGGGTCTTCGAACTTGGCCCTTTTATGACTTGTGGACTTCATCTCCCAGAATTCCTCAGCCAGCATGGACCATATAAGCCAGGGGTCTTCAAACGTGGTCCTTTTATAACTTGTGGACTTCAGAATTCCTCAGCCGGCACGGACCATGTAAGCGAGGGGTCTTCAAATTTGGCCCTTTTATGACTGGTGGACTTCAACTCCCAGAATTCCTCAGCCAGTATGGACCATATAAGCCAGGGGTCTTCAAACGTGACCGTTTTATAACTTGTGGACTTCAACTCCCAGAATTCCTCAGCCGGCACGGACCATGTAAGCCTGGGGTCTTCGAACTTGGCCCTTTTATGACTTGTGGACTTCATCTCCCAGAATTCCTCAGCCAGCATGGAGCATATAATCCAGGGGTCTTCGAACTTGGCCCTTTTATGACTTGTGGACTTCAACTCCCAGAATTCCTCAGCCAGTATGGACCACATAAGCCAGGGGTCTTCAAATTTGGCCTTTTTATGACTTGGGGAATTCAAGTCCGCCAGTCTTAAAAGTTGGAAACATTGGAATACTTGCATCCAGTTTTGGTTGCTGTGATGTAAAAAAAGATGTTGGGACTCTAGAAAGGGTGCAGAGAAGAGCAACAAAGATGATCAGGGGACTGGAGGATAAAGTATATGAAGAACCATTGCAGGAATCAGGTAAGTCTAGTTTAATGAAGAGAAGGGTGAGGGGGGACATGATAGCAGCCTTCCAGTATCTCAGGGGCTGCCCCAAAGAAGAGGCAGTCAAGCTATTCTCCAAAGCACCTGAAGGCAGGACAAGAAGCAACGGATGGAAACCAATCAAGGAGAGAAGCAACCTAGAGAACTACGGAGAAACTTCCTGACAGTTAGAACAATTAACCAGTGGAACAACCTGCCTCCAGAGGTGGTGACTGCTCCAACACTGGAAGTTTTTAAGAAGAGACTGGACAGCCATTTGTCCAAAATGGTATAGGGTTTCCTGCCTGAGCAGGGGGTTGGACTAGAAGACCTCTAAGGTCCCTTCCAACTCTGTTATTCTATTCTAACCTCTGGACTAGACTATGGGATATTCTATCTGAATACAATATTCAAGGGCCATAGCTGAGCGCCCACTCTAGGTGACCTTGGCTGTTCTCAAGAGGCTAAGCAGAGGAGAATCTAATAAAGGAGAATATTGGTAGCTCAGGGTTGTCCGGAGGGGTCCTTGGTACTCTCTCAGCTTGCTTGTTTCCTTGCAGACGTTTCACGACCCAAACTAGGGAACGTCATCAGTGCTAGCTGGAAGAGAATCTGGACGGAAGCTCACTGGAAAAATTCAAGGCTGTAGGCCAGATGGAAAAGTCTGAAGGAACACCCTGGAAGGAAGGCAGCGATGGATGCCATTCCTGTATTGTTGTCAAATCTGTGACAACTCCCAGAATTGCACATGCGCTTAGGGCTTCATTTGCATGTGCCTAGCTGAGGGATTCTGGGAGTTGAAGTCCACAAGGCATAACAGGGCCTGGAGGAGGGACAAGCAAGCACCTCAGCTATACAGTCAGTCCTTCACAGTCCATTTATTGACCGTTCAGAGTCACGACGACGCTGAAAACGGCGAGTTAGAACCGTTTTTTCCACACTTACGACCGTTGTAGCATCCCCGTGGTCATGTGATCAGACTTTGGACGCTTGGCAACTGACTCCTATTTAGGACGGTTGCAGTGTCCCGGGAGAGTCACTGGGGGAAGCCGGATTCACTTAACAACCGTGTTACTAACTGAACAACCCCGGCGATTCGCTTAACGACCGAGTCAAGGAAGGTCGTAAAACGGGGCGAAACTCACGTCACAGACGCCTCTCTGAGCGTCATAAATTTTTGGCGTCGATTGTGGTCGTACGTCTGGGACTACCTGTATAGGCAAAATACAAATCGGTTGCCCGTGTGTGTTGGTGTGTGGTGTGTGTGTCTGTCTTTGTGTTTGGGTACGCATTTGAATCCCAATTGAGGTATTACCTTGAAATGAAAGGGCTTGTTGTGGATTTGTGTGCCTGCATACAATCCTGAGGTGTCTCTCTATTTATTTTTTGGCATTAATGCGTTCGGTAAAGTTCCTTGTTGGAGATTTAGAAATTGTAGGCTTCCTAGCAGCGCATACTAAATGCCAATCAAATGCCCTGGCGGAGAAAACCGCTTTAAATTGATGCACGCAGGTGTTTGACATCCTGGAGCGGTGTTGACTTGTGTTAGTTTCATTAAACTCTGGCAAACCCTACAGTTACATAATGCAAATAAGCAAAGTCTGCCTTCGGAACGGGTCCTGCTTTGACCCCCCCCCCCCCAAGCTCCGGTGAATTGAGAGTACGTTTGTCGGCTTTTGTGCACAACCCTTCGGTCAACAAAATTCTCCTGCCGTTGTCCCCACGTGGGCCGGTCCAACTTCTGAAGCAAGAGACCACGTCAGATGGAGCTTGAAGAAGATTCATTCCGAGAAGCCGGCCACACAAAAAAAGAAATGCTATTGAGAGGTCCTTGGTGGTCTCCTAGCTGGGTGGTTTTCTTGCAGACGTTTCATGACCCAACTAGGTAACATCATCAGTGTTGAAGGGAGTGGGGTTTGTGGAGAAGAGGAGGAGGAGGAGGAGGAGGAGGAGGACGACTATGGGGTCCTTGGTGCTCTCTGAGCTTGGTTGTTTTCTTGCAGACGTTTCATGACCCAACTAGGTAACATCATCAGTGTTGAAGGGAGTGGGGTTTGTGGAGAAGAGGAGGAGGAGGAGGAGGAAGACTATGGGGTCCTTGGTGGTCTCTGAGCTTGCTTGTTTCCTTGCAGACGTTTCATGACCCTAACTAGGTAACCTCATGAGTGCTAGTAAGGAGCAATGCTATTATGAAATCTTGAACGAGGCTCATTTTCAAACAAGCCTTTTGTCTCTTTGTTCGTGCGCCTTTGGCGTCTAGTCATGCCGGCCACGTGACCACGGAGACGTCCTCGGACAAGCGCTGGCTCTTCGGCTTTGAAACGGAGATGAGCACCGGCCCCTAGAGTCGGAAACGACTAGCACGCATGTGCGGGGGAAACTTTACCTTTACCTTCTGTTTTGATGATAAGAAGTTTGAGCTTTTAATGTGAATTTGCAAGGGCATTCCTCCTCGTCTTTCCCTCTTCTTTTTCAATTTGTCTGCAGAATGGGGTTCCTTATTCAAGAAGTGGTAGGTCAGTATCTTTTTCAAAATGTTTTGGACCGTTAACTCCCACGATTCTTTCTCATTGCTGGTGTCCAGGGCACCCCAAAACAGGAGGCTGCTGTGTCCCCTTTATATGCACTCTGGACAGCCCCTGTATCTCAACGTCAGTCACTAGTTCAACACAAGAGTACTGCGTATGCAATGGTTTAACTTGAGCCCCACGGATAACAATTCCATCTAAGGCAGGATAGTTCAACCTTGGCATCTTTAATGGACTTCAGTTCCCAGAATTCCCCCCAGCCAGCATATGTATATCTATCTTGGAGCCTGTTGGGTGCAGTGGTTGAGGTCCTGGCCTGGAAACTAGGAAGACTGTAAGTTATGGTCTTGCCTTAGATACCAAAGCCATTAAGTGACTGTGGGCCAATCACCAGGTGACCGTGAGTTCTAGTGCTGCCTTAGGCATGAAAGCCGGCTACGAGACTTTAGGCCAATCCACTAGGAGACGGTGAGTTCTAGTCCTGCCCTTAGGCATGAAAGCCATCTGGGTGACTTTAGACCAGGTATGTCAAACTGCCGGCCCACGGGCCGGATACATCATACTGAAACCGCACCCACCCCGTTGCCGGCAATGGGGAAAAAGTTGCGATACATTGCATGACATCACTTTATGTCACGAGTTTGACATGCCTGCTTTAGACCAATCCACCAGGAGACTGTGAGTTCTAGTCCTGCCTTAGGCATGAAAGCCGGCTACGGGACTTTAAGCCAATCCACCAGGAGACTGTGAGTTCTAGTCCCGCCCTAGCCATGAAAGCCGGCTACGTGACTTTAGGCCAGGCCACTAGGAGACGGTGAGTTCTAGTCCTGCCTTAGGCATGAAAGCCGGCTAGGTGACTTTCGGCCAATCCCTCTTATTCAGCCCAACCTACCTCACAGGGTTGTTGTGGGGAAAATGGAGGAAGGAGCAGTATGCAGGTTCGCCACCTTGAGTTACAGTGTCATAAAAGTGGGATAAAAATCTAATAAACAAATAAAAATAAAATAAAATCTTTGGTGGTTCTCATCCTTCTTCTGAGGCTGGTTCCAATCAATGTTGCGGGTGGGGGGGGGGGAGAAGTCCAGCTCTGGGTCCCTGTTTAACCTCTGTGTGAAACCCCTGAGTGAGGATTATTTTAGCATCCTGAGTTAGGGCATCCATCAAGAAGGATGGATGGATGGGAGGGAGGGAGGGAGGGAGGGAGGGAGGGAGAGAGAGAGAGAGAGAGAGAGAGAGAGAGAGAGAAGCATGGGGAGAGAGAGAGGGAGGGAAGAAGAAAGGAAGGAGGGAAGGAAGAGAGCAGGGATAGGAAGGGAGGGAGGGAAGAAGGAAGGAAGAGAGAGAAGCATGAGGCAGGGAGGGAAGAAGAAAGGAAGGAAGGAAGGAAGGAAGAGAAAGAAGGGATACGGAAGGAAGGAGGGAAGGAAGAGAGGAGGGATAGGGAGGGAGGGAAGAAGGAAGGGAGGAAGAGAGAGAAGCATGGGGAGGGAGGGAAGGAAGAAGGGAAGGAAGGAAGAGAGAGATAGAGAGGAAGGAGAGGGAGGGAGGGAGGGAGGGAGGGAAGAAGGAAGGAAGAGAGAGGAGGGATAGGGAGGGAAGGAAGGAAGAGAGAGGAAGGAAGGAAGGAAGGAAGGAAAGTCTAATAAGAGGAAATTTGAGGATAGGAGAAGGACAAATAACCCTGGACAAGTACAAGAAGCTGGACATCATGAAAAAGCACCCTTCCCTTCCTGTGAAAGCACAACGTAATCATCTTCACTTTGACTTCCCTTTTGCAGGAATTCAGCTCGTCTTCGCTTTGCACCACTGAGCTGTTTCAGGATTGCCCTGTGAGGCTCGGAAGCGTTTCGCCACCTCTGCCCTTTTTGTTGACGCCTCCCTCTTAACATCTACCCACCTTTCCCAGCAATGGCTAGGCTGAGGCCAACAAATGCTGCTGCTTTGTCTCCGCCAGCCCTCCGCCGTAGCCTATCTCCCTTCGGGATTATCCCCGCCTCCTTTTTCCCTCTCCGCCTCCTTGATTGGGTCGCCAAGGTGATTTGATGGGAGTAATCTGCAGAATCTGGGGACATTTTGCCCTGGCGGCATAAATGATTGCCCGTGCCGGCATAACTTAAGCTTCCTGCTTGAGTAATGGAAGAAGCCGCTTAATAAACTCGGTTAAAAACTCTCCCTTTGGTTTCGCAGTCCAGAAGCTTGTCTGTCTGTGGAGCCCAGAGGCTCGCTTCCACGTGAAGTGTTACTACCGGTTAGTAAGGCCACGCCTAGAATACTCCATCCAATTTTGGTCACCATATTATTAAAAAAAAAAAAGATGTTGAGACTCTGGAAAAAGTACAAAGAAGAGCAGCTAAGAGGATTAAAGGACCTGGAGACTAAAACACACAAAGAACGGTTGCTGGAATTGGGCATGTCTAGTTTAATGAAGAGAAGGACGAGGGGGGACATGACAGCAGTCTTCCAGTATCTCAGGGGCTGCCCCAAAGAAGAGGGAGTCAAGCTATTCTCCAAAGCACCTGAAGGCGGGACAAGAAGCAACGGGTGGAAACTAGTCAAGGAGAGAAGCAACCTAGAGAACTAAGGAGAAATTTCCAGACAGGGAGAACAATTAACCAGTGGAACAGCTTTCCACCAGAACCTGAGAGTCTAGAAAGAGTGCAGAGAAGAGCAACAAAGAGGATCAGGGGACTGGAGGCTAAAACACACAAATAACGGTTGCTGGAGTTGGGCATGTCTAGTTTAATGAAGAGAAGGACGAGGGGGCACATGACAGCAGCCTTACAATATCTCAGGGGCGGCCCCAAAGAAGAGGCAGTCAAGCTATTCTCCAAAGCACCTCAAGGCGGGACAAGAAGCAACGGATGGAAACTCATCAAGGAGAGAAGCAACCTGGAATCAAGAAGAAACTTCCTAACAGTGAGGACAATTAACCAGCGGAACTCCTTGCCTCCAGACGTTGTGAATGCTTCAACACTGGAGGCTTTTAAGAAGAGACTGGACAGCCTCTTGTCTGAAATGGTAGAGGTCTCCTGCTTGAGCAGGGGGTTGGACTAGATGACCTCAAAGGTCCCTTCCAGCTCTATTCTGATCGATCGATTGATTGATTGAAATGGTCTAGGGCAGGGATAGGCAACCTTGGCTCTTTTATGACTCGCGGACTTCAACTCCCAGAATTCCTGAGCCAGCATGGCTCAGCTTGGAAACCTCTCCCTTTCCCCTCAGCATGGCTGGCTCAGGAATTCTGGGAGTTGCAGTCCATGAGTCATGAAGGGGCCATAGATTCCCCCCTGCTGGCTCAGGAATGCTGGGAGTTGAAGTCCACGAGTCATAAAAGAGCCAAGGTTGCCTACCCCTGGTCTAGGCCAACCTTGGCATGTCTACGACTCGTGGACTTCAACTCCCAGAATTCCTGAGCCAGCATGGCTCAGCGTGGAAACTTCTCCCTTTTCCCCTCAGCACGGCTGGCTCAGGAATTCTGGGAGTTGAAGTCCACGACTCATAAAAGAGCCAAGGTTGCCTACCCCTGGTCTAGTGTCTCCTGCTCAAGCAGGGGGTTGGACTAGAAGACCTCCAAGGTCCCTTCCAGCTTGATTCTGATTGATGGAGGCAATTCGGCTTGTTATCGCCAGTTCTTCTTCCGTCCCCATCTCTTAACTATTTCCTTAGGGAACAGGATAATCCTCTGTAATAGAAAGGGGTGCCGGGTGGGGAATAGTCGCAAAGTGACCCCGGCTGTAAGGATTTTCTCTGAAAATATCTTGGCAATGTACACAAGGCAGGAGACTTAGAAACCTTAATCTCTGCCGCGGTTCCCAGACCTTGTTTGAAGAGGTCTATTTGATCGTCTTTCACTGGCGGGCGTATTTTCAGATGTTGACTTTGTGCTCAGTGGGAGAACATACATAAAGCCGGCGTATTTTATTATTTAATAAGTACTTTCTTCCTTGTACAAAAATGTGGAGCGTTAGAATGGCAGGGCTTTTGATTTTTATTTTTATTTTTAAAGAAGATTTTGGTTCTTTTGGCAGTTTTTCAGAGTATGTATGCGTGAGTCCAATATTCAATCTTTTGTGAATTAAATAGTACGAGGCAGACGGCCATACAATTATTTGAGCAGGTTTTCTTCTACACAGCCGAGTATCTGAAGGCCCTAATATTATTATCTAGATCAGGGATAACCAACCTGTGGGCTGCACGCGCGGTAGTGGCCCGTGGGACAGGCTGGCCAGTGTGCTCCTTCCTTCCTTCCTTCCTTCCTTCCTTCCTTCCTTCCTTCCTTCCTTCCTTCCTTCCTTCCTTCCTCCCTCCCTCCCTCCCTCCCTCCCTCCCTCCCTCCCTTCCCTCTTCTCATTCTTCTCCTTTCCTTCCTCCCTCCTTCTCTCCCTCCCTCCCTTCCCATTCTCCTTCCCTCTTCTCATTCTCCTTCCTTCCTTCCTTCCTTCCTCCCTCCCTCCCTCCCTCCCTCCCTCCCTCCCTTCCTTCCTTCCCTCTTCTCATTCTTCTCCTTTCCTTCCTCCATCCTTCTCTCCCTCCCTTCCTTCCCATTCTCCTTCCCTCTTCTCATTCACCTTCCTTCCTTCCTTCCTTCCTTCCTTCCTTCCTTCCTTCCTTCCTTCCTTCCTTCCTTCCTTCCTTCCTTCCTTCCTTCCTTCCTTTTCTCCTTCCCTCTTCTCATTTTCCTTCCTTCCTTCCCATTCTCCTTCCCTTTTCTCCTTCTCCTTCTTTCCTTCCTCCCTCCTTCCCTCCCTCCCTCCCTTCCCATTTTCCTTCCCTCTTCTCATTCTTCTTCCTTCCTTCCTTCTCATCTCCTTCCTTCTTCTCATTCTCCTTCCTTCCTGCTCTTCTCATTTTCATTTTCCTTCCCATTCTCCTTCCCTCTTCTCATTCTCCTTCCTTCCTTCCTTCCTTCCTTCCTTCCTTCCTTCCTTCCTTCCTTCCCATTCTCCTTCCCTCTTCTCATTCTCCTTCTTCCCTCCTTCCCTCCTCCCTCCCTCCCTCGTTGTTGTTTTGGGCAAAAGAGGAGGAGGTTGTTGTATACGTTCAGCACCTTGAGTTGTTTATTAAAACGAGGCATACAAATAAAAATAAAATAAAAACATTGCAGGAAGTGGTGTTTAGGTATTGATTGATGGATGCCCAGGCTCTGGATTGGCCAGTTTTGACTCCTGTCTCTCTTGTGTGTGTCTGTCAGGAGAGGCTTCTGACGATAATCGAGCAGGAACTCAGGCATAAAGTTACGTGTGAGTTAAAACCTTTGATGATAAATATGACATATAAATCACTTTATTTTGAAGAAGACTGGCCCGGAATAAGGATAGCTCTGTGCTTAGATTACATGCTACGTGCTACCCAAGAAATATTAATAATGCATTTAATCTTCCTGGGAAATGGGATTTTTATAATCATCGTGATATTATATCGGCGTGCTGTGCTGATAAGTTGAAATCACATTACTTGCTAGAACCTGAAGCTTTATGCATATCATAAAGGCCGGCATTCATGCTTAGAAGTGCCTTTGCCTTTTAAAAACCCCACAATTATACGTCTCTACCACAGCTCCTGGCTGCATGATGGCATTATCAGTAGGCACGAGCTGTGAGGAATGTTCTACCGTGTCTCAGTGGGCTGGTTTCATTGAAATTCGAAATAAAACTTTGGGGGGGGGGGAAAGTGCAGAGAAGAGCAACGAAGACGATCCAAGGCCTGGAGACTAAAACATATGAAGAACGGTGCCAGGATTTGACTATGGCCAGCCTAGAGAAAAGAAGAAATAGGGGGAGGAAAGAAAAGAAGAAATAGGGGAGAAAAGAAGAAATAGCACTGTTCCAGTTTTTGAGGGGCTGCCCCAAAGAAGAGAGAGTCAAGCTGTTCTCCAAAGCACCTGAAGGCAAGACAAGAAACAACGGATGGAAACTCATCAAGGAGAGAAGCAACCTGGAACTAAGGAGAAAGAAGAAGAAGAAGTTGGAAGGGACCTTGGAGGTCATCTAGTCCAACCCCCTGCTCAGGCAGGAAACCCTATACCCTTTCGGACAAATGGCTGTCCAGTCTCTTCTTAAAAACCTCCAGTGTTGGAGCATTCACAGCTTCTGGAGGCAGGTTGTTCCACTGGTTCATTGTTCTGTCAGGAAGTTTCTCCTTAGTTCCAAGTTGCTTCTCTCCTTGATGAGTTTCCATCCGTTGCTTCTTGTCCTGCTTTCGGGTGCTTTGGAGAATAGCTTGGCTCCCTCTTCTTTGTGGCAGCCCCTGAGAGATTGGAACAATTAACCAGTGGAACAGCTTGCCACCAGAAGTTGTGGATGCTCCATCCATGGAGGGTTTTCAAGAAAAGACTAGACAGCCCCTGGTCTGAAATAACAGGATAATTTGAGTTGGAAGGGACCTTGGAGGTCCTCTAGTCCAGCCCCCTGCTGAAGCAGGAGACGATATACCATTTCAGACAAACGGGTGCCCAGCGTTTTCTTAAAAACCTCCAGTCATGGAGTACCCAAAACATCTGGAGGCAAGTTGTTCCACTGGTTTATTTTTTCTCCACTGTCAAGGAAATTCCTCTTTAGTTCTAGGTTGCTTCTTTCCTTGATTAGTTTCCATCCATTGTATGGTATAGGGCTGTTCTATTCCAGCCTACGACCAGCCCTGTTTGAATGTCAGGGTCAACCCCTTTTTATAGTCAACAGGGTGGAAACACCCAACCAAATTTATTTACAAAGAAATCAAAAGTTCAAACAAGAGTTAAACCAAAAGTTCAAACAAGAATTAAACAGGAATAACAGACCAGGACTCTAGCAGAAGATCTTCAAACGGTTGCCTTCAGCAACCAGCACCTCCCACACCTTCCCCTTTTATCAGCAGTCCCAAGGCGTGGCTTCTCATTGCCTTCTCCTCCTCTCACCGAGTTGCCTCATTGCCTTTCTCTGTCCTGCTCTGCTGGATTGCCTCCTGCTCCTAGGGTCCCTGAATAGATCCAGCTGTGAATCATCTACGTCCAATACCTCGTGCTCACACGGCTGAGTCTGATGAGGAACATGACGGGAGGGGCCAGGCTGAGAGTCCTGCAGTGCATCAGAGCCTCCCTCTGACACCAAAGGCTCTCCAAACCCTCCTCCTCTTCAGAATCATCAGACTCAGCTGCCGGTATCACAGGCTGACGCTAAATCACAACAAGGGCTGGCTCCTTGAGCAGGGGGCTGGACTAGAAGACCTCCAAGGTCCCTTCCAGCTCTATTCTGATTTGATTGACAGGAGAGGCCAATTAGCTCTGACAAATTTCTGGCTTGTTTTTGTGGTCCTTTTGGTTGGACATTTTAGGCCGACCTTCTGCTTTGACCATTCTGTATAATTCATTCATTCATTCATTCATTCATTCATTCATTCATTCATTCATTCATTCATTCAGTTTTCTATTGTTACTTTTCATTAGTGCTTGATAAACATCGTGTTATCTGGGTTACTTTTTGATTAGCTTAATAATAACAAATTCTGTTCCTAGCCTCTACACCAGTTTTCCGGCCATTGATAAAATAAATTCCGTGTTTGAAAATATTCTTTATCTTCTTTCTCTTTTAATTCTCGGCGTGTGTCTGTCCGTTTCAGCACAGTCTAATGTCTTCTTAACTAACCTCTTCATCCGACGGTGTTTCTTCCTTCTTCCAAGCGCTGAGCACATACAACCCTCGCTGCCCTCCATACGTGCAGTGTTAGATACACGCTTCGCTTCTCGAATTTTTCTGCTCCTACACCTAATAAGAAAAGTTCAGGTTTAAAATCTATACGTTTCTCTAGCATTTTTTTTTCTAACCACGTGTGAATTTTAACCCCTAATTTTCTTGCAAGTCCACCTCAGGTGGTAGGTAATATGCGCCCGGTGTTTTTTGGTTACATTTCCAACATTTACTTGAGTCCATTCCGTATAATTCTCCATCTTGGCTCTTTTGCAGATTAAAACAAACCCAAACGTCCGTCCACGAGGAAATCACCAAAGCCCTTGACCGGGAGAGAGTTGCGTCCAGCGAGCAATTGGCTAGGGCCGTACTGCGCGAGAGAGCTTCCGCCGAAGATGAACGCATGAAATCGCAGCTGATGGTAAGTGTATGGTGGTTCCCACAACCATCCAGTTGCAAAAAAAAAAAGTGAGACGCTCAGTTTGGCCATACAGGTCGTCCTCGCCTTAACAGTCATTCGTTGAGTGGCCCTTCAGAGTTGCAACGGTCACTGAAAAAAAGTGACTTACGAGCTTTTTTTTCCACACTTTGGACTGTGGAAGCATCCCCCAGGCCCAGTGGTGGGACTCAGCCGGTTCGCACCAGTTCGGGAGAACCGGTAGCTAAATTTACCTAAATTCAGAGAACCGTCTGGCTTCTGGAAGTCTAGACTAGGCCTCGGAAGCCTCCCAGGCCTAGAATGGCCCACCGGAAGTGCGTTGATGCCATTTCCGGAAGTCTGTTCTAGGCATCGGAGGTGTGGAAGAGGCCACCCAGGCCTAGAACGACCCACCAGATGTGCATGGATACCACTTCCAGAAGGCCAATCTAGGCATTGGAGGCCTGGAGGAGGCCTCCCTAGAACGCCCCACTGGAAGTGCATGGATACCACTTCCAGAAGTCCGTTCTAGGCATCAGAGGTGTGGAGGAGGCCACCCAGGCCTAGAATGGCCCCCCGGAAGTGCGTTGATGCGATTTCTGGAAGTCTGTTCTAGGCATCAGAGGCCTGGAGGAGGCCTTCCAGGCCTAGAATGCCCCACTGGAAGTGCATGGATACCACTTCCAGAAGTCCATTCTAGGCATCGGAGGCCTGGAGGAGGCCTCCCTAGAACGCCCCACCAGAAGTGCATGGATACCACTTCCAGAAGTCCGTTCTAGGCATCAGAGGTGTGGAGGAGGCCACCCAGGCCTAGAATGGCCCCCCGGAAGTGCGTTGATGCCATTTCTGGAAGTCTGTTGTAGGCATCAGAGGCCTGGAGGAGGCCTTCCAGGCCTAGAATGCCCCACTGGAAGTGCATGGATACCACTTCCAGAAGTCCATTCTAGGCATCGGAGGCCTGGAGGAGGCCTCCCTAGAACGCCCCACCAGAAGTGCATGGATACCACTTCCAGAAGTCCGTTCTAGGCATCAGAGGTGTGGAGGAGGCCACCCAGGCCTAGAATGGCCCACCGGAAGTGCGTTGATGCCATTTCCTGAAGTCTGTTCTAAGCATCGGAGGTGTGGAGGAGGCCACCCAGGCCTAGAACGGCCCACCAGATGTGCATGGATACCACTTCCAGAAGGCCGATCTAGGCATTGGAGGCCTGGAGGAGGCCTCCCTAGAACGCCCCACTGGAAGTGCATGGATACCACTTCCAGAAGTCCGTTCTAGGCATCAGAGGTGTGGAGGAGGCCACCCAGGCCTAGAATGGCCCACCGGAAGTGCGTTGATGCCATTTCCGGAAGTCTGTTCTAAGCATCGGAGGTGTGGAGGAGGCCACCCAGGCCTAGAACGGCCCACCAGATATGCATGGATACCACTTCCAGAAGGCCGATCTAGGCATCGGAGGCCTGGAGGAGGCCTCCCTAGAACGCCCCACCAGAAGTGCATGGATACCACTTCCAGAAGTCCGTTCTAGGCATCAGAGGTGTGGAGGAGGCCACCCAGGCCTAGAATGGCCCACCGGAAGTGCGTTGATGCCATTTCCTGAAGTCTGTTCTAAGCATCGGAGGTGTGGAGGAGGCCACCCAGGCCTAGAACGGCCCACCAGATGTGCATGGATACCACTTCCAGAAGGCCGATCTAGGCATTGGAGGCCTGGAGGAGGCCTCCCTAGAACGCCCCACTGGAAGTGCATGGATACCACTTCCAGAAGTCCGTTCTAGGCATCAGAGGTGTGGAGGAGGCCACCCAGGCCTAGAATGGCCCACCGGAAGTGCGTTGATGCCATTTCCGGAAGTCTGTTCTAAGCATCGGAGGTGTGGAGGAGGCCACCCAGGCCTAGAACGGCCCACCAGATATGCATGGATACCACTTCCAGAAGGCCGATCTAGGCATCGGAGGCCTGGAGGAGGCCTCCCTAGAACGCCCCACTGGAAGTGCATGGATACCACTTCCAGAAGTCCGTTCTAGGCATCAGAGGTGTGGAGGAGGCCACCCAGGCCTAGAATGGCCCACCGGAAGTGCGTTGATGCCATTTCCGGAAGTCTGTTCTAAGCATCGGAGGTGTGGAGGAGGCCACCCAAGCCTAGAACGGCCCACCAGATGTGCATGGATACCACTTCCAGAAGGCCGATCTAGGCATTGGAGCCCTGGAGGAGGCCTCCCTAGAACGCCCCACCGGAAGTGCATGGATACCACTTCCAGAAGTCCGTTCTAGGCATTGGAGGCCCAGGCCTGTATCCTATAATAGAACTGGTTGTTCAGGTATTTGAATCCCACCACTGGTCACGGGGTCGAAATTTGAACGCTTGGCAACTGGCATGTATTTATGACGGTTGCGATCTGGGGTCATGTGATCCCCTTTTTGCCACCACCTTAGAAGCAACGTCAAGGGGGAAGCCGGATTCATTTAGCGACTGCGTTACCAGATTAACAACTGCAGTGATTCACTGAAAAAAGGGGCTTTCAGTCGTTCCTCACGCTTACGACGGTCACAGCGTCCCCCACGATCCTGTGATCGAAATTTGGGGCTTGCCAACCCGCACGTATTTATGACGGTTACACATGAAATCCTGTGATTGCCATTTCCAACGTTCCCAGGTGGCTCCTGACCAGTAAAATGAACGGGGGTAGCCAGATTCCCTTCATGACCTCATGATTCATTTAATTGTGGTGATTCACTTAACAACCCTGACCCAAAAAAATGGGTCGTAAAATTCAGCACAGCTCACTTAACAGCTGCTTATGTTTAGCCACCAAAATTCAATTATGGTCCTAACAAGTCGAGGACTCCTTGTTACCCACAAATCATTATTTAAGGACGTCGGTGGTAATACACTAGAGACATTAATGCCAAATTAAGTACGTACATTTCCCCCCCCCTGTAATATGACTTCTGCATTTCTCCATTTCACTAAAATATAACCTGAATATCTTTTGGGGGGTGGGGTGGGGGATAGAACCTCAGGGATTCCCTTCCTCCAGATTTTGCTTAAAGACTTTTTTTTCCTCGTGGGTCCCCCCCCCTTCTTCAGTACCCTCGCGTTCCTGCTCCTGAAACGTGCATTTAACTTTTCAGTTCTTTGAGGCACTTCAAATGGAAGGTAGCAATTTTCCATTTGAAAAGTGTGGTATTGTTGGCAAAATGTCAAGCTTTTCAAGGCTTGTCGCGTTGGGAAGGTGCTCCCGGTTGATAGAAGGCAGGAAATGAATGGAGCTGCGGAAGGCTTCCACGTGCCCGGCGAAAATGAACTCAATTTGATTTTTACCCCTCAAGGAAGCGTGGGTGTGATTGTAGCCTCGGAGAGCTTCAACCTTGTGGAATTTACCAACCTATGAAAGACAGGCGGAGGAAGGTTGTAATATGAAAAGGAGTAATATGGTATCCCTTGAGCTGATAACCCAGGAGATAGGGCATAAAATGGGTGGGGGGGAGGCACCAAAGTAAATAAGCCGTGCCGTCATTGCTTGGAACCCCAGCCTTAAAACAGTAATTTTAGGAGGAGTCCTTCAATTTTGAGCCCTCTTAACAATATTTGACGGCATGGTGTTTCAGCCAGAGAATTCTTCAGGCTTTTGAGTTCTGTTAACGTCCCACGGAGTGGGGCTCCCACGCTGTTCTCCCTCAGCAATTTGGCCATAGTGAATTGGCCGTGGCAAGTTGGCCGTGGCTTGTTGTCCTGCAGCGATTCGGCCATAGTGAATTGGCCGTGCCAAGTTGGCTGTGGCTTGTTATCCTGCAGTGAGTCGGCCATAGTGAGTTGCCACAGACCCAACCCCCTGCTCAGGCAGGAGACCCTATACCATTTCAGACAAATGGCTGTCCAGTCTCTTCTTAAAGACTTCCAGTGTTGGAGCATTCACCGCTTCTGGAGGCAGGTTGTTCCACTGGTTAATTGTTTTAACTGTCAGGAAATTCCTCCTTAGTTCCAGGTTGCTTCTCTCCTTGATGAGTTTCCATGATCTGTCGCTTCTTGTCCTGCCTTCAGGTGCTTTGGAGAAGAGCTTGACTCCCTCTTCTTTGGGGCAGCCCCTGTGATACTGGGACACTGCTATCATGTCTCCCCTCGTCCTTCTCTTCATTAAACCTTGTTGTTGTTAGCTGCGAAGTCGTGTCCGACCCATCGCGACGTAATGGACAACGTTCCTCCAGGCCTTCCTGTCCTCTACCATCTTCTGGAGTCCCTTTAGGCTCATGCCTACTGCTTCAGTGACTCCATCCAGCCACCTCATTCTCTGTTGTCCCGTTCTTCTCTTGCCCTCAACCTTTCCCAGCATTAGGCTCTTCTCCAGTGAGTCCTTCCTTCTCATTAGGTGGCCAAAGGATTTGAGTTTTAGCTTCAGGATCTGGCCTTCTAAAGAGCAGTCAGGGTTGATCTCCTCTAGGACCAACCGGTTTGATCGCCTTGCAGTCCAAGGGACTCGCAGGAGTCTTCTCCAGCACCATAGTTCAAAGGCCTCAATTCTTTGGCGCTCAGCCTTTCTCATGGTCCAACTTTCACAGCCATACATTGCAACTAGGAAGACCATAGCCTTGAATATATGCACTTTTGTTGACAGGGTGATGTCTCTGCTTTTTAGTGTGCTGTCTAGATTTGCCATGGCTTTCCTCCCGAGGAGCAAGCATCTTTGAATTTCTTGGCTGCAGTCCCCATCTGCGGTGATCTTGGAGCCCAGGAAAATAAAATCTGTCACTACCTCCATTTCTTCCCCATCTATTTGCCAGGAATTGAGAGGGCCGGATGCCATGATCTTGGTTTTCTTAATGTTTAGTTTCAACCCAGGTTTTGCACTCTCCTTCTTCACCGCAACAAGAGGCTCTTTAGTTCTTCTTCACTTTCTGCCATTAGAGTGGTATCATCTGCATATCTTAGGTTGTTGATGTTTCTCCCGGCAATTTTAATTCCAACTTTTGATTCATCTAGCCCTGCCTTTCTCATGATGTGCTCTGCATATAAGTTAAATAGGCAGGGCGACAGTATACAACCTTGCCGTACTCCTTTCCCAATTTTGAACCAATCAGTGGTTCCGTGTCCAGTTCTCACATATAGGTTTCTCAAGAGACAAATAAGATGGTCTGGTACTCCCATCTCTTTAAGAACTTGCCACAGTTTGTTGTGATCCACACAATCAAAGGCTTTAGCATAGTCAATGAAGCAGAAGTAGATGTTTTTCTGGAACTCCCTAGCTTTCTCCATGATCCAGCGTATGTTGGCAATTTGATCTCTAGTTCCTCTTCCTCTTCGAAATTCTGCCTGTACTTCTGCTAGTTCTCGATCCACATACTGCTGGAGTCTAGCTTGTAGGATTTTAAGCATAACTTTACTAGCATGAGAAATGAGTGCAATGGTGCGATACTTTGAACATTCTTTGGCACTGCTTTTCTTTGGAATTGGAATGTAAACTGATCTTTTCCAATCCTGTGGCCACTGTTGAGTTTTCCAAATTTGCTGCCAAATTGAGTGTAGCACTTTTACTGCATCGTCTTTTAAGATTTTGAATAGCTCAGCTGGAATACTGTCACCTCCACTAGCTTCGTTGTTGCTCAGCTTTTCTAAGGCCCACTTCACTTCACATTCTAGGATGTCTGGCTCGAGGTCAGTGAGCACCTCATTGTGATTATCAGGGACGTTAAGTTCATTCTTGTATAGTTCTTCTCTGTAATTTTGCCACCTCTTCTTAATCTCTTCTGCCTCTGTTAGGTCCCTGCCATTTTGGTCCTTTATCATGCCCATTTTTGCATGAAACGTTCCTTTCATCTCTCCAATTTTCTTGAAGAGATCTCTGGTCCTCCCTATTCTATTGTTTTCTTCTATTTCTTTGCACTGTTCATTTAAGAAGGCATTCTTATCTCTTCTAGCTATTCTCTGGAATTCTGCATTCAATTGGGCATATCTTTCTTTTTCTCCTTTGCCTTTCGCTTCCCTCCTTTCCTCAGCTATTTGCAAAGCTTCCTCAGACAGCCATTTTGCTTTCTTGCATTTCTTTTTCTTTGGGATGGTTTTGGTTGCTACCTCTTGTACAATGTTGCAAACCTCTGTCCATAGTTCTTCAGGCACTCTGTCTATCAGATCTAATTCCTTAAATCTATTTGTCACCTCTACTGTATATTCAACAGGGATCTGATTTAATTCATACCTGAGTGGCCTAGTGCTTTTCCCTACTTTCTTCAGTTTAAGCCTAAACTTTGCAACGAGAAGCTGATGGTCTGAGCCACAGTCAGCTCCTGGTCTTGTTTTTACTGACTGCATAGAGCTTCTCCATCTTTGGCTGCAGAGCACATAGTCAATCGGATTTCTGTGTTGACCGTTTGGTGATGTCCATGTCTAGAGCCGTCTCTTGGGTTGTTGGAAAAGAGTGTTTGCTATGACCATCGTATTCTCTTGACAAAATTCTATCAGCCTGTGCCCTGCTTCATTTTGTACTCGAAGGCCAAACTTGGCTGTTATTCCGGTTATCTTTTGGCTTCCTACTTTAGCATTCCTATCCCCCATGATGACAAGGACATCATTTTTTAGTGTTAGTTCTATAAGGTGCTGTAGGGCTTCATAGAACCGGTCAATTTCATCCTCTTCAGCACCGGTGGATGGGGCATAGACTTGGACTACCGTGATATTGAATGGTTTGCCTTGGATTTGAACTGAGATCATTCTGTCATTTTGGGGATTGTATCCCAGTATTGCTTTTCCTACTCTTTTATTGACTATGAAGGCTACTCCATTTCTTCTGAGGGATTCTTGCCCGCAGTAGTATACCTGATGGTCGTCTGAATTAAATTCACCCATTCCTGTCCATTTTAGTTCGCTGATACCTAAGATGTTGATGTTCAGTCTTGTCATCTCTTGTTTGACCACGTCCAGCTTTCCTTGATTCATGGATCTTACATTCCAGGTTCCTATGGAGAAAGAATCTTTACAGCATCGGACTTTCCTTTCACCACCAGACACATCCACAGCTGAGCGTCCTTTCGGCTTTGGCCCAGTGACAGTCGCTTCATTCTTTATGGCGCTACTAGTACTAGCCCTCTGCTCTTCCCCAGTAGCATATTGGACGCCTTCCGACCTGAGGGGCTCATCTTCCAGCTTCATATCGTTTCCTTTTGGTACTGTCCATAGGGTTTTCATGGCAAAGATACTGGAGTGGGTTGCCATTTCCTTCTCCAGTGGATCACGTTTTGTCAGAACTCTCTGCTATGACCTTTCCGTCTTGGGTGGCCCTGTACGGCATAGCTCATAGCTTCATTGAATTACGCAAGCCCCTTCGCCACGACAAGGCAGTAATCCATGAAGGGCTTCATTAAACTAGACATACCTAATTCCAGCAACCGTTCCTGATATGTTTTAGCCTCCAGTCCCCTGATCATCTTTGTTGCTCTTCTCTGCCCTCTTTCTAGAGTCTCAACATCTTTTTTACATTGTGGCGAGCAAAACTGGATGCAGTATTCCAAGTGTGGCCTTACCAAGGAATAACAACAACAAAGAACAAGAACAACAATAATAACAATAATAAGTTGGAAGGGACCTTGGAGGTCATCTAGTCCAACCCCCTGCTCAGGCTGGAAACCATATACCATCTCAGACAAATGGCTGTCCAGTCTCTTCTTAAAAACTTCCAGTGTTGGAGCACCCACAACTTCTGGAGGCAGGTTGTTCCACTGGTTAATTGTTCTAACTGTCAGGAAGTTTCTCCTTAGTTCTAGGTTACTTCTCTCCTTGATGATTTTCGATCTGTCGCTTCCTGTCCTGCCTTCAGCTGCTTTGGAGAATTGCTTGACTCCCTCTTCTTTGTGATAACCCCTCAGATATTGGAAGACTGCTATCATGTCCCCCCTCGTCCTTCTCTTCCTTAAACTAGACTTACCCAATTCCAGCAACCGTTCCTTATACGTTTTAGCCTCCGGTCCCCTGATCCTCTTTGTTGCTCTTCTCTGCACCCTTTCTAGAGTCTCAAGATCTTTTTTACATCGTGGTGACCAAAACTGGATGCCGTATTCCAAGTGTGGCCTTACCAAGGCCTTGTAAAGTGGTATTAACACTCCACGTGATCTTGATTCTATCCCTCTGTTGATGCAGCCTAGCACCGTTTTGGCGTTTTTTTGTTGGCAGCACCCCCCCCCCCCCCAAAAAAAAAAAAACCACCTCTGAAAATCATGGACACTGAAAAACACACAACACAAGCGCGCAACATGTGATCAGGTGACCGCAGGGGCACGGCCCTTGTAATTTCCAAACTGAATTGTAAATCCCTCTAGGGAATGTCCATGGTAACTGTGAATGGCCGCTGTGGGACCAGTCATAAGTCAAGGACTACACGCACCACCTCCGCCTTTAATATTTCTCATTAAAGGTATCATGTTGAAAAACTTCATTTGAACCCCACTGAGATTTATAGCGGCTGGAATAGTTTTCACTGTGGTGACATGGCTATCAATAACTTATTGACAATCCATCAGTGGACGAATGATGAGGGCCAGCTTGGGCTCTGGAGCATCTGGAATTTAAAACGTAAATCTATGGATAACTGAAGTAACACAAAAGCGGCGCGCCGTATATCCATCTCCTTAATAATGACCTGGCATTTACCGTTCGCAGGATTGCTTCACGGCTCGGCAGAAGGAGCTGCTTTTAAGACATTATGTTTAGAAGACCGGTTTATTGGGTGGCCGCTGAGGATAAAACCTCATTTCCTGTTGGAGAGGCAAAGAAATATACAAGTCGTCCTTGAGCCCCAAATTTCTGTGGTTAAGTGAGATACTTGTGACGTCAGTTTTGCCCCATTTTACGACCCTTTCTTGCCACTGTTGTTAAGTGAATCACTGCAATGGTTAATTTAGTAACACGCTTAAGTGAAATTCCCAAATGTTCATATGGAATGGAATAGAAAATAGAATAGAACAGAACAGAACAGAATAGAGTAGAATAGAAACTAGGACAGGACAGGACAGGATAGGATTGAAAATAGACTAGACTAGACTAGGAAATGGAATGGAATAGAATAGAATAGAAAATATGGAGTGGAATGGAATGGAATAGAATTAGAATTAGAATTAGAATAGAATAGAATAGAATAGAATAGAATAGAATAGAATAGAATAGAATAACAACTTTATTGTCACTTCGAATGTACACTAATCGGCATACATTAAAATGAAATTTTGTTGCATTCAGCTCTCAAACAGTCGCCACCTCCGATATACACTACATAAATATGACAAATAAATAAATAGAGAATTAATTCATATACCCCTATATATAACCAAAGGCAGGGAGCCCTCCGTGTATGAGCACAATTGAGCCCAAAAATTCCTGTTGTTAAGTGAGACATTGGTGAAGTGAGTTTTGCCCCATTTTGCGACCTCCTTTGCCACAGTTATTAAGTGCAGTTGTCCATTTAACAACACGGTTGTCAAGTGAATCTGGCTTCCCCATCGACTTTGCTTGTCAGAAGGTCGCAAAAGGGGATGTCCTGTCCCCGGGACATTGCAACCGTCATAAATGTGAGTCAGTTGCCAAGCATGTGGCATTTTGATCGCAGGACCCCGGGGATGCTGCAGCGGTCGTAAATGTGGAAAAACGGCCCTAAGGCACTTTTTTCCAGTGCCGTTGTAACTTTGAACGGCCACCGAACAAACTGTTGTAAAGAGAGGACTATCTGTACTTTTAGGGCAAATTTTGTCTGTGGAATCTGAAGTCTGCAGACGCGAACAGGGCCACACATAGACGGGGCCGCCTGTACCCGCAGGGTGCTAGTGGCCCCATTTGCTCGTGCACGCACGTGCTAGCTGCCATCACTGCTAACACCTGCACGGATGCATAAATGGGCCGTGCAATCCGCACGGCGCTAGTGGCCCGGTTTGCGCAGGTTTGCAGGTGTTAGCTGCCGCCGCTAGGCCCACACACATGCACAAACAGGTCCGTGGGCGCTAGCGCGAATGGGGGCAAATGCACACACTGGCCAACCTGTGCTGCAGCCCAGGGGCCGCAGCCCATAGATTGGGGACCCCTGCACTAAATGAATGGTCTGTTAAATTGAGTTTATTGCGCTGCACGTTGGGATTTTGTTAGCGGCTCCATTCGTCGCTGGCTGATGTTCGACCGCAAGGAGGCTTCTGTTTTGCTTCCAAAGCAAATCACAGCTGATTTTTTTTTTATTTTATTTCCTTCCAGCTTTTTTTTTACCGTTTCTTTCTTCCCCTCCTGTGTTTTAACAAGGGCTGGCTGAGAAAATGCCGCAGGGAGGGCGCGCTAAACGAGGTAGCCCGCTTGTCTTTTAAGAACAACCCCCCCTCCCCTTGTTTACAAGCCTGCAGTATTTTATTACATACCTCATTTAGCTCATTCGTCATTTTAATAGGGGGGGGGGAAAGGAGTCATTTTAGGTGAGTTTTGAAATAATTTGAGGGAAAACCACATAGCCTAAAACTGAATTACTTACTTCAGGCCTAGCCAAGTTGGGAAGACACTCGTAGCAGAACAGCAGAATAAGTTCAATAAATGATTGTTTGCAATGAGGTGAAAATATCCATGAAATTAGTAGTGTTCATTCCTAAAGCTCAGGTCGGGGATCTCGAGCAGAATTAAGCCAATAATTTTATGTTTATAGCCAGGATATTCCCTTTTTGTTGTTGTTACTATTTTTTTTTAAAAAAATTAAATGTAACCCTTAGAATAGCCCATATAGGCAATCCTCGACCTATATCCATTCGTTTAGCAACTTTTTGAAAGGCCCTGAAAAAAAAGTGACTTTTGACCTCATTTCGCACTTACGACTGTTACAACATCCCCATGGTCACATGATTGACATTTGGACGCTTGACAACCGACTCATATTTACGACGGCTGCAGCGTCCCGGGGTCACGTGATTCCCCTTTTGCGACCTTCCAACAAGCAAAAGTCAGTAGGGGAAGCCAGATTCACTTAACAACCACTGTGACTAATTTAACAACTGCCGCGCTTCCCTTAACGGGGAATGGGGCAAAACTCACTTGACAACTGTCTCACTTAGTGACATAAATTCTGGGCCGAATTGTGGTCATACGTAGAGGACCACCCGTATCTCTTCATCCTCTTCCTTTTTCCCACAGTAGAAGGAAAAAAAAAGTGATGAATTTCAGTTAAAGACACAAATGGGATGTTTTTCTTTTACTAACATTCGGCGTCTATATTTGTCCTCCGTGAGATACTTACTTAGCACATTCTGTTTAGCGGGAGAAATCTTGGGCAAATTCACCTTGAGAAAAATGCTTTTTGAAGAAGAAAGCCCAGCCAGGTTGTTTTGTTTTAATCGTTTGCGGCATAATGGTTATATAAAGGTAAAGGTTCCCCCACACACGCGTGCTCGTCGTTTCCAACTCTAGGGGCCGGTGATCATCTCCGTTTCAAAGCCGAAGAGCCGGCGCTTGTCCGAGGACGTCTCCGCGGTCATGTGGCCGGCATGACTAGACGCCAAAGGTGCACGGAATAGTGGTCCCTATTTTTCTACTTGCATTTTTTACGTGCTTTCGAACTGCTAGGTTGGCAGAAGCTGGGATGAGTAACAGGCGCTCACTCTGTTATGCGGCACTCGGGATTCAACCCGCCAAACTGCCAACCTTCTGATCGACAAGCTCAGCGTCCTAACCCACTGAGCCACCGCGTCCCTTAGTGGTTATATATAGAGATGTATTTAAGCACCTGTAGCCATCACAGATTTCTGGAAAGCAAATGTGCCATTTGAAGAATGAACCATCGAAAACAGCGCTAAGTTATTTGCATGCAAGGTCTAGAATCCTAGTAAAGCGGTGCCTGTTTCTAAGGAATAATAATAGTAGTAGTAGTAGTAGTAGTAGTAGTAGTAGTAGTAGTAGTAAAGGTTATGCATCTCACAAGACAGCCGAAAATCCCCAGCCCTATTTTTTTAGTGAGCTTAATTGGAAATCATATCCATTTGTTTTTAGTTGGGTTTGCTCTCTGCTAAGCATTTTTTTTTAACAAAACTGGAGGGTTTGTTTGTTGGAGTCCTGAAAATTCTGACTATTAAAGGGTCGTTTAAAAAAAAAAAAGAGCAAAAGGAGGATGAATCACACTCGTTCAAGAGGCCCCCTTAATTGCTTGCAAAAATAAATAAAATAAATAATAGGCAGTTGGTGCCTAAATCATTGCATTAGCCAGATGTTCCAGAAGAATAATTAGATTTATCCGGATGGGAGAACCGGAGAGGGATTTCCCCCTTTGCCCTCTTCAAAAGCTTCATTTTCTCCCCAAGTCACAAATATGTAATCGATCTTAGACTCTGCTAGACTTCTCTTTGTGAAGAGGCGTAAGAATAAGGTGGGAGTTTGTCACCTGACTCCTCTCTCTCTGCTTCCATGACATCTCCCTTTTGGAAAGAGCAGACCTGCGTTTGGGTGGGTCTTCTGGATTCGCCTTACCGGGGTCACGGGCGGCATATAGATTTAATCAGTAAATAGGTAAATGCACCGCTCCTGCTAGAACAGGGGTGCCCAGCCTTGGCAACTTTTAAGACCTATGGTCCACAGCTCCCAAAATGGATGGATGGATAACTATTAGAGTCGTGTTGGGAGCACCGAGGGGCTTCCGGGTTCAAAGGATTGAATGTGGTGAGATCACCGTTGCCTGGAGAACGCCCAGGATGGACGGATAGTAGACAGACAGATGGACGGATGGGTAGGTAGGCAGGTAGGTACTGGTACATAGATGACGAATGCATGAGTGGGTGGATAGATGGATTTAGATAGATATGGATGGAGATAGATGGATGGATGGATGGATGGCTGTCAGGTGGGTGGATGGATAGATAATAGATAGATAGATAGATAGATAGATAGATAGATAGATAGATAGATAGATAGATAGATAGATAGATAGATAAGATAGACAGACAGACAGACAGACAGATGATGGATGGGTGATGGATGAGTGGGTAGGTGGGTGGATAGATAATAGAGATGGATGGATAGATAGATAGATAGATAGATAGATAGATAGATAGATAGATAGAAAGAAAGAAAGACACCAATAGATAGATGACGAATGGATGAGTGGGTGGATAGATGGATGTAGCAAGATAGATAGATAGATAGACAGACAGACAGACAGACAGACACACACACACACACACACACACACACACACACACAAATAGATGATGGATGGGTGGGTGGATAGATAATAGAGATGGATGGATAAATATAGATAGATAGATAGATAGATAGATAGATAGATAGATAGATAGATAGATAGATAGATGTTCCAGTCCAGTTTTTGCTGTAAGTTGAGGACTACCAACATGGCTGTTCTCGGGTCCCTGGGGTCATCTGCCAGCCAAGATGCGTGACCTTCTGGCTCTCTTCTGACCTGGAGGAAGTTGCAGCCAATTAAGTTTTGCTGCTTCGTCAGTCCGTTCCCCCCCCCAAACACGCTGCCTTGCCCTCTTCACGCGAAGCCCTTCCGTTCGGATCCCTTTTTTAAAGAAAGCATATTTCATCCCTTCTCATTCCCTTAATTATCACGCAGACAAACAGCGGGGGGATCATGACATTAGGACAAATAAATGGCTTCTGATTTTGCCCCGGAGGAACTCCCCGGCTGTTCCTCTTCCCCTTGAGTGGAGCAGCAGTCATAACTGAGCAAGTTCAGAGTATTTTATGATGGATCGTTAATGGTGCTAGGAGTCAGCCAACAGGCCTCCGTTACTAGAGCATCTGTCACAATTCATAGTCATTAGCATACCTTTAATGGTTTCCTTCCCATAATCATTTTTCCTAGGGCATGTAGGAGATGGTAGGAACAAACAAAAAAAAAAGAGAAAAGATTTCCAAATGCAAGGAAACGGTCTTGGCGGTTGGGAAAGCGAGAAGATACAGGCTCTCCTTGACTTACAACGCTTCATTTAGCGACCAACGTTATCGGAACCAGAATTTCCACTGCTAAGCAAGGTGCTTTTTTTTTTTTAGTGATTCACACCTGATTTTACGAGCCTTTCTCACTACGATGCGAAGCAAATCACTGCAGCTCTTAAATGCACCGCGCAGTCGTTAAACGAATCCAGCTTTTCCCATTGTTCGCTTGTCGCAAGCCAGCGTCCCAAATGGCGATCACGTGAGCCTGAGACGGTGCGACCGTCATAAATACAGGCCGATTACCAAGTGCCCCAATGTTGATCCTACGACCCCAGGCTGCTGTAATTGTCATAAGTACACACTGGTTGCTAAGTACCACAGTTTTGCTCTCGTGACAGTCGCGATGCTACTACAGGTGTAAAATGAGGACCGGTTGTAAGAGGGGCTCGGTCTATTGCGCAAAGCATCCGAAGGCAGGACAAGAAGCAACGGATGGAAACTCATCAAGGAGAGAAGCAACATAGAACTAAGGAGAAACTTCCTGACAGTGAGGACAATCAAGCAGTGGAACGGGAGTTGCCTTCCGAAGTTGTGGGTCCTCGCTGGAGGTTTTTAAGAAGAGGTTGGACACCCATTTGTCTGGAACGGTATAGAGTTTCCTGCTTGAACAAAGGTTAGACTAGAAGATCTTCAAGGTCCCTTCCAACTCTGTTCTTCTATTGATACCATCATAATCAACGACTAAGGCAGGGGTCGGCAACCTTGGCTCTTTTATGTCTGGTGGACTTCAACTCCCAGAATTCCTGAGCCAGCTTGGCTCAGCATGGACACCTCTCCCTTTTCCCTCAGCGTGGCTGGCTCAGGAATTCTGGGAGTTGAAGTCCACGAGTCATAAAAGAGCCAAGGTTGCCTACCCCTGGACTAAGGGTACCAGGTATGATTGTCTAACGAAGAGGGCTAGGGATAATATGATAGCAGCCTTCCAATATCTGAGGGGCTGCCCCAAAGAAGAGGCAGTCAAGCTATTCTCCAAAGCACCCGAAGGCAGGACAAGAAGCAACGGATGGAAATTAATTGAGAGAAGCAACCTAGAACTAAGGAGAAACTTCCTGACAGTCAGAACAACTAACCAGTGGAACAACCTGCCTCCAGAAGCGGTGAATGCTCCAACACTGGAAGTTTTTAAGAAGAGACTGGACAGCCATTTGTCTGAAATGATATAGGGTTTCCTGCCTGAGCAGGGGGTTGGACTAGAGGACCTCCGAGGTCCCTTCCCACTCTCTTGTTCTGACTCTTTTCAGCCCCGTCGTGAATTCGAACACTCGCTAAACGAAGGGTTGTGGGACCCTTCCTCCCGTGTGCAGCTTCTTTCGTGCCTTCCAACAAGCCGTGCTGCTTTTGTTGAGTCGCTTTCTTCAAACCTTTTTACCGGCTGACGCTGGGGCTCGGCTCGGCCGACGAAAGTTTGTCAGAAGTGACGAATTTCCTGAAAGACAAACACACACACACACACACACACACCCTCCACATAGCAACTGGATAGAGTCTTTGGCGGGGTTTCCGCTCGGTACCCCGATAAACAGCGGTTAAAGCCCACCGCAAGGAATTTCCTACGTTCCGCTTGCCGTCGATACGGGACCATTTTTAAAAATTGAGGCATCCGTCGTCATTTTAAACGGGTTAGGGGTGCACTGCCAAGTTTGGAACATCAACTTTTGCTAATAGGGAAGAAGGGGTGGGGGGGGAAATCCATTTTACGCTCTGTGAAACTGTTACACGTCATAAATAATTTATGCGCCGGCTTTGCGCCCTTCTGCAAGGGGGGGGATGATAAACGAGTCATTCGCCGGGGTGTTTTTTTTTTTAAACGAATGCCCCCGGTTTTCTTGATTTCCCGCTTTCTTAAAAGCGTGTCTGTAAGGATTCTTCAAGTTCCCGCGATCGCCGCGTAATTGTAAAGGGGGATGAAATGATCAGAAAGCGGATTTTTTTTGGGGGGGGGGATACATAGGAAGCCGTTGGCCGACTACCGGTGGGTTTCTCTCTCTCCTCCCCCCCCTCCCGGTTCTGTGCCTTTGTAAATAATGGAAATGATAATAACTCCGGAAGCAAGTGCAAAAGGGAAGGCAAAAAAACACCGCCTGCCTTGCTTTGACAAGGAGCAGCATTGGGGTGAAACACATGACCCCCGTATGCTGCTCCTTGGGTTCACCTTGCGTCCGCAAGGATGGGGCAGGGAAAAGAGGAGAGTGTCCCACCTTTTCATGGGTCCTTGGTGCTCCCTGAGCTGGGTGGTTTTCTTGCAGACGTTTCACGACCCAACTAGGTAATGTCATCAGTGCTGGAAGGGAGGGGGGTTTGTGGAGAGGAGGAGGAAGAGATAGAGGAAGAGGAAGGACTGTGGGGTCCTTGGTGCTCTCTGAGCTTGTTTGTTTTCTTGCAGACGTTTCATGACCCAACTAGGGAACATCTTTAGTGCTAGAAGGGAGTGCGGTTGAGGAGGAGGAGGAGGAGGAAGAGGAGAGGAGATGGATTGTGGGGTCCTTGGTGCTCCCTGAGCTGCGTGGTTTTCTTGCAAAGGTTCATGACCCAACTAGGTAACGTCATCAGTTCTAGAAGGGAGAGGGGTGGAGGAGGAAGAGGAGAGGAGATGGATTGTGGGGTCCTTGGTGCTCTCTGAGCTTGTTTGTTTTCTTGCAGATGTTTCATGACCCAACTAGGGAACATCATCAGTGCTAGAAGGGAGTGCGGTTGAGGAGGAGGAGGAGGAGGAGGAGGAAGAGGAGAGGAGATGGATTGTGGGGTCCTTGGTGCTCTCTGAGCTGCGTGGTTTTCTTGCAGAGGTTTCACAACCTAGCTAGGTAACATCATCAGTTCTAGAAGGGAGGTGGAGGAGGAGGAGGAGGACTGTGGGGTCCTTGGTGCCTTCTGAGCTTGGTGGTTTCCTTGCAGGCGTTTCATGACCAACTTGGTAACATCATCAGTGCTGGGGGGGTGGGGTTTGCAAGGAGAAGGAGGAGGGGTGAGGGGCAGGACGAGGAGGACTGTGGGGGGGGGGTCCTTGGTGCTGTCTGAGCTGGGTGGGTTTTCTCTGCAGGCGTTTCATGACCCAGCTAGGCAACATCTATCAAGTGTTAGAAGGGAGTGAGGTTTGATTTATGTTTACATAGAAGTATACAGGGGAAGCCACTCCTAATAAAAGAGAATATTTGTAGCTCAGGGTTGAAATGAGGGGTGGTCCTTGGTGCTCTCTGAACTTGGTGGAGGAGAAGGAAAAGGAGGAGAACCGTGGGATCCGTGGTACTCTCTAAGCTTGGTTGTTTTGTTACAGACATTTCATGACCCAACTAGGCAATATCGTCAATGCTATAAGAGAGTGAGATTTGTGGGGGGGGTGGTGAGGAGGAGGAGAAAGAAGAGGAGAGAGGAGGAGGAGGAGGAGGAGGAGGAGGAGGAGGAGGACGACTGTGGGGTTTCCTGTTGCTCTCTGAGCGTGGTTGTTTTCTTGTAGAAGTTTCATGACCTAACTAGGTAACATCATCAATGCTTGAAGGGAGAGGGGTTTGTGGAAAGGAGGGAGGAGAGAGAGGAGGAGGAGGAGGGAGGAGGAGGAGGAGGAGGAGGAGGAGGAGGAGGAGGAGGAGGACTGTGTTTTCTTGTAGACGTTTTATGACCCAACTAGTTATAGGACTACCTGTATTTGTTGGGCTCAAGGAAAACTTCAAAACAGAGAGAAAAAATTGTCAGATGCAGGATTAGATTGGTCAGGATTTCAAAAGTTAAAATTTAAACATTTTAATGTAGCTCTTTGTGTGTGCGTGTGTGTGTGTGTGTGTGTGTGTGTGTGTGTTAGCCTTTATCTGTCCCTGGCATTCATACTTGGGATTTAGGCCATCTGCCTTTCTAATGGCTACCAATTAACCACATCCTCTTAAATGCCATATTAATGAAGAGTATTCACAAATTATTGTAAGGTAATGTAATTGGTATATAATAGAGCTCAGTTTACCATTTGGGTGGAAAAAAAAAACCCCACATACCTTTTGTTGGGTTTATTTGCGATTTCAGCGTAATCTCAGATTAACCCATATTATTAATTACGGCTTGTGTTTATCAAAAGGTGTTAGCAAGTTTGCACGTTGCATGATAGCAACAAAAGCCGGTGGTGCTTGCTCCAAGCATGCTAATCAGTTGATTTCAAGGCTTGTTTTGCATTCATTCACTATCCAGAGGAAACGATTTCACCTGGAGCTTACAAGTGGCTGGTGTGATGCTACTAGTTCAAATGTACACCAGTCTTCAAAAGTATATAACGGCTGACTTAAGCGGTTGCCTTTGGAAAAAAGAATTAAATACAGGTAGTCCTTGACTTACCACGACGGAGCACCACATTTCCGTCGCTAAGCGAGACATTCGTTCACTTTACGACTTTTCTCGCCACAGTGGCTCTGCTGGCTGAGGAATTCTGGGAGTTGAAGTCCACCCGTCTTAAGGTGGCCCAAGCTGAGAAACACGGATTCAAGGTTACCCGTCCCTAACCCTGTGCCCTCTTGCAATTGCCTCCCCATCCCCATCCTCCCCAGCCGGCGGGGAGGAGTGCACGATGGGTCCAGTCTGCCTTAAAACGTGCTGGGAATTGGTCAGCCTGTGCGATGATCTCTAGGCGCTGTGAGGTCTAGACCTTTTGAGTGGCAAGCTTATATCGATCATGATAGGGGTGACTTTTCGGTCAAAAGAAGAAAAAAAAATTCTTCTCACCAAGATTTTACATATGCAGGAAGTTCTCGACTTACAACTGTTCATTTAGTGACGGTTCGAAGTTACAACATCACTGAGAAAACTGACCTGGAACCGTTTTTTCCGCATTTACAAAATTATGACGGTTGCGGGATCCCCGGGGATCACGGGATCCCCTTTTGCCACCTTCGGACCAACCAAAGTCAAGGGGCAACCCCGATCCGCTTAGCAACCGGCTTCCTAACTTAACAGCTCCAGTGATTCGCCTAACAGCGGCGGCAAGAAAGCTCCTAAAATGGGGCGAAACTCACTTAACAAATGTCTCCCTTAGCCACAGAAAACTTGGACTCAGCTGTGGTTGTAAGTTGAGGACTACCTGTCTGTAGATAGATGGGCATTTCTTAAGCGAATCGCTGCAGTTGTTGAGCAGATAACAAGGTTGTTAAGCGGATCTGGCTTCCCCACTTGCCAGAAGCTCATAAACCGCCTGACCCCAGGACCCGGCAACCGTCGCAAGTACATGCCAGTTGCCAAGTGTCTGAATTTTGATCACCTGACCACGGGGGCGCCGCAACTGTCCTAAGCGTGAGAAACGGGCCTAGGTCGCTTTTGGCAGTCCCGTTGTAACCTTGAGCGGCCACTCAACGGTTGTAATTCGAGGAGGAGCTGTAGTGCTTTTTTTTTTTTTTAAAACAAGCGCCTTTGTGTCATCTTGATAAATAGACCCTTTCTGGCATAACAACAACAACAACAACAACAACAATAGTAATAAAGTTGGAAGGTACCTTGGAGGTCTTCTAGTCCAACCCCCTGCTCAGGTAGAGGTCTTCTAGTCCAACCCCCCTGCTCAGGTAGGAAACCCTATACCATTTCAGATGAATGGCTGTCCGGTCTTCCTTAAAAACTTCCAGTGTTGGAGCATTCACCACTTCTGGAGGCAGGTAGTTCCACTGGTTAATGCCTCCTTAAGTAACACCAGCTGCCTGCAATTAGTGCAGGTTCGAGTCCACCAGGCTCAAGGTTGACTCAGCCTTCCATCCTTCCGAGGTAGGTAAAATGAGGACCCAGATTGTTGGGGGGCAATAAACTGACTTTGTAATAATGCCGCTTTTGGAGGGGGGGGCGAAAGCCCTAATAAGCAGGCATATACATAGAATGAAGGCTATTGCTAAGCACATTGATTTGTGCTTTAGATTGTAAGCCGCCCTGAGTCTTCGGAGAAGGGCGGGATATAAATGGGATTAATTGTTCTCCACTGTCAGGAAATTTCTCCTTAGTTCTAGGTTGCTCCTCTCCTTGGTTAGTTTCCATCCGTTGCTTCTTGTCCTGCCTTCAGGCGCTTTGGAGAATAGCTTGACTCCCTCTTCTTTGGGGCAGCCCCTGAGATATTGGAAGACTGCTGTCATGTCCCCCCTAGTCCTTCTCTTCATTAAACTGGACATACCCAATTCCAGCAAACCGTTCCTTGTATGTTTTACCCTCCAGCCCCCTGATCATCTTGGTTGCCTTCTCTGCCCTCTTTCTAGAGT
This sequence comes from Vipera latastei, assembly GCA_024294585.1. NCBI lineage: Eukaryota > Metazoa > Chordata > Lepidosauria > Squamata > Viperidae > Vipera > Vipera latastei. The sequence continues at coordinate 4,208,432 of CM044359.1, forward strand.
CTCAAGATCTTTTTTACATCGTGGTGACCAAAACTGGATGCGGTATATTCCAAGTGTGGCGTTTACCAAGGCGTTTTTAAAGTGGTATTAACACTTCTTAAACAAGGACGCTGTTAAAATTGTGCTCCAGCTGCTTTGGAAGTCTTTGCAGAACATCTGATGCCTCCCTGCTCCGTCGGTTAGCATTTTTACAAAAAGCAAATACTTTTTTGTTTGTAAGCCTTAAAAATAACGGCGCCGGGCTAATGGGAAGCCGACTGTGCCAGATCTGTGACTGGAAGATAAGGGATTTGTTTGCCCGGGAACGCTGATGTGTCATTTCCATTAATGCTATTATGTTTGTGCATATAATCAGGAAGCGAATGTACTCCGAGTTACCGCCTTTGGGGATTTAGCCTTCCCATCTTGTCTTCGTGCGCAGGTTGTTGACGAACGGCCGTTTCTGCAGCCGTCCCGAAGGAAATTCTTTCTGAACTTGGGTTGGGTCAAGGACGGGTCTGTGGCCTATGGGCTTTGGGAGCCTAAAGGAGCCCAAATCCCGTAGGGAATTCTATGATTCTAGAGACGACGTTGTGACGACAAAGCAGGGCTGAAGTGTTTGGAACTGGGTCTGGCAAACTAGCTTGGATTTGGGGCTGGGCAGAGGTTGGCCAAGATCGGAGAAGTCCACAATTTGACAACGGGAAGACTTCTGTTCAAAATTTGATGGATCCACTACGGTCCCATGGCTGCTTGTTGGGCACTTAGAATAGAATAACAGAGCTGGAAGGGACCTTGGAGGTCGTCTAGTCCCAACCCCCTGCTCAGAGAGAAAATCCTTTGGGCACCAGGAACCGTTTACGCGGAGAGAGGTTTTTTCCGTCGACCGGAGGGGGCGTGGTTTTGTGTGGTGCCTGCATCCGTGGATGGGCTTTACTTGTTTGTGTGGACAGGTTGGGTGGCATGCCACGGCTCAGTACTGGTCCACAGACCGGGGGTTGGGGACCCTGCCCTATACCATTTCAGACAAATGGCTGTCCAATCTCTTCTTACAAACTTCCAGTGTTGGAGCATCCACAACTTGAGGACAATCAACCAGTGGAACAGCTTGCCTTCAGAAATCGTGGGCGCTCCATCACTGGAGGTTTTGAAGGAGAGAGAAGACAATTCTCCTGCTTGAGCAGGGGGCTGGACTAAAAGATCTCCAAGGTCTCGCTCGCTTCTCTTCTCTTCTCTGCTCATCTCTCTTCTCTTCTCTTCTCTTCTCTTCTCATCTTCTCTTCTCTTCTCTTCTCTTCTCTCTTCTTTCTTCTCTTCTCTTCTCTTCTCTTCTCTTCCCTTCCCTTCCCTTCCCTTCCCTTCCCTTCCCTTCCCTTCCCTTCCCTTCCCTTCCCTTCCCTCCCTTCCCTCCTCCTTCTATATTTTATTCTGTTCTGCTCTGTTCCATTCTGTTGCCGTTCCCCCCTTCCCTTCCCTTCCCTTCCTCTTCCCTTCCCTTCCCTTCCCTTCCCTTACCCTTCCCTTCCTTCCCTTCCCTATTCTATTCTATTCTATTCTATTCTATTCTATTCTATTCTATTCTATTCTACTATTCTATTCTATTCTATTCTATTCTATTCTATTCTATCTATTCTATTCATTCCTATTCCATTCCATTCCATTCCATTCCATTCCATTCCATTCCATTCTTATCTATTCTATTCTATTCTATTCTATTCTATTCTATGTCTATTCTATTCTATTCTATTCTATTCTATTCTATTCTATTCTATTCTATTCTATCCTATCCTATTCTATCCTATTCTATCCCATCCCATCCCATCCCATCCCATCCCATCCCATCCCATCCCATCCCATCCCATCCCATCGCATAATTCTATTCTATTCTATCTATTCTATCTATTCTATTCTATTCTATCTATTCTATCTATTCTATTCTATTCTATTCTATTCTATTCTATTCTATTCTTATTCTATCCCATTCTATTCATCTCCATTCCATTCCATTCCATTCCATTCCATTCCATTCCTTATATTCTATTCTATCTATTCTATTCTATTCTATTCTATTCTATTTCTATTCTATTCTAATCTATTCTATTCTATTCTATTCTTATTCTATTCTATTCTATTCCATTCTATTCCATTCTATTTCATTCCATTCCAGTCCATCCCATCCCATCCCATCCCATCCCATCCCATCCCATCGCCATCCCATCGCATATTCTATTCTATTCTATCTATTCTATTCTATTCTATTCTATTCTATTCTATTCTATTCTATTCTATCTATTCTATTCTATCTTCTATCTATTCTATTCTATTCTATTCTATTCCAGTCCAGTCCAGTCCAGTCCAGTCATCCTTATATTCTATTCTATTCTATTCTATTCTATTCTATTCTATTCTATTCTATTCTATTCTATTCTATTCTATTCTATTCTATTCTATTCTATTCTATTCATTCTATTCTATTCCATTCCATTCCATTCCATTCCATTCCATATATTCTATTCTATTCTAATTCTATTCTATTCTATTCTATTCTATTCTATCTATTCTATTCTATTCTATTCTATTCTATTCTATTCTATTCTATTCTATTCTATTCTATTCTATTCTATCATTCTATTCTATCCCATCCCATCCCATCCCATCCCATCCCATCCCATCCCATCCCATCCCATCCCATCCCATCGCATAATTCTATTCTATTCTATTCTATATCTATTCTATTCTATTCTCTATTCTATTCTATTCTATTCTATTCTATTCTATTCTTCTATTCTATTCTATTCTATTCTATTCTAGCTCCAGTCCAGTCCAGTCCATATATTCTATTCTATTCTATTCTATTCTATTCTATTCTATTCTATTCTATTCTATTCTATTCTATTCTTCTATTCTATTCTATTCTATTCTATTCTATTCTATTCTATTCTATTCTATTCTATTCTATCCCATCCCATCCCATCCCATCCCATCCCATCCTCCCATCCCATCCCATCCCATCGCATAATTCTATTCTATTCTATTCTATTCTATTCTATTCTATTCTATTCTATTCTATTCTATTCTATTCTATTCTATTCTATCCCATCCCATCCCATCCCATCCCATCCCATCCCATCCCATCCCATCCCATCGCATAATTCTATTCTATTCTATTCTATTCTATTCTATTCTATTCTATTCTATTCTATTCTATTCTATTCTATTCTATTCTATTCTATTCTATTCTATTCTATTCTATTCTATTCTATTCTATTCTATTCTATTCTATTCTATTCTATTCCAGTCCAGTCCAGTCCAGTCCAGTCCATCTATTCTATTCTATTCTATTCTATTCTATTCTATTCTATTCTATTCTATTCTATTCTATTTATTCTATTCTATTCTATTCTATTCTATTCTATTCTATTCTATTCTATTTCATTCCATTTCCATTCCATTCCATTCCATTTCATTCCATATATTCTATTCTATTCTATTCTATTCTATTCTATCTTTCTATTCTATTCTATTCTATTCTATTCTATTCTATTCTATTCTATTCTATTCTATTCTATCCCATCCATCCCATCCCATCCCATCCCATCCCATCCCATCCATCCCATCCCATCCCATCGCATAATTCTATTCTATTCTATTCTATTCTATTCTATTCTATTCTATTCTATTCTATTCTATTCTATTCTATTCTATTCTATTCTATTCTATTCTATTCTATTCTATTCTATTCCATCCCATCCCATCCCATCCCATCCCATCCCATCCCATCCCATCCCATCCATCCCATCGCATAATTCTATTCTATTCTATTCTATTCTATTCTATTCTATTCTATTCTATTCTATTCTATTCTATTCTATTCTATTCTATTCTATTCTATTCTATTCTATTCCATCCAGTCCAGTCCAGTCCAGTCCATATATTCTATTCTATTCTATTCTATTCTATTCTATTCTATTCTATTCTATTCTATCTATTCTATTCTATTCTATTCTATTCTATTCTATTCTATTCGATTCCATCCCATCCCATCCCATCCCATCCCATCCCATCCCATCCCTTCCCATCCCATCGCATAATTCTATTCTATTCTTTCTATTCTATTCTATTCTATTCTATTCTATTCTATTCTATTCTATTATTCTATTCTATTCTATTCTATTCTATTCTATTCTATTCTATTCTATTCTAGTCCAGTCCAGTCCAGTCCATATATT
>CM044359.1:4215139-4257220 GCA_024294585.1 Vipera latastei
ATTCTATTCTATTCTATTCTATTTCTATTCTATTCTATTCTATTCTATTCTATTCTATCTATCCCATCCCATCCCATCCCATCCCATCCCATCCCATCCCATCCCATCCCATCCCATCCCATTCCATTCCATTCCATTCCATTCCATATATCTCTCTTCTCTTCTCTTCTCTTCTCTTCTCTTCTCTTCTCTTCCTCTTCTCTTCTTCTCTCTTCTCTTCTCTTCTCTATCCTATCCTATCCTATCCTATCCTATCCTTATCCTATCCTATCCTATCCTATCCTATCCTATCCTATTCCATTCTGTATCTGTATCCCCATATTCTATTTCTATTTCTATTCTATTCTATTCTATTCTATTCTATTCTATTCTATTCTATTCTATTCTATCTATTCTATTCTATTCTATTCTATTCTATTCTATTCTATTCTATCCTATCCTATCCTATCCTACTTCCATTCTGTATCCCATATTCTATTCTATTCTATTCTATTCTATCTATCTATTCTATTCTATTCTATTCTATTCTATTCTATTCTATTCTATTCTATTCTCTATCTATTCTATTCTATTCTATTCTATTCTATTCTATTCTATTCCTATTCCATTCCATTCCATTCCATTCCATCCATTCCATTCCATTCCATTCCATTCATTCCATTCCCTCACTCCATTCTATTGTTGTTCCGCTGATTGTCCTAACTGTCAGCAAACTTCTTCTTAGTCCTATTTTGCTTTTCTCCTTAGCAACCCAAGCTGCGTATAGGGATGTTTACAGCATTCCACGGTCATGTGATCTGGGTTTTTTTGTTTGCAATTTTGGTGCTGTGCTCGCTTAACAACCATGGCGATTCACTCAGTGACCCCTGCAAAAAAAAAAAAAAGGTTGTAAAATCAGGTCAGTGGATGTGACCGATCCTCTTTATGACCATCACCCCTTTCAACCTTGATGGGCAGGCTTCCAATATGGTTGTAATTTGAGGACTAACCTGTGATGGACTCAACTATTTCCAGGGAATCGTTCAGCTTATAGCAAAGGCTGATTCCCTGGACAGGAAAGGATCACCCCCCAGCACTCCCTTGAGGGATCCAGTTTTGGGGCGCAGAGTTTTCCCAGCAAATTCAGGCAGCCCTCGGCTTAACGACCGCAGTCGAGCCCAACTTTTCCTGCCGCTAAGCAGAACATCCGCCGAGTGAATTTTGCCCCCGTTTTACGATCCCCCTTGCCACTGTTGCTAAGTGAATCACGGCTGCTCTTGGTTGCTAAGCGAATCCGGCTTCCCCTTCCCCCCCCCCCCGTTGACTTTGCTTGTCGGAAGGTCGCAAAAGGGGAGTCACGTGACACCCCCGGGACGCTGCGACCGTCGTAAGTACGGGTCAGTTGCCAAACGTACGAATTTTGATCGCCTGATCCAAATTTGGATGCCACACGACATGAGCTTGAAAAACGATCCTAAGTTTGAAAAATGGTCATAAAGTCACTTTTTTCCCAGTGCCGCGAATGAGGTGAAGAAAGGAACTTTGAATGGTCGCTAAACGAACTCTTGTAAATCGAGGAATACCTGCACTTAGGAGCTCACCGTGTTACAAGCTGAGTAATGGCTGTTTTAAACTCCTGTTCAAAACGAGCCAGCCGGACTTAATTCATTCCGGAGAGTACGAAGGGATCCCATCATCTCCAAAATCTGTTGTTTTTTTCCTCCTGTGGGCAGCAAAAGTGACACACACACACACACACACCCCCCAGGGAGCACGTGGTTTTCAGGCGAATACAATTGAAAACCCGCCTTTCCCCCCAGCGAAATATTTTGATGAGATAATTTTTGTTCCACGCCATTCCGGCCGTATTAAATCTTAATCAATAACAATGCTTTGACTAATTGCTCGAAAGTGTTTATATATTGGGGTAAATGGGCTGTTTGTAAACGTTGGGGGTTTGAGATTAACCAAAGCGGACTAATTACAAAGCCGCAGAATCAACATGAGGTTTGCTAAAGGCTTCCCCATTCCTAGCTCGAAGCAGAGTTGGGGCTGCTTGATGCCTCTGTCAGCCCTGAAAAAACGATATAAAATTAGATTGTGCAGGCATCTATAACGCAGGGAGATTTCCTTCCACAATGCATGTGTTCAGTGTCGTGGCTTCACCGGAACGCATGTGTGGTGTGCCTTGATGTCATGCGACACACGGTCTTCCTGATGCTAAAATGTCACTGGATGAGTCTGTGGCTGGGATGAGACGGGGTAACATTAGGATGTGGATTGCGATCTAAAGTACTTTGCAATTTTAAAGAATGGGTCCAGATATGAGAAAGGTGATAAGAAGTACAATCTGGTAACAGGAAGTAATAATAACAACAACAGCAACAACAACAACAACAGCAACAACAATAGTAATAGGCGCCTTGGGTGCACTCCCAAAACAACGGGAGCACCACTTGAACACCATCATCGGCATTGACAAATTCGCCATTGTTGTTGTTGTTGTTAGTTGCGAAGTCGTGTCCGACCCCATCGTGACCCCCATGGACAACATTCCTCCAGGCCTTCCTGTCCTCTACCATCTTCTGGAGTCCATTTAGGCTCACGCCTCCTGCTTCAGTGACTCCATCCAGGCCACCTCATTCTCTGTCGTCCCCCTTCTTCTCTTGCCCTCCACCTTTCCCAGCATGAGGCTCTTCTCCAGTGAGTCCTTCTTCTCATTAGGTGGCCAAAGTATTTGAGTTTCAGCTTCAGGATCTGGCCTTCTAAAGAGCAGTCAGGGTTGATCTCCTCTGGGACTGACCGGTTTGATCGCCTTGCAGTCCAAGGGACTCGCAGGAGTCTTCTCCAGCACCACAGTTCAAAGGCTTCAATTCTTGGCGCTCAGCCTTTCTTATTTCCAACTTTCACTTGCCATACATTGCAACTGGGAAGACCATAGCCTTGACTATACGCACTTTTGTTGACAGGGTGATGTCTCTGCTTTTTAGTGTGCTGTCTAGATTTGCCATGGCTTTTCCTCCCCAGGAGCAAGCGTCTTTTAATTTCTTGGCTACAGTCCCCATCTGCAGTGATCTTGGAGCCCAGGAAAAATAAAATCTGTCACTACTTCCATTTCTTCCCCATCTATTTGCCAGGAATTGAGAGGGCCAGATGCCATGATCTTGGTTTTCTTAATGTTAAGTTTCAACCCAAGTTTTGCACTCTCCTTCTTCACCCGCAACAAGAGGCTCTTTAGTTCCTCTTCACTTTCTGCCATTAGAGTGGTATCATCTGCGTATCTTAGGTTTGTTGATATTTCGCCATTAGTCAATTGCAAAAGGCGGCCTTACTAGGAGCTGCTTCCATCCTGTGACGAGATCTGTAATACCATCCAACATCCACATCTGCCTATCCCAGGTCCTTGGTAAGGACTCGATTGGTAGACAAAAAATGCCCAAATCTGACTCTGCGATTAATAATAATAATAATAATAATAATAATAATAACAACAACAACACAACAACAACAACAACACACAATAATAATAATAATAATAATAATAATAATAATAATAATAATAATATAATAATATCATCATCATCATCTGTAATACCATCAAACATCCACATCTGCCTATCCCAGGTCCTTGGTAAGGGACTCTATTGGTAGACAAGTGCCAAATCCAGTCTGAACATCTGGCTGACTGTGCAATGATCAATGATGATGATGATGATGATGATGATGATGATGATGATGATGATAAAAAGAGTGGTGACCTTGGAGGGTCTTCTAGTCCAGCCCGCTGTTCAGGCAGCGAAACCCTATTCCAGAGGTCCCCAACCTTTTGGGCACTAGAGACCGGTTCTGTGGAGAAAGGTTTTTCCACGGACTGGAGGGTGTGTGGTTTTGTATACTGCCTGCATCCTGGGGCTGGGGGCTTTACTTGTTTTTGTGGACCAGTTGCTGGCATGCCGCAGCCCGGTAGTGGTCCATGGACCAGGGGTTGGAGACCTCTGCCCTATACCATTTCAGACAAATGGTTGTCCAATCTTTTCTTAAAAGCTTCCAGGATTGGAGCGTTCACCGCTTCTGGAGGCAGGTTGTTCCACTGGTTAATTGTCCTCACTGTCAGGAAGTTTCTCCTTAGTTCTAGGTTGCTTCTCTCCTTGACTAGTTTCCATCCGTTGCTTCTTGTCCTGCCTTCGGGCGCTTTGGAGAATAGCTTGACTGCCTCTTCTTTGGGGCAGCCCCTGAGATATTGGAAGGCTGCTATCATGTCACCCCTCACCTCTTCTCTTCGTTAAACTAGACATTCCCAATTCCTGCAACGTTCCCTATATGTTTTAGCCTCCAGTCCCCCAATCATCTTTGTTGCTCTTCTCTGTACTCTTTCTAGAGTCTCGACATCTTTTTTACATAGTGGTGACCAAAACTGGATGCAGGATTCCAAGTGCGGCCTTACCAAGGCTTGTAAAGTGGTATTAACTGTCCATGAATTTTGGGAACGGTTCTCCCACCCATTTGGAGGGTACCAATTTGAAAAAAAACCGGACCATCTCATAACCCTTTTTCTGTTAGAAACAGGAAGAAAAGATTTGATGCCTTGCAGGGCATGTGGGCGACGTGTAAAGTTTTCCCCGCAAGCTGTTTTAAACACGGTGCTGCCTACAGAAAGAGAAAATGTCCAGAAATTGGAAGTAATTAACCGATATATTTTTTTCCCCAAAAAGAAAAAAAGGTGGGGTGGAGGGGGGAGAATTTGAAATATGTCAAATAACGCATTTACAACTATTGAGTCGCTTTTAGCGTTTAGCGAATTGTATATCCTGGATGTTGCCCTCCGCTGTGTGGAAGGAGACCAAAAGCTGTAATTTTCCCGGGCAGGGAAAACTTGAAATGAATTGGGGGAGAGGAAAAAAAAAAGAAAAGAAAAGAAAAGTGAACAGCTTCCTTAAATAAAACGGTCGTAAAAGAAATGGCTCTATCTTTGGAAATGCACCAAATCAAGAAATAGGCTGACATTTGAAAGGTTAATGCAGCTTGTCTAAACACAAGCAAATCTCTTTGAGTCCATGGAAAATAAAATTACAAGATGAGAAGGAACGGAGCTTAGTCATAGCGTTCCGGGTTTCATAGAACTGGACGGCTTCAGCTGTCAGGCACAAGTAGCCAAGTCCATACACAAAGAAGTCAAACATACCACCGCACGTCCTCAACGTACGACCGCAATTGAGCCCCAATTTTCGGTTGTTAAGTCAGACATTTGTTCACTGAGGTTTGCTCCCCGTTTGGACGACTTTTCTTCATGCCCAAGTTGTTAAGTGAATCACTGCAGTTGATCAGTTAGTAGAAGCCGGTTGTTAAGTGAATCTTGCTTCCTCCTCTTTTCCCCCCCCCCGCCCCCAACTGACTTTGCTTGTCAGAAGGTCGCAAAAGGGGATCACGTGATCCCACCGGGACACAGCGACCGTCATAAGCACGAACCAGCTGCCGAGCATCTGAATTTTCAATCCCCCGACCCTGGGGATGCTACGAAAGTTGTAGCTGTAGTCGTAGCAAGTCACATGTTGCCGTTGCAATTTGGAACAGTCAGTAAATGGACTGTCGGATGTTGAGGACTGCCTCCAGTTGATTTATTGCTCAAGCTGATGCAGAGGAATCTTCTCCGAATAAGGCTTTGCCTCTGGATGAGACAAGGCAGCGTTTGATGTCAAAAAGAGTTAGACTTTGCCCTCTTTTGCCCACGTAGAAATTCCAGACTAGTTCCCCGCTTGACTCTTTCCTCTGGCTTGACTAGTCTCTCTCCTACAATGCTACATCTGTACAGTTCAGGTACAGATCAGGTGAAACCTGGGTCAATAGCAATAACTGCAAGAGGGATCTCGGTGGTGAAAACAGGCAGGATTTCTAGAGTCTCAACATTTTTTTTAAAATTCCATTTATATCCCGCCCTTCTCCGAAGACTCAGGGCGGCTTACAAGCCTAGCCGCCTTGCTTAGCAACAAAAATGCTGGTCCTAATTACTTGAACACCGGCCGCTATCTAACAAAATGAAATTCAGCGGTGAAAAAAGTCAGGTTCTACATTCAGGCAAGAAAAACCAAATGCCCAGGTACAGTAAAGGGGGTACCTTGCTCAATAGAAGCAACTGTGAGAGGGATCTCGGAGTCCTAGTGGACAATCCCTTAAATATGAGCCAGCCGTGTGCTGCAGCTGCCAAAAAGGCCAACACAGTGCTAGGCTGCATTAAGAGAGGGACAGAGTCGAGATCACGTGAAGGGTTGATACCACTTTACAAGGCCTTGGTAAGGCCACACTTGGAATACGGCATCCAGTTTTGGTCACCACGATGTAAAAAAAGATGTTGAGACTCTAGAAAGAGTGCAGAGACGAGCGGCAAAGATGATCAGGGGACTGGAGGCTAAAACATACAAGGAATGGTTGCTGGAATTGGATATGTCCAGTTTAATGAAGAGAAGGACCAGGGGGGACATGATAGCTGTGCTACAGTACCTCAGGGGCAGCCCCAAAGAAGAGGGAGTCAAGCTATTCCCCCAAACGCCCGAAGGCAGGACAAGAAGCAACGGATGGAAACTAGTCAAGGAGAGAAGCAACCTAGAACTAAGGAGAAACTTCCTGACAGTTAGAACAATTAACCAGTGGAACCACCTGCCTCCAGAAGCGGTGAATGCTCCAACACTGGAAGTTTTTAAGAAGAGACTAGACAGCCATTTGTCCGAAATGGTATAGGGTTTCCTGCCTGAGCAAGGGGTTGGACTAGATGACCTCCAAGGTCCCTTCCAACTTTTTATTGTTGTTGTTATTATTAAATGAGCTCCTATCCTGGTAGTTGGTGAGCTTGGTTCCACCTTGAGAAGAGCTGTGTGATTCTTCACCCAGGGAACCATTTATGAAACTCCCAACTGAGCAGTCCAGGTAACACTTTACTACTTGGTTTTGGGGCATAAAGATGGGCCAGCTCAAGTGGAACGTTGCCGGGTGATTTTTGACTGCCGCTTAAATTGCTTCTCAATTAGGACCGATAAAAAGTGTGGAAGGGAAAAAGGAGCGTGTAGTTTTGCGGCCTCAAGGAAGCCCGTGACTCATTTTGCAAACCACGCTTGAGATGATCCTCCGAATGAGCCACCAGCGTCATATTTTATTTAGAAGCATCTGTAAGTGCAACTTGCAAAGAGCTCGGGGTTGTGACGAGCTTAGCATTTTTTTTTCCTGGTCGTTTGTTTAACGATCCACGTCTCACAACTGCAGTTTGCGCGGCGGTTGAGTGCCGAGAATTTTCTTCAGAACTGGTGGTAAGAAAAGTCCATCCGTCCCAGGAACGGTGGCCTTAGGGGCAAAGACTTTGGAGGGTACAGAGAGACAACAGGCTGATAGGACAGACTTTTAAAAATTAAAAGGGACTAGAACTCTCAGTCTCCTGGTGATTGGCCCAAAGTCACCCAGGTGGCTTTCATGCCTAAGGCAGGACTAGAACTCATCTCCTGGCGATTGGCCCAAAATCATTCATGTGGCTTTCATGTCTAAGGCGGGACTAGAACTCACCGTCTCCTGGTGATTGGCCCAAAGTCACCCAACAGGCTTTCATATCTAAGGCGGAACTAGAACTCTCCGTCTCCTGGTGATTGGCCCAAAATCACCCATCTGGCTTTCATGACTACCGGTGTTTATGTGTGTGTGAGTGTGTGTGTGTGTGTGTGTGTGTGTGTGTGTGTGTGTGAGAGAGAGAGAGAGAGAGAGAGAGAGAGAGAGAGAGAGAGAGAGAGAGAGAGAGAGAGAGAGAGAGAGAGAACTAGAACTCCCTGTCATCTAAATTGGTTCAAAATCACCCAGGTGGCTTTCGTGCCTGAGGCGGGACTAGAACTCATCTTCTCCTGGCGATTGGCCCAAAATCACCCATCTGGCTTTCATGCCTAAGGCAGGACTAGAACTCACCATCTCCTGGTGATTGGCCCAGAATCACCCATCTGGCTTTCATGACTACCGGTGTTTGTGTGTGTGTGTGTGTGTGTGTGTGTGTGTGAAAGAGAGAGAGAGAGAGAGAGAGAGAGAGAGAGAGAGAGAGAGAGAGAGAGAGAGAGAGAGAGAGAGGGAGAGAACTAGAACTCCCTGTCATCTAAATTGGTTCAAAATCACCCAGGTGGCTTTCGTGCCTGAGGCGGGACTAGAACTCATCTTCTCCTGGTGATTGGCCCAGAATCACCCATCTGGCTTTCATGACTACCGGTGTTTGTTTGTGTGTGTGTGTGTGTGTGTGTGAGTGTGTGTGTGTGTGTGTGTGTGAAAGAGAAAGAGAGAGAGAGAGAGAGAGAGAGAACCAGAACTCCCTGTCATCTAAATTGGTTCAAAATCGCCCAGGTGGCTTTCGTGCCTGAGGCGGGACTAGAACTCACCGTCTCCTGGCGAATGGCCCAAAGTCACCCAGCCAGCTTTTGTGCCTAAGGCAGGACTCGAACTCGCCATCTCCCAGTTGCTAGCTTGGTGCTTTAACCACAGTGAGACCCAGTTTGGTGTAGCGGTTAAGGGTCCAGGCTAGGTGATTCGGACCCATGTCACTCTGTCAGCTGTAGGTAGAAGGAAGCCACGGCAAAGCCCTTCCGAAAATCTTGCTCAGAAAACCGCCAAGATTGGTCCAGGAATTTGCCAGGAATCAGCCCCAGTTGGGGACCATAAACAAGCCAACTCAAAACACAACGTCGGTACCTGAAAATACCTTTGATCCAGATGTTTCAGTAACATCTTAGATTCCCAACTAGAACCCACCAGTTGATTGTACCGAAAGTCATTTATCGCTTTTGGCTAAGGATAAAGCCAAAGGGGTGGCCTTATTTTGGCAGTTGTAAGATTTGATCCTGGAAGCGAAATAATAATAATAATTTTAAAAAACAACAACTCCCAATTTCCTATCAGTAGTCAAAATGGGCTTTGGGTGATTCTTAAATTTTTGCATAGAGCAATAGCGTTAAGGCACATTGTTAAAGGGTTATTGGTTATTTGCAAAAAGCCGGGAGGAAAGAGTTAGCTTGCTCACATATTGATAAATCAGAGGTTAAGAATCTTGTAGAATATGACGTAGGTCCCAAATGATCTTGAGATGAGATTCATTCATCATCTTTCTCCCCCCACCCACCCACCCCCAATCTCTGAATGTTGATTGTCGACTTCATTGTGCTGTCGGTAGAAAAACGGCACAGTTGCTTCTGTGCGCGATGTGGGCTTACCCCACTATTCTGTTTCGATTTAATCCTCGTTGGCTTATTAATGATCTTATGATGGAAAGACAAGGCCGCCTCTGGTTTCTCAGCCCTGGATTGATGCTTGTGATTTGGCTTTTTATCACTATTATGAAAGGACCAATCAATGTTCTTCCGTGTGGTCCAGATTTAATGCTGCGTTCAACAGCGGAGCTGTCCGTCACACCTTCTACCTTTTACCGTATTTTTATTCGTGTCTCTATTTATTTTTATTTTATTTTATTTAGTTTAGTTTTGTCTGTCTTTTTCTTGCTTGTGTAAAGGTAAAGGTAAAGGTTCCCCCGCACATGTGTGCTAGTCGTTTCCGACTCTAGGGGCCGGTGCTCATTTCCGTTTCAAAGCCGAAGAGCCAGCGCTTGTCCGAGGACGTCTCCGTGGTCATGTGGCCGGCATGACTAGACGCCAAAGGCGCACGGAACGCTGTTACCTTCCCACCGGAGTGCTCCCTATTTTTCTACTTGCATTTTTAGGTGCTTTCGAACTGCTAGGTTGGCAGAAGCTGGGACGAGTAACAGGCGCTCACTCTGTTATGTGGCACTCGGGATTCGACCCGCCAAACTGCCGACCTTCTGATCGACAAGCTCAGCGTCCTAACCCACTGAGCCACCGCGTCCCTTATACACACACACACACACACACACACACACACATACACACACACACACATATCTTATATCTTAAATCTGTTTTTAATTAATCCGTTAATCAGAGCAATTAATAGATTAATGCTTCAAACCGGGGCTTGTAATTTGATAACTCAGCTGTCCCTTGCTTGTGTAGTCAGGAACTAAACATGCATTCAAAATTGCTGGAATATTTTTAAAAGAGATCCGTTTCCCCCCCCCCCCCCGACCACCACCCCCCAATTTGGCTCGAGATTCAGTTCCACGTTTGGGTTAGCACGGTCCCACATTTCCATCGCTAAGCGAGACGGTGGCTGAATTTTGCCCCGTTTTACGATCTTTCCTTGCCGTAGTTAAGTGAATCCTGGCTTTGCTTGTCAGAAGGTCGCAAAAGGGGATCACGTGATCCCTGGGACGCTGCGACCGTCGTAAGTAGGAGCCAGTTGCCCAAATTCCTCAGTTTTGATCAGGTGACCCTGGGGATGGTGCAACGGTAGTAAGTGTGAAAAACGTTCCTAAGTCACTTTTTCCAATGCCATTGTTTTTCAAACGGTCACTTAATGAATTGTTGTAAGTTGAGGGCTAGTTCTTGACTTATCATTCCTTCAGCAACTGTTTGAAATTACAGTGGCGTTGGAAGAGGTAATCGGTCCTTGCACTTACAGCGTACCCAGGTTTAACGGGAACAAAATTGGGGGGGCTTGGCAACCAGTAAACATGACGTTGGCAATGTCCCAGGGTCAGGTGATCGCCATTTGCAACCTCCCCAGCCGGGCTTCCCGCAAGCAAAGTCCATGGGGAAAGCGGGGATTCGCTTAACGACCGCACGGTTCATTTAACAACGGCAGTGATTGGCTTGACAACTGCCTCAAAGAAGGCGGGGAAATCAGGCAGGATGCTCCTAGCCGCCTTGCTTAGCAACAAAAATGCTGGTCCTAATTACTTGAACACCGGGCGCTATCTAACAAATTGAAATTCAACGGTGAAGAAAGTCAGGTTCTACGTTTAGGCAAGAAAAACCAAACTTACAGGTATAGTATAGGTCAGGGGTCAGCAGCCTGAAACAGTGAAAGAGCCACTCGGAACCGGTTCCCTCAAAAAAGGAAAAACTGGGAGCCGCAAAAAAATGTGCGCATGCGCGTACATGCGTGCATGCGCAGAACAGGGTTTGACTGAAGAGTGGAGCCAAGGCGAGATATGCACCTACCCTGCATATTTGAATTGATTGGTTGAACTCTTTTAGTCCCACCTTTTTTTGGGGGGGACTGCACATGGCAGAAGACCGGGAGCCGCGGGAGACGGCTGAAAGAGCCGCATGTGGCTCCGGAGCCGCGGGTTGCAGACCTGTGGTATAGGTGGTACCTTGCTCAATAGTAGCGACTGCGAGAGGGATCTCAGAGTCCTAGTGGACAATCACTTAAATATGAGCCAGCTGTGTGCTGCAGCTGCCAAAAAAGCCAAGACAGTGCTAGGCTGCATCAACAGAGGGATAGAATCAGGATCATGTGAAGTGTTAATACCACTTTACAAGGCCTTGGGAAGGCCACACTTGGAATACGGCATCCAGTTTTGGTTAACACAATATAAACAAGAGGATGGGACTCTAGAAAGAGTGCAGAGAAGAGCCACAAAGAGGATTAGTGGACCGGAGGCTAAAACATATAAGGAACGGCTGCTGGAATTGGGTGTGTCTAGTTTAATGAAGAGGGGTGACATGATAGCAGACTTCCAATATCTCAGGGGCTGCCCCAAAGAAGAGGCAGTCAAGCTATTCTTCCAAAGCACCTGAAGGCAGGACAAGAAACAACGGATGGAAACCAATCACGGAGAGAAGCAACCTGGAACTAAGGAGAAACTTCCTGACAGTGAGGACAATTAACCAGTGGAACAACCTGCCTCCAGAGGTGGTGAATGCTCCAACACTGGGAGTTTTTAAGAAGAGACTGGACAGCCATTTGTCCGAAATGGTATAGGGTTTCCTGCCTGAGCAGGGGGTTGGACTAGATGACCTCCAAGGTCCCTTCCAACTTTATTATTATTATCAACACCTTCTTGTCGTTTTGAGAGCCTTCTGCTATCTCCTTCACACTGGTTAGAATGTCCTTGAAAGTTTCCGTAGATCGGTGCAGAACTACTAACCCATTTGAAGCCTCATCTCTTCCCCCCCGCCCACCCTGCCTTACTCTAATGACAAGATGAAAACAGCAAGGCACGTATCTGCCAGGCTTTCATCCTTGACATGGAGGTTTTTAAGAAGAGACCAGACCACCGTTTGTCTGAAACAGTATAGAGTTTCCTGCCTGAGCAGGGGGTTGGACTAGAAGACCTCCAAAGTCCCTTCCTTCATCAAGGTTGTTGTTGTTGTTATGGTCGTAAGTTGAGGGCCACCTGTCTCTTGTCCTGTCCCGCTTTCACCAATGGCCACAGGCCTGGCGCTCCCTCGGTGTCTTCATCCCTCCGTCTCCGGCCCCCTCTTCTCCCAGTCCTGTTCCCTTTACATCTATCTGGCTTTTCATCCATTATAAATTGTTTTCATTTGAAGATGTCATTTTTGCTTTTCTCTCACAATGGAGATCAAAGTGACGGGGCTTCCACCGCTGGTTTCCTGCAGTTCTTGGTGCTCCTGAACCTGCAAGTAATAGGATCCACTTTAATTTGCCGCTGTCTCAGATCTCTTCCGAAAGGGCCTCTGGAAGGGTTTGGGGCTTGGTGATGGATTCCTGTTATTTAAAAACGAAAATAATAGATAGGAGATTTTTTTTCTCCACGCGTTCCAGCCCTGGTGACAAGAGGACTTGACGCAGGAATGTGGGAGGCACAAAAGAGCCCTGCCTCTATTTTAAAATGGAATTGCGCCTTCGGAAAGCCATTTTGAGGCCTAAAATGAAAAATTCCAGGGCATTCGTCTGCAGGATTATGCGATGCCATTTTTTCCCCCCTCGAATTTCTGTCACGATGGCTTCTCGGCTGGGAGAAATGCTGAAATCTTTACTTTATCATCTCACGACCCGTGGTCTCGGAGAGAATTTCACGAGGAACAGCTATTTTTCAAAGTTGTGCGGCTTGTGTGTGTGGGGAGATGTACGTCCCTTTATATATATCATTGATTTAAGGCAAGGTCACCACAATATTGAAAATAGGCTGAGTATGTACGCTTGCGCTGGAGCCCAAGCGTTGCAAAAGTAAGTGGCTTCCAGAAACTTCCTACTGTGGGACGGGTGATTTTTGTGACTTCAAGAGGGCATCAGTCATGTGATTTTTCCCCCCCTCCCACTTAGCAGGTAGGAGTTGCTAGTCCCTATTGTGGTCACTGAGTGAGGACTCTCTGTCCTGTTGGTATCTAACCCCATGCCAGGGGATAACCTTATGGACTGGTCTCATGTAGATGTTAAATCGGTGTTCTCGGCAACTTTAAGATGTCTGGACGTCAACTCCCAGAATTCCCCAGCCAACCAATGCTTGGGTGCTCTCTGAGCTGGGTGGTTTCCTTGCAGACGTTTCATGACCCAACTAGGTAACATCATCAGGGCTAGAAGGGAAGTGGAGGAGGAAGAGGAGGACTGTGGGGTCCTTGGTGCTCTCTGAGCTTGGCTGTTTTCTTGCAGACGTTTCATGACCCAACTAGGTAACATCATCAGGGCTAGAAGGGAATAGCAGGAGGAGGAGGAGGAGGAGGAGGAGGAGGAGGAGGAGGAGGAGGAGGAGGAGGAGGAGGAGGAGGAGGAGGAGGAGGAGCTCTCTGACCTTGGTGGATTTCTTGCAGACATTTCATGACCCAACTAGCGAACAGCATCAGGGCTAGAAGGCAGTGTGGTTTATGGTGAGGAGGAGGAGAAGGAGGAGCACTCTGATCTTGGTTTCCTTGCAGACGTTTCATGACCCAACCAGGGAACATCATCAGTGCTAGAAGGGAAGGGGGATTGTGGAGAGAGGAGGAGGAGGAGGAGGACAGTGCAGACATTTCATGACCCAACCAGGGAACATCATCATCAGGGCTATAAGGGAATGGCAGGAGGAAGAGGAGGACTGTGGGGTCCTTGGTGCTCTCTGAGCTTGGCTGTTTTCTTGCAGACGTTTCATGACCCAACTAGGTAACATCATCAGGGCTAGAAGGGAAGTGGAGGAGGAGAAGCGGAAGGAGAAGGAATGAAGGGGAAGGAGGAGGAGAAAGAGAAGGAGGAGGTGAAGGAGAACAACTATGGAGTCCTTGGCGCTCTCTGAAGTTGGTGGGTTTTTTTGCAGACATCTCATGACCCAACGATGTTGTTAAGTGAATCACTGCAGTTCTTAACTTAGTAATATGGACGTTAACTGAACTCGGCTTTGCCCACTGACTTTGCTTGTCGGAAGGTCGCAAAAAAGGGGTCGTATGACACCGGGACATTGCAGCCGTCCTAAATACGAGTCGGTTGCCAAGGGTTTCAATTTTGATCACGTGACCACGGGGATGCCGCAACGGCCGTAAGTGTGGAAAACGGTCACAAGTTCTTTTTTCCCAGTGCCGCTGTGACATGGAATGGTCGCTAAAGGAGGAACGCTTGCAAGTCGAGCATTACCAGTATACAGACAGCCCTTTTGCTGGATGAGAGCAGCAAGAGCCTGATAGTCAGTCATTTAGGTAACTCCGGTCCTCGAGTTAAAACCGTTCAGTTTAGCGACCGTTTAAAGTTACAACGGCACTGAAAGAAAAAAAAGGGGGCGGGGACTCGTGGCCATTTTTCACACTTAACGACCGTTGCTGGTCACGTGATCAAAATATGACTTAACAGCCGGGTGTCTCACTCCACAACTGCGGCAAGGAAGGCCGTAAAAGCGGGACAAAACTCGCCTCGCAATTGTCTCGCTTAGCGACGGAAATCTGGGGCTCCATTGTGGGCATAAGTCGAGGACTCCCCGTCGTTAGGCAATCGGAAGAGATGTAAAAGCACCACGATGGCGCTTAAGCTCAGCTGCCCAGCTGCTCCTTTGCTAAGCCTGCCAGCGCCCATAAAAAGGAGAGGGCTGTAAAATACTTGTCCAAATTATTCTTTCCCACAAATTGCACTCTGCACACCACTTGGCTGGGCAGCACTAGCATTTCTCTTGCCTAAAAAAAAACCTGCACCGTTCTTTTGTTTTGCTTTTTATACTTATGGGTAGACAGGGCTTTGCGACTCCTCCTTTCCCATTAGCTGGCCCTTAAATAAATAAATAATAATAAAAAAAAAAACCCAAGGCAAACACACGTTTCAGTGGATAAATGCTGATTTTTGGATACGGCGTGGAAGAGAGCAATTTTATTTATTTATTTATTTGCAGCAAACCATGCCTTCTTGTGTCTTGACATCGCTATGAAAATAGTGTAAAACAAGACCCGGGAGACAATTGGTCTCATCCACCCAGGTTGGCGTAATGACAGATGGCGTGGAGACGATCTCCTCAGCGGGACGAGATATTTATTAAAAATAGATAGGATTATAACTGCCTTGCTATCACAAGCTCTTACGCTGAGGGAGAATTTGAAGGGAAAAAAACAGAAAAGAAAAATACACACATTTCTCACACATGTACAGGCGGGTCCTCGATTTGCGACTGTAACGGAACCTGCCCGTCACGGTCGTACGTCAAGACAGTCGTCAGCCAGGTGACTGACCCACTTTATGACCTTCATTGCAGCCGTCGTAAAGTGGGCTGGGTTTGAATTTGAATTTGAATTTTATTGAATTTATATACCGCCCTTTCCCGTAGGACTCAGGGCGGTTTAAAGGTAAAGGTAAAGGTTCCCCTGCACGTGCGTGCTAGTCGTTTTCGACTCTAGGGGCCGGTGCTCATCTCCGTTTCAAAGCCGAAGAGCCAGCGCTTGTCCGAGGACGTCTCCGTGGTCATGTGGCCGGCATGACTAGACGCCAAAAGTGCACGGAACGCTGTTACCTTCCCACCGGAGTGGTCCCTATTTTTCTACTTGCATTTTTTACATGCTTTCGAATTGCTAGGTTGGCAGAAGCTGGGACGAGTAACAGGTGCTCACTCTGCTACGCGGCACTCGGGATTTGACCCGCCAAACTGCCGACCTTCTGGTCGACAAGCTCAGCGTCTTAACCCACTGAGCCACCGCGTCCCTTGGCACGCTGGCTGAGGAATTCTGGGAGTTGAAGTCCACAAGTCATGAAAGGGCCAAGTTTGAAGACACCTGGTTTATAGTGACTATGTAAAGTTACAGCCTCACTGAAAACAGTGACCTGTGACCGTATTTCACACTTAACGACCATTGCACCATCCCCATGGTCAGATGATCAGAATCGGGGCCTTTGGCAACTGACTCGTATTTAGGATGGTCGCAGCATTCCGGCGTCACGTGATCCCCTTTCGTGAACTTCTGACAATGGGGGAAGCCACGTTCACATCACCACCATGCAACTAACTCACTTGTCTTGCCCTGCCGTAGAAATTTTGCACTCAATTGTGCTTGTAAGTTGAGGACTACATATATGTGTGTACGTATTACGTATAGCTACGGATGCTTGAGACATAGGGGGAAAAAATCAGTTTAAGTAATCTTTTCTCATTGATCAACACTGCAGCAGGTCTTGTGGAAGTTTGTATTGATAGGGACAGTTTGAAAGCACGAAATACTTTTCCCCCCGCCCCCAGTATTGTATATCTACACCACGGAGTCAGCCATGATGTCAGTTATTTGGTAAATCTCCATTAACTAGAATCCTTTTTTTTTTGGATACCGAAATATGAGAACGATGAAACAAATGGAGCGATTGCTTTGTAAGTTCAACGGCAAATTGCAGCCTTTCCTTTGCTTTTCGGGGAGGCTCTTTTTTGGTAAGTACTTTCAGAAAATTCAAATATTAGTTTCATGCGATACTTCAGCACAGAGCTAGAGAGGAAAATGGGAACGGCTTAAGAGAGTTGAATGAGGAGAAATGAAGTCACCAACTGTTTCAGGAGCAATTTACAGGATCTAAATGGCTTTTATCTCCGGTGCGGAGCCATCGCTAAAAACACAAATATTAAGGGAGTAAATTATATCGTTGCAGCTGTAGCGTGTTGTAGCGGGGTGGAGGGAAAAAAATGCACAGCTGCTTTAAGGAATTGTGGATAGGTGCTTTGTTCGCCCAAGTACCTGCTTCCAAATCCAAAATGGATTTGTGTGTGTGTGTGTGAAAATCTGCAAGATGACAGGTGCTCATATGGAAGGAGTGAAATTGTGATCCCAGTACTCTGCACCTGCCATCTTGCAGTCTCTCTCTCTCTCTCTCTCTCTCTCTCTCTCTCTCTCACACACACACACACACACACACACGGACACACACACACGGACACACACACACGGACACGGACACGGACACCAGTGTGTGCACAGCCTTGGTCTACCAACATCGAGATCAAACAATTAGGAAATGCATTTGAAAAGTAATTGGGCAGTAAACAGAAAGAACCGTTAACAGAGTAACAGAGTTGGAAGGGACCTTGTAGGGCATCTAGTCCAACCCTCCGCCCTATACCAGGGGTCTTCAAACTTGGCAACTCTAAGACTTGTGGACTACAACTCCCAGAATTCCTCAGCCAGCCCATCTTCAGGGAATTTCTCTCTACTGGAATATGTGTTTTGGGCTATTCTATGAGTTGTATTTATGTGGTGCCTTCCTATTGGCTGATTGGTGTTTTGATGGCCAGCGATTGGCTGCCGTTTCTTTGTGCTGCCAAACCCTCACTTCCTAAGTATTTGATAGGCTGGTGGTAAATCAGCACGCCTGTTGATTGACGGGGGCCCTGTTGTGGAGTTGAAGTCCACAAGCCTTAAAGTTGCCAAGTTTGAAGACCCCTGCCCTACACCATTGTAGCTTGATCAAGGCCTTAGGTCAAGGGTAGGCAACCTTGGCTCTTTTGTGACTCGTGGACTTCAACTCCCAGAATTCCTGAGCCAGCATGGGGGAACTGTGGCTCCTTCATGACTTGTGGGCCTCAGCTCCCAGAATTCCTGAGCCAGCATGGCTCAGCTTGGAAACCTCTCCCTTTCCCCTCAGCATGGCTGGCTCAGGAATTCTGGGAGCTGAAGTCCACGAGTCATAAAGGGGGCCATAGTTCCCCCATGCTGGCTCAGGAATTCTGGGAGTTGAAGTCCACAAGTCATGAAGGGGCCATAGTTTCCCCATGCTGGCTCAGGAATTCTGGGAGTTGAAGTCCACGAGTCATGAGGGGGCCATAGTTCCCCCATGCTGGCTCAGGAATTCTGGGAGTTGAAGTCCACGAGTCATGAAGGGGCCATAGTTCCCCATGCTGGCTCAGGAATTCTGGGAGTTGAAGTCCACGAGTCATGAGGGAGCCATAGTTCCCCCATGCTGGCTCAGGAATTCTGGGAGTTGAAGTCCACGAGTCATAAAAGAGCCAAGGTTGCCTACCCCTGGCATAGGTTCATGTGCAAGAACATCCTCTACAGCACCGGTCCAAAGCATGCCAGAAAACGGCCTGCACAATTAACTGAAGCCCCTTCTGCAGGATGCAGGCAGGATGTGAAACCACGCCCCCTTTAGTCCGCGGGAAAATCTCCCTCCACAGAACCGGTCCCTGGTTGCCAAGTTTGGAGACCTCTGCCCTGCAGAGTTCTAGAATACAGGTAGTCCTCACCGTACAGCAGTCCATTTAGTGACTGTTCGAAGTTACAACGGCACTGAAAAAGGGGCTTAAGACCGTCTTTCATACTTTTGCAGCATCCCTTCGGTCACGTGATCAACATTCAGAAAAGCCTGGCAACTGGCGTGCACTTGTGACAGTTGCAGCATCCCGGGGTCACGCAATCCCCTTTGGCGACCTTCATACAAGCAAAGTCGATGGGGGAAAGCCGGATTCGCTTAACAGCCGTGTTACTAGATTAACAAGCGCAGTGATTGGCTTAAGAGAGGTGACAAGGAAAGTCGTAAAGTGGGCCAAACGCTCACTTAGCAAATTTCTCACTGAGCAACATACATTTGGGGCTCAGTTGTGGCCGTAAGTCGGGGACTAGCTGCACAGTAGAAAACACGGGACGATCCCATCTTTAGGGAGAGATGAAAAACCGTCCCTAAGTGCGAAACCCATCTTTAAATTTTCCAGTTTCTCTCCTGAGGTTTGCTAGGGCATAAAAGCACAAAGTGGAGCATATTTGGTGAGAAACACACATGTAAAAATATAGATATGTATTTTTTAATAACACTTTGCATCTTGGAATTAGATCTGGGTGCTCTTTTCACCTCGACCCGGCAGACGATTTTAGCACCTGTTTAATAATGTAAAAAAGCATAAATAAAAAGCCATCCCAAAGACTCGTTCTTTAAAAGCGGATTATTAACTTTAAAAAGAAAATTAAAAATGAAACGTCGTCCGTCTTAACCACGATTCCAAACGTGGAGACTGCTTTTAACGTTTCACCAAAGCTTTCTTTGTGTAGCCCGGTGGCCAGGGGTTCTTCAGGTTAAGTGTGCGTTTAATCAGCCTCTGTATTGTTGCATTGCAATTTCAGTTTCAACTCTTCACTGACCGTTGCCTTATTTCATCTTCACACAACGGGAGAGACACAAATGTTCGGCCCTCTAAGCCAGAAGGTTTGTCATGTCTTCTTATTCTCGGATTTGTTCTGTGCAAAGGGATGTTTGTTAGATTTCTAGTAGCCAGTCAGAAAAGAAAGCCGTATTGAGTTTCGTGAAGGAAGGCAAATATATGTGTGCCACGATAACGTTGCAAGATCCAGTCTGCGTTTTTTGCCGGACCAAGGATTGATTTACTCTGCCAAGCTTTCGAATTCATCTTCGGGGAACTTCTCTCTACTGGAATACGTGTTTTGGGCTATTCTATGAGTTGTATTTATGTGGTGCCTTCCTATTGGCTGATTGGCGTGTTGATGGCCAGCGATTGGCTGTCGTTCCCTTGTGCTGCCAAACCCTCACCTCCTAAGTATTTGATAGGCTGGTGGTAAATCAGCACGCCTGTTGATTGACAAGGGCCCCGTTTCCCAGGCTTCAATCATTTCCCTGGCTGTTTTTGTACCTGCTCGGCCAACAATCTTCATAGCTCCAAAGCTGAATGTATTGGTTTCATCTGTCCACAGTATATTTTGCCAGTAGTGCTGTGGAACATCCAGGTGCTCTTTTGCAACCTTCAAACGTGGACAGATGAAACCAAAATTGAGTTGTTTGGGAAAAACACACAACACTATGTGTGGAGAAAAAATGGCACAGCACACCAACATCAAAACCTCATCCCCACTGTAAAACATGGCGGAGGGAGCATCATGGTTTGGGGCTGCTTTGCTGCCTCAGGGCCTGGACGGATTGTTGTCATTGATGGGAAAATGATTTCCAGAGTTTATCAGGACATTTTGCAGGAAGACGTACGACCATCTGTCCGCCAACTGAAGCTCCGCAAAGGATGGGTGATGCAACAGGACAATGACCCAAAGCATACAAGTAATTCAACAAAACCATGGCTTCAACAGAACAGAATACGCCTTCTGGAGTGGCCCAGTCAGAGTCCTGACCTCAACCCGATTGAAATGCTGTGGCATGACCTTAAGAGAGCGATTCACACCAGACATCCCAAGAATATTGCTACACTGAAACAGTTTTGTGCAGAGGAGTGGTCCAAAATTACTCCAGATCGTTGTGCAGGTCTGATCTGCAACTACAGGAAACGTTTGGTTGAGGTTATTGCTGCCAAAGGAGGGTCAACCAGTTATTAAGTCCAAAGGTTCACATACTTTTTCCACCCTGCACTGTGAATGTTTCCATCTTATCTTCAATTAAAACATGACAACAGCTAATGTTTGTGTAGTATTATTTTAAGCAGACTGTGTTTTTCTATTGTTGTGACTTACATGACATTTAGAGTGCATTTTATGGCCAATTCATGCAAAAAACCACATAATCCCAAAGGGTTCACATACTTTTTCTTGCAACTGTACAACTGTGTGTAACATGACTGCAATATACACCATTTTTGCCGGAAAGTAGCATTTACTTTGATCTTCAGGCCAAATACACTCCTTAGGCTTCGCTTAACAACCGTGGGGTCTGCTTAATGACCACGACGTTTGCTTAAGGGCTATAGCAGTCACTTTACAACCACCATGAAACAAAGGCTGCAACAATCAAGCCTGATCATTTTACAACTGTTGTGACTTAACGCCCCAAATTGTGGATGCCCTTTTTGTGTTTCTTTGTCCTTTTCGTGAGCCCTACGTTAAAAAAAAAAAAGCAAAAATTACTAAAAACTCCCCCCCCCATTCTGCAGCGAGCCATGCTTGCGTTGATCCCATTGTATGACCTCACAACTTTCTAATTTCTGTCACCGACTGGTGATTTGTGCCTTTTTGCCGCCACGTTGCGAAACCGAGGGCAGTTCTGGCGTGTCTTTTACAAGTAGTTTGACTCGGCTGAATTAAAGTGAAGCGGAGAGAAACAAATTAGTAATTCTTTTAAATTTGATTTCTGAGGCATTTAAAGCCAAGACACACACACACACACCCCCCGTGGCACCATCATCATTCATTGTCTTCGGCATAAACCTCATGTTAGTAGCAGCATCCAGCAAACCTCTTCTACCTATTTTCCCTTTGGGGGGGTGGGTTATAATTTTCCACAATTTGTGGGGGGGTGGGATGGAAAAACATGGGCAGAGTCATCCAGCTCGAGGCAGCAGCAGCGTTACCGGGGTCAGGGAGAAGACCTCACCACGAAGGCCATCTCACAATTGCCTTAGATGATTGGAGCGGTGTTCTACCCTTCCCTCCACCCTAGACTTTCCTGCCATTTTAAAAGATATTTAATATTTATAAATCATTACCTCTCTTGCAAAACTCAGAGCTCTCCCACCCACCCCCTCTTTATAACGCCTTGGTAAGGCCACTGCATCCAGTTTTGGTCGCCACGATGTCAAAAAGATGTTGAGACTCTAGAAAGAGTGCAGAGAAGAGAAACAAAAGATGATTAGAGGACTGGAGGATAAAACATACAAGGAACGGTGGCTGGAATTGGGAATGTCTAGTTCAGTGGTGGCGAACCTATGGCACAGGTGGCACGCAGAGCCCTCTCTGTGGGCACACGTACCGTCGCCCCAGTCCTTGGCCTTCAATTGGGTTTTATAAAACTTTTCCGTTTTAGGCCTCCACTGCTGTGTGCAAAAAAAAAAAAAGGGTTCAAACAATCAATCAATTTCAACTCACGGGGGAAAAAAAAAGATCTTGCAAAGTTGGAATTGATTGATTGAACTTTTTAGTCCCACCCAGTCTGCCGTTACCACCACAGCCACGCCCACCCAATGGGCCACACCCAACTGGCCACACCCACCCAATGGGCCACGCCCACCTGGCACCCCATGACACATAAGTGGATTTTGGGTTGCAGTTTGGACACTTGGTCTCTAAAAGGTTCGCCATCACTGGTCTAGTTTCATGAAGAGAAGGACGAGGGGGGACATGATAGCAGTCTTCCAATATCTCAGGGGCTGCCCCAAAGAAGAGGGAGTCAAGCTATTCACCAAAGCCCCTGAAGGCAATGGATGGAAACTAGTCAAGGAGAGAAGCAACCTAGAACTAAGGAGAAACTTCCTGACTGTTAGAACAATTAACTGGTGGAAAAACCTGCCTCCAGAAGTGGTGAATGCTCCAACACTGGAAGTTTTGAAGAAGAGACTGGACAGCCATTGGTCTGAAATGGTGTAGGGTTTCCTGCCTGAGCAGGGGTTGGACTAGATGACCTCCAAGGTCCCTTCCAGCTTTATTATTATTAAGTTGGAAGGATTAGGGGAGGAGTTCCCAAGCGGTGTGGGGGGGTGCGAGTTGATATCCCAGGAGGTGCGAAAACTTGGCTTTAGAAGTTTTAAAATTATACTGCATATGCATAATTCGTTGCCGTTATTTCAAACCTTTGTAAGGGGGTGCGAGAATATATCAGAAGCGTCGTACGGGTGCAGGGTATAGAAAAGGTCGGGATCCGCTGGATTAGGGCATGGTCTTTTGATCTTTTCATTCAGGGAGTCCTCAATTTTTAGTGACCATTTAATGAGTGAAAAAAGTGACTTAGGACCGTTTTTTCTGCATTTACGACCGTTGCAGCATCCCCGTGCTCACGTGATCAGAATTCAGCCGCTGGGCAACTGACTCCTATTTATGACGGTTGCAGTGTCCGTGTGTGTGTGTGTGTGTGTGTGTGTGTGTGTATCACGCGATCCCCTTTTGCGACCTTCTGACAAGCAAAGTCCATGGGGGGGGGAAGTCGGCTTCGCTTAACGACCGAGTGACTAACTTAACAACTGCAGTGATTCACTCAACACTCTGAGGGAAGAAAAATCGCAAAATGGGGCAAAACTCCCTTAACCAATGTCTCACTTAACAACAACAAAATTGGGCTCCACTGTGGTCCTAGGTCGAAGACTACCTGGGTTTATTTCTTTCGCTTTAAGGCTCCAACCTGGAGACGGATATTTAATTTAAAGCAGGGGCCTTCAGACTTGGCCCTTTTATGACTTGTGGACTTCAACTCCCAGAATTCCTCAGCCAGGTCTTCAAACTTGGCCCTTTTATAACTTCTGGACTTCATCTCCCAGAATTCCTCAGCCAGGTCTTCAAACATTCATCCTTTTATGACTTGTGGACTTCAACTCCCAGAATTCCTCAGCCAGGTCTTCAAACTTGGCCCTTTCATGACTTGTGGACTTCAACTCCCAGAATTCCTCAGCCAGGTCTTCAAATGTGGCTCTTTTATGACTTGTGGACTTCAACTCCCAGAATTCCTCAGCCAGTCCCTTTTTGGTTCAGAAACGGGGAAACTTCAATTTTAATATTTTACTAAATTGGCCCAGTTTCAATTCCACGGAGTCCTGGGTGCTGGATTTTGGGGTGCATTCTGTAAGTTAGCCCGTTTTGAGATTTCTTGGCTCAAAAATGGTTGCCCGGTTCAAGGTTGCAGGATAAGATAAAACTTAACTTAATCATCAACCCCAGTGGGAATCAGTTAAGCCCTAAAAGAAACTGGGGTGCACGGAAAACGGTTCACACGTTCCCTCAAAGCATCTGGCTAAGCTTTTAACCCTTGGTCTGAAATGGTATAGGCTAGGTTTTCCTGCTTGAGCAGGGGGTTGGACTAGAAGACCTCCAGGGCCCCTTCCAACTCGGTTATTCTGTTAGGTGTTATATCTGTTAAGCTGGAAGAGTCGTGTTTAAGGCTGGGGTCATTGGCAGACCGCACACTGCAAGCAATCCGAGCCCTTAGACACATTCGCACAATTCGGATTAATGGCGGCTTAACTTTAGATGGCTACTTCAAGCCAGCCAATGTTTAAACTCTGTACAAGCACGTCTTATCTCTCCTTAGCAACATCTGGTTGCGTTCTTCCTCTTGATGGGATCCTATTTATTGTTGGTGTTGCTCTTGTCTCTTTTAATATCAGAGTGGCAGCGTTTTGGGGAGACGTTAATCTCAGGACGGTGGACAGCTCATTTTGCTTCTTTTTGTTTTACTACCGGCAAAGAGGCCTTCTCGTCTTCCTAAAAATCAATTTTTGTCTCTTTGTCAGCCTAGCTGGCCCTGTGAAATTCTGAGCGGTTTCCCCAATGTCGGCTAAAGTCAGAATCGTCACCGGGGGGGGGGGGCTTCAGGTTTCCCCAGACCCTCCTAAGAAGCAGACAAAGGGCATACTACCGGTAGTCCTCACCTTACGACCGCAAGTGAGACTGGACAACCATTTGTCTGGAATGGTATAGGGTTTCCTGCCTGAGCAGGGGGTTGGACTAGATGACCTTCAAGGTCCCTTCCAACTTTATTATCATCATCATTATTATTATTGGTCATTGCACAGTCAGCCAGATGTTCAGACCGGATTTGGCGTTTTTGTCTACCTATCGAGTCCTTCCCAAGGACCTGGGATAGGCAGATGTGGGATGTTTGATGAAATTACAGATCTCGTCGCAGGATGGAAGCAGTTCCTAGTAAGGCCGCCTTTTGCAATTGACTAATGGCGAATTTGTCAATGCAAATGGTGTTCAAGTGGTGCTCCAGTTGTTTTGGGATTGCACCCCAAGGCGTCTCTTACACAGTCTTTCTATTTCTGTTTGTAGGTCTTTGTATTTCGTTACCTTCTCCAGTTCTTTCTCGTCTATTCTGCTGTCTCCAGGCACTGCCACGTCCACTATCCAGACTTTTTTGTCTTTCTTATCAAAAATTGTTAAGTCCGGGGTGTTATGTGGCAGGGGCGTGTCTGTTTGAATTCTGAAGTCCCAGAGCAGTTTAACTTTATCATTTTCTATGACTTTCTCTATTTTATGATCCCACCAGTTCTTGCTTGCAGTTCTTTCTTTCTATTATTATTATTATTATTATTATTATTATTATTATTATTATTATTATTATTCTTTTATTCATAAAACATGAAACTCAGTCAACTGAACACTCACATGGACTGGCACTCATGGTTGACACGGGTTGCTGCCAGCATCCTAGGTATCAACCGGGTATCTCCTTAAAATGTAAGATGTTCCGAGTAGCGCAGTTTTTTTGTATCTTTGCTGGAGTTATTCCAGGAAGCTGCAATTTCTTGATGTGTTTTGCAAAGTTTTTGGACATAGTTCCCAGTGCCCCGATGACAATGGGTGTCACTGTTACATGTTTGATCCATAATTGTGCAGTTTCGATGGCCAGGTCGCGGTATTTCGTAATTTTTTCCAGTTCTTTTTCTTCGACTCTGGCATCTCCTGGTACAGTGATATCAATCAACTGTACACTTCGGTTCTCTTCAACTGCGATATCTGGCGTGTTGCGTTCCAAACGGCGATCTGTCTGTATTCAAAAGTCCCACAAGATCTTCACCCTCTCATTCTCGAGAACTGTTTCCACCCTATGTTCCCACGACTTTTCGGACACAGGAAAGTCGTATTTTTTACACAATGCCCAGTGGATTAGTTTAGCAACTTGGTCATGCCTAGCTTTGTAATCAGTTTGCGCGATTTTGCTGCACTCACATATTAAATGTGAAACAGATTTATTATTGTTGTTGTTGTTGTTGTTTCTAAGTGAGACATTTGCCACCGTAGTTGTTAAATCAGTAATAGGGTTGTTAAGGGAATCTGGGTTCTCTATTGACGGATCACGTGACCCTGGGACACTGCATCCGTCAGAAAGACGAGTCAGTTGCCAGGCCTCTGAATTTTGATCACATGACCACGGGGTGTAAGCATTCCTTTTTATAGTGCCGTTGTAACTTTGAACCGTCACTAAATGAACCGTTGTAAGCCAAGGACAGCCTGTAGTTTCATTCCTGGGATTCTGCCTGATAGGAGAAAAATTGGTGGAATATTAGGATAGGATAGAAATCTCCGTAAATTGAAGATGGAGCAAGGTTCAGAGCTTATTAATGTGGAGAGGAGATTTATAGAGATTTGTACAGAGGGTAGATTTGTGTGTTTGTTTGTTTATCTCCCCTTTATTATTCTTCAAATAGCTGAAGCTGGTGAACATATTCAACGCACCTTCCTCCTCCTATTTCCCCCCACAACAACAACCCTGTGAGGTGAATTGGGCGGAGAGAGAGGGACTGGCCAAGAGGCACCCAGTAGGCTTTCATGCCCAGGGTGAGACTAGAATTCACCATCTCCTGGAGATGGACTGGCCCAAAATCACCCAACCGGCTTTCATGCCTAAAGCGGGATTAGAACTCACCGTCTCCTGGAGATTGGCCCAAAGTCACCCAGTTGGTTTTCATGCCTAAGGTGGAACTAGAACTCACATTCTCCTTGTGATTGGCCCAAACTGATTCTTGGTACTTCACATAGATTTCTTTTGAGCATGTCTCTATTGGGTCTGGCTAATAACTTGAAAATGATCTTCCTTCCTTCCTTCCTTCCTTCCTTCCTTCCTTCCTTCCTTCCTTCCTTCCTTCCTTCCTTGTATTTTTTCCCCAGGGGCTCTGGGTAATGTACAATGTAATCCATAAAATGAATGTCAAAATAAAAAAATAATTTAAGAATGAAAAGTTTTACAATTATAAAAATAACAATTTCAAAAGGTGAAAGGGCTAGCCGTTGTTAATACAATGGGTTGGTTTAAATGTTCAAACTGGTATAGCAAATTGTTCCTGTCCAAACATTAAGACTTGAGTCAGATGAAATTTCCAAACGGAAACCTATTTATTCAAATTGATTTTCCCCCTTCAAAACATGGACAAATAACTAAATCAGTGTAAATTGATTCGGATGCAAGTCCAATTGATTTTCAGTGTGCAAAATTGATCCATACTGATTTGTAACATCAGGTATTTGCATAGACCCAGTTCCTGTGTTGGGTGTTTCACAGTAGGTTTTAACTCCATGCGCAGAATGGAACCGATTTGAAATGAGAATAGGTGGAAATTACATCTGTCCCTTTCTTTGTATTAAGGTGCCTTTTATTTTATTTTATTTTTAAAAATTATTCCCTAGAGATCTTCACTTCAAAAACACTTATTTTAAAATGCTTAGGTATCTTGGTAACAGCTTGACATTCCTTTGCTAGGATGAAATAGACATGTACTGGGCATGTGCAGAGAAAGAGAGAGGGGGGGAAGAGGGAGAGGAAAGAACAGAGAGAGGAGAGAAAGACAGACAGAAGAGAGAGAGAGAGGAAGAGGAGGGAGAGACAGAAGAGAGAGGGAGAGGAGAAAGAAAAAGAGGAGAGAGACAGAGGAGAGACAGACAGAAGAGAGAGAGAGAGAGAGGAGAGAGAAAAGAGAGGAGAGAGAGAGAGACAGAAGAGAGAGGGAGGGAGAGGAGAGAAAAGAGACAGAGAAGAGAGGGAGAGGAGAGAGGGAGAGGAGAGAAAGACAGAAGAGAGAGAGAGAGGAGAAAGAAAAAGAGGAGAGAGAAAAGAGACAGAGGAGAGACAGACAGAAGAGAGAGAGAGGAGAGGGAGAGGAGAGAAAGAGAGGAGAGAAAAGAGAGACAGGAGAGAGAGGGAGGAGAGGAGAGACAGAAGAGAGAGGGAAAGGAGAGAAAAGAGACAGAGAAGAGAGGGAGAGGAGAGAGGGAGAGAGGCAGAAGAGAGGGAGAGAGGAGAAAGAAAAAGAGGAGAGAGAAAAGAGACAGAGGAGAGACAGACAGAAGAGAGAGAGAGGAGAGGGAGAGGAGAGAAAGAGAGGAGAGAGAAAAGAGAGACAGGAGAGAGAGGGAGGAGAGGGAGAGGAGAGAGAAGAGAGAGGGAAAGGAGAGAAAAGAGACAGAGAAGAGAGGGAGAGGAGAGAGGGAGAGAGGCAGAAGAGAGGGAGAGAGGAGAAAGAAAAAGAGGAGAGAGAAAAGAGACAGAGGAGAGACAGACAGAAGAGAGAGAGAGGAGAGGGAGAGGAGAGAAAGAGAGGAGAGAGAAAAGAGAGACAGGAGAGAGGGAGGAGAGGGAGAGGAGAGGAGAGACAGAAGAGAGAGGGAAAGGAGAGAAAAGAGACAGAGAAGAGAGGGAGAGGAGAGAGGGAGAGAGGCAGAAGAGAGGGAGAGAGGAGAAAGAAAAAGAGGAGAGAGAAAAGAGACAGAGGAGAGACAGAAGAGAGAGAGAGGAGAGGGAGAGGAGAGAAAGAGAGGAGAGAGAAAAGAGAGACAGGAGAGAGAGGGAGGAGAGGAGAGACAGAAGAGAGAGGGAAAGGAGAGAAAAGAGACAGAGAGGGAGAGGAGAGAGGGAGAGAGGCAGAAGAGAGGGAGAGGAGAGAGAAAAAGAGGAGAGAGAAAAGAGACAGAGGAGAGACAGACAGAAGAGAGAGAGAGGAGAGGGAGAGGAGAGAAAGAGAGGAGAGAGAAAAGAGGGACAGGAGAGAGGGAGGAGAGGGAGAGGAGAGGACAGACAGAAGAGAGAGGGAAAGGAGAGAAAAGAGACAGAGAAGAGAGGGAGAGGAGAGAGGGAGAGAGGCAGAAGAGAGGGAGAGAGGAGAGAGAAAAAGAGGAGAGAGAAAAGAGACAGAGGAGAGACAGACAGAAGCGAGAGAGAAGAGGGAGAGGGAGAGGAGAGAGAGAGAGAGAAAAGAGAGACAGGAGAGAGAGACAGAAGCGAGAGGGAGGGAGAGGAGAAACAGACAGAAGAGAGGGAGAGAGCAGAGAGAGAAAGTAGAGGAGAGACAGACAGACAGGAGAGAGAGAGAGGAGAGAAAAGAGACAGAAGAGAGAGAGACACAAAGAAGAGAGAAAAAGAGAGAGGAAGGGAGAGAGAAAGAGAGAGGGAGGGAGAGAAACATTGTCTGCTAAAGAAGATGAACCATACAGAGTATTGGCATAGATCTTCAAACTTTTTTATTGCTATTTTTTAATTTAACATTGATATAATTTAAGAGTGCATGAGAATTGGAGAATAACTTTCCTTTTCAAGGCCCCCAGTGGGTTTTCCAAAAACATTTTATTAAAGAAGGAGAGAGAGTAAACCTTGTAAGGGCAACGTCCAGCTAATTGAATACACGGTCATTTTGCTATGGCTAATTTATATTTATCGGACTCCTGTCTTGCAGCCAAATTAATCTAATGCTTCCTTGCCAACGCGCCCACTGGCTGTGAATTCCCTGGCTGGCGTGTTTGTGTGTAAATGTTGCGATGATTTCTCACAGAGGGTTGCAAGATTTTGTGTCAGCCCTTTTGAGACAGACCAGATTTGAACCCCAAAGTCATGAGAGATTTTTCTTGGGATGTCACTACATGAATGGGTGACTTTGGGCCCATCACCAGGAGACGGTGAGTTCTAGTCCCGCCTTAGGCATGAAAGTTGGGTGGGTGACTTTGGGCCAATCACCAGGAGACGGTGAGTTCTAGTCCTGCCTTAGGCAGGAAAGCCGGCTGGGTGACTTTGGGCCAATCACCAGGAGACGGTGAGTTCTAGTCCCGCCTTAGGCAGGAAAGCCAGCTGGGCGACTTTGGCCCAATCACCAGGATTGTTGTTAAGTGCCTTTCAAATCCTTTGGGGAAATATAATATTCTGCCTTTTTAATATTCCCCCCAATATTTTTTCCCCTCTGGATTCTTTCCACAGCAGTGTCGTGGAGTCATGTGATACTGACAAGCCGAGTCAGTGGCGGGAAGCCCAATTCACGTAACCACCATTTATATTAACTGAACAAGTGCAGTGTGACTCACTTAAACAATGTTGTCCAGAAAAGTCCTAAAATGAGGCAAAACTCACTCGACAACCGTCTTGCCTAGTGTTCTGTACCAGCCTAATACCGGCCCTGCAGAAAAGGCAGGGACAACCCCTTTACAAAAAGGCAAGAGGCTGGAACTAAGCCTGCCAAATTTATTGACACAAAACAGAGCAAACAGAGCAAAACCAAGACACGAACCATGAAACAGGAGCTATTCAAACGGTTGCCTTCAGCAAACCAGCCCTCCCACACATTCCCCTTTTAAACAGTTCAAGGCGTGGCTTCTCTCTGCCTCCTTCCGAGGTGCCCCATTGCCTTCCTCTGTTTACTCCTGATTGACTGCCTCCTGCGTCGGGCGTCCTTGAACAGGGCCAGCTGTGGGTTATCTTCATCCACGCTGTCAGGCTCACACAGCTGGGTCTGCGTCGTGACCAGATGGGAGGGGCCTGGCTGAGGGCTCTGCGGAGCCCCAAGGCCATCATCAGCAAGGTCTCCAACACCCCCCTCCTCCTCCTCTGAATCGTCCGACTCAACTGCCGAACCCACAGGCTGACCCTGAATCACAACACTTAGCAACTGAACTTTTGGTTGTAAGCCGAGGACTGCCTTTATTTCCTTAATCTCTGGACCCGGAATGCTGCTCTGTGGGACCTGGGCTTGATTTCTAGCAAGCCTCTTCGTCTGTTTCTTAACCATCCGCCTTTTTTCCCCCTCTAGTCTACTCTTTCCCGTCGCTGTGTTCATTTGCTGGTTTTTCTTCTTTTCGATGAAAACCCCGGCAATTGCTTTTCATTGATCTGTTCGAGTTCTGTAGGAGGTTTAGAGGCTTAGATAGCCTCCACTTTTCGGGTGTCACTTACAACGCCGAAGTGACCTTTCCTCCCCCTTCCTCCTCCTCCTCCTCCTCCTCCTCCTCCTCCTCCTCCTCCTCCTCCTCCTCCTCCTCCTCCTCCTCCTCCTCCTCCTCCTCCTCCCTTTCGCTGGTCGCTTCCTAAAGTTAAATTTCCAAGGCTGGATATATATTTTTTTATTAAAGAGTTTTACAAAAAATTTTTACAGAACATCCCCAAAACCTACCCGCCCCAAACCACCCCACTCCCCCCCCACTTCCCAGAGCGGAATACAGGGTTATAAATATAATAATCATATTCTAACTAAAATTACCCATTATAAAATTAACCAGGTTCATAATGTGCTTTAACTCCCCTTTAACATGAATACATAAAAACATAATAATAATAACTTAAACAAAAATATAATCAATACTAATACTAAAGTTAATATAAATCTAAAATCTACTCATAAGCTAAATGAAACTTTTTAGTCCCATATTTGTTCTGAATATAATCTATCCATCTCCTCCAAACTGAAATATATCTTTCTTGCGAATGATCCTTCAAATAAGCAGAAATCTTAGATATTGAAAGCTCCAGCAGCTTTGTGACTTTTCCTTTAAAAAAAAAAAAAAAAAAAAGCTCCTTTCCACTTCGCTGATGTCTCAAAACTCTCTCTCTCTTGGCAAAGCATTGGGGAGAAAGCCCAAATAGCAAAGTGGGAAGTCGGCAGGGGCCAAGGATGGCGATTTTTTTTTTTTTTGGAGGATTATCCACCGAAGAGAATCTTCGTGGCCCAAGCTTGAGCTGTGGGGTCCTTTGGTGCTCTCTTGAGCTGGGTGGTTTTCTTTTTAGACATTTCATCGCCCCTCTAAGTAACATCCTCAGTGCTGGAAGACTGCGGGGGTTTGTGGAGAGGAGGAGGAGGAGGACAAGGACTGTGGGGTCCTCGGTGCTCTCTGAGCTTGGCTGTTTCCTTGCGGATGTCTCATGACCCGACTAGGGAACATCATCAGGGCTAGAAAGGAGTGGGAATTGGATAAATGGGTTCCATGCAACATAACAGCACTCCCGTCAATATTGATAGCGCAAGCCACTTGAGTAGAAAAAGGGAGCCAGACCCCTGTCTCTTCTGACACTGATGATGTTACCTAGATGGGTCATGAGACATCTGCAAGTAAACAACCAAGCTCAGAGAGCACCAAGGACCCCACAGTTGTCGTCGTCGTCCTCCTCCTCCTCCTCCTCCTCCCCTTTCCTCCCTCCTCCTCCTTCCCTTCCTCCTCCTCCCCTTCTCCTCCCCTTTCCTCCCTCCTCCTCTTCCTTCCCCTCTTCCTCCTTCTCCCCTTTCTCCCCCTCCTCCTCTCCCTTCTAGCACTGATGATGTTACCTAGTTGGGTCATTAAGCATCTTTAAGAAAACAACCAAGCTCAGAGAGCACCAAGGACCCAACAGTCGTCGTCGTCCTCCTCCTCCTCCTCCTCCTCCTCCTCCTCCTCCTCCTCCTCCTCCTCCTCCTCCTCCTCCTCCTCCTCCTCCTCCTCTCCTGTCTAGCACTGATGATGTTATCTTGAAGGGTCATGAAACATCTGCAAGAAAACAAGCAAGCTCACAGAGCACCAAGGACCCCACAGTTGTCGTCCTCTTCCTCCTCCTTCTAGCACTGATGATGTTACCTAGAGGGGTCATGAAACATCTTCAAGAAAACAAGCAAGCACCGAGGACCCCCACATTGAGGATTATTTCTGATCTTCCCACATTGCTGCATGGTGAACGCTACTCCCGTTCCGTCTTCTGCCAGAGATGCTTCCAAAATGTTCTGTAGAACTTGTTGGATCGACAGGGTTTAAACATCAGCTGCCTTCTTTCCGATCGCTGGAAGGAAGCAAGCCGTGCCTACAGGTCTATTTTAAATCGAGCGCACGGTTTGATTTCTTCTGCTAATTCAGGGGCAGGCCCCTTTATGACCTGCAGGCTTCAACTCCCAGAATTCCTGAGCCAGCAGGGATTCTGGGAGTTGAAGTCGTCAGATTGAGATATAGACCACGTCCAGGCTGTTACGGTTGATAGCCCTCTTGATAATACACTATTGATGATATGTGTTGTGATTCAGGGTCAGCCTGTGGGTTCGGCAGTTGGGTCGGATGACTCAGAGGAGGAGGAGGAGGGGGGTGTTGAAGAGCTTGCTGAGGGGGTTGGACAGCTTGATGAGAGCCCTCAGCCAGGCCCCTCTCATCTGGTCACGACGCAGACCCAGCTATGTGAGCCTGACAGCGTGGATGAAGATGACCCATAGCTGGCCCTGTTCAAGGACGCCCAACGCAGGAGGCAGTCAATTAGGAGTAAACAGAGGAAGGCAATGGGGCTCCTCGGAAGGAGGCAGAGTGAAGCCACGCCCTGAACTGTATAAAAGGGGGAATGCGTGGGAGGGCTGGTTTGCTGAAGGCAACTGCTTGAAAAGCTCCTGTTTCTTGGTTCGTGTCTTGTTCTATTTGTTTTTGTATCAATAAATTTGGCAGGCGTAATTCCAGCCTCTTGCCTTCTTGTAAAAGGGGTTGTCCCTGCTTTTTCTGCAGGGCCGGTAGCAGGCTGGTACAGAACAATATGCTTTAGGATGGCTGGGTGCATGAGAAGGCTTTCCCCAAGGAAACATCAGTGTCTCGATTCCAGAACTACTGAATGTGGTATACACTAGGACTAAGTGATTGTTATTAGCACAACATTTTACTGTATTTCACTCATATACTCCTAGTTTTTCCAAAATAGAGAAGTGCATCAGGTGGGTTTTTTTTTTTCTGGATTCCCAATAACAACATATATTTTTTTATTTCTGTTAAGGAATTTTGTTGTGCAGAGGTCTCCTTGTGCTACCAAAGAGTTGCACAGACAAGGAAGGGTACTGAGAGCAGTAAGAGTCACACAGTAAACACAAGAGTACACTGAGTTGTAAAAGCAAAAAGTAGTTTACTTTAGAGGTGGTGTAAAAACAAAAATGCACAGTCAAAAATAAACAGTCCAGGTCATACACAATAGCAACAGTCCAAGAAGTAATCCAAAATACAAAGTCTTCTTACCGGTCCAGAGGTCAATACACAGTTCAGGTTTATCACAGTAACAGAGCAAAAACAGTAATAGTAGAGAGCAGTGAATTCAGAGAGAGAGAGAAGCTACGGTACTAGCTCCCTCTTATGGCCATGAGAACACTTACACACCCATTGGCCAATTAACATCTTAAAGACATAACAACATGGTTAATATATTTTCAACCCAACATTGTAGGCTAACACCATATGCCTAACAATTTCTCTGGTTTTTCTGTTAATTCAGCGGTGGCCAACTATGGCCTCTTTATGACCGGTGGACTTCAACTCCCAGAATTCCTGAGCCAGCAGGAATTCTGGGAGTTGAAGTCTTCAGGTCTTAAAGAGACCATAGCTACTCACCCTCTTGAGTTAATCTGTATATAGGAGTTTGTCAGCCATGAAACTTTCTACTACCGCTTTTTCCCTGAAAAAAAGACTAGGTCTTATATTAATTTTTTTTTTGCTCCAAAAGGGCTTATTTTCCGGTGTAGGGCTTATATTTGGGGAAATACGGTACTAAATGCATCCATTTGGCTGACCATCTTAACTGGGACTTATTTTGGTGTGGGGCTTATATTTGAGGAAATACGGTACTAAATGCGTCCGTCTGGCTGGAGGATCTTTACTGGGACTTATTTTGGGGTTAGGGTTTATATTACGAGCATCCTGAAAAAAAACCACACCAGTTCTTATTTTCTGGTTGGGTCTTATTTTTCGGGGAAATACGGTATTGTTCTGTTGGGCCATAATTAGTCTTTAAGATCTAATTATAAGCCTAAATGGACTCCAGAAGATGGTAGAGGACAGGAAGGCCTGGAGGAACGTTGTCCATGGGGTCGCGATAGGTCGGACACGACTTCGCAACTAACAACAACAACATTGCACTCATAAATAAAAATATAAACATATAAATAAATAATAGTTATTGAAACGACATGGCCAACATCTCAGGCGCCCATGTGTACTTCTTAGTTTCAATCCCAAATTTCACAACGCACACAGCATTTTCTTAGTAATTATTTTGCGTGGTAGATGCACATTTCTTCCCCTGCCATTTTTCCCCCCCTTCCCGTCCCAAAGGATCAGGAAAGGCCCATTACGCACGAAGACTTTCCTTTTTTAGCCTACAGGGGTTCAAGTTTGATTTCGAGCAAGAATCTCCCAATTTTGGGGGGGGGGAAACTTTTCAGAGTACCCTTAACTATGAGAGTTTGCTTCAAGTCTTGCTTGCGTGACGCTTTTTGTTTCACCTAACTTGTTGTATAAACCTATGGCTTTGTGTCCTGCTTTTACATGCTTCCAGGAGATGGAGTGCAAGGTAAGACGTCGACGTGAGAGTAAATGGAATTTTTGTTGTGGTTCAGTTGCTAGGTCGTGTCCAATTCTTTATGACCCCTCTGGACACGCGGCCTCAGGACCCAGCGACCGTCATAAACACGAACCAGTCCCCAAGCGTCCAAATTTTGACCACGTGTCCACAGGGACACGGCAACCAACGGACGTAAGGGTGGGAAACGATCGTAGGTCCCTTTTTTCCCAGCGCCGTTGTAACTTTGAAGGGTCACTTAAAATGAACGGTTGTAAGTTGAGAACTGCCCGTATGCAAATTGGGCAAACAGGCTGAGTTGCTGGAACTTTTGTCTCCAATCTGATCTAAGTAAGCAAACTCGAGGGATGTGTCTTTTTTCCCCCCCTCTTATACTTTTCAAACGTATTTTAGCTAGGCTCACTATGCCGAATTTAATTTATGTCAGGGAAGATAGCTGGCTCAAAAAAAAAAGAAAGAAAAAGCCCAGCAGAAGATAAGAGTCTCTGTTTTTGATCACCACCATTGTTATCATTCAAGGAAGAGAAGCTGGGGGGGGGATTGATTTAAATCCAGAGAATTTAAATATTTGGTTTGTTCAACGGGTTGGGAAAAAACAACAACCTTAACTTAAAAGCTGAGCCTTCCAATTGTATTAGACCAGGGGTAGGCAACCTTGGTTCTTTTATGACTCGTGGACTTCAACTCCCAGAATTCCTAAGCCAGCATGGCTCAGCTTGGAAATCTTTCCCTTTCCCCTCAGCGTGGCTGGCTCAGGAATTCTGGGAGTTGAAGTCCACGAGTCATAAAAGAACCAAGGTTGCCTACCCCTGAACTAGAGGGTTGTCAAGTTGTGGGAACTGGGTTTGTTTAGTCTAGTGCAGGGTTAGGCAACCTTGGCTCTTTTATAACTTGTAGACTTCAACTCCCAGAATTCCTGAGCCAGCCATGCTGAGGGGAAAGGGAGAGGTTTCCATGCTGAGCCATGCTGGCTCAGGAATTCTGGGAGTTGAAGTCCGCGAGTCATGAAGGAGCCATAGTTGCTCCACGTTGGCTCAGGAATTCTGGGAGTTGAAGTCCACAAGTCATAAAAGAGCCAAGGTTGCCTACCCCTGTCTTAGACTATTTATGACGGGTGCAGTGTCTCGGCGTCAGGTGATCCCCCCTTTACAACCTTCCGACAAGCAAAGTCGAGAGGGAAGCCAGATTCACTTAACAACCGTGTTATTAATTTTTAACAGCTTCAGTGCTTCGCTTAACGACCGTGGCAAAGAAGCTCGTCAAAGGGGGCAAAACTCCCTTCACAAACATCTCGCTTAGCTACATAAAATTTGGGTTCAATTCTGATTCAGCGAGGAATAACTGAATAACAGCAACTGACCCTTTTGTCAATAGCTTATCACAATAATGTGAATACAGGTAGTCCTCGACATACAGCCGCTATTGACCCCCGAATTTACATTGCTAAGCAAAACATTTGCCTTGTGTGTTTTGTCCCATTTTACGACCTTTCTTGCCACAGTTCTTGAGTGAATCGTTGCAGCTGTGAAGTTAGTCGTTAAGTGAATCGCCCCTCCCCAATTGACTTTGCTTGTCAGAAGGTCCCAAAAGGGGATCACGTAATCCCGGGATGCTGTGACTATTGTAAATACGAACCAGTTGCCGAGCGTCTGAATTTTCATCATACAACCAGGGGGGATGCTGCAATAGTTATAAGTGTGAGAACCGGTCATAAGTCACTTTTTTCAGTGCCGTTGTAACTTTAAACAGTCACTAAATGGACTGTTGCTAGCTGAGGACTATCTGAACGCTCTGCAGGTTTCAATCTTTTGGGTAAAAAATTTTGGGGGCAGAATTGATGCCAAATGTTGACTTTACTGGAACTGGGTTGTTCTTCATCTATGTCTCTCTCTCTCTCTCTTTCTCTCTCTCTCTCTCTCTCTCTCTCTCTCTCTCTCTCTCTCTCTCTCTCTCTCTCTCTCTCTCTCTCTCTCTCTCTCTCTCTCCCTCTCCCTCCCTCCCTCTCTCTCCTCCCTCTCCTCCCCCCCCTCTCCTCTCTCTCTCTTCCCACCCTCCCTCCCTGCCTCTCTCTCCCTGTCTCTCTCCTCTCTCTCTCTCTCTCTCTCTCTCTCTTCCCTCCCTCCCTCCCTCCCTCCCTCCCTCCCTCTCCCTCCCCCCCCTCTCCTCTCTCTCTCTTCCACCCCTCCCTCCCTGCCTCTCTCTCCCTGTCTCTCTCCTCTCTCTCTTCCCACCCTCTCTCCCTTCCTCCCTCCCTCCCTCCCTCTCTCTCTCTGTCTCTCTGCTTTGGTTTTGTTTCATTCAGGCCAAGCAGCTAGAAGAAAAGGAAAAAGAGCTGAAGAAACACGAGACTTACTACAAGGAGCAGCTGAACTCCGCCTGGAAGAGAGGGTGAGTGAGCTTCATTTTGCCTTTCACGCAGAGGCGTGGGTGGGAAGGCTTGATGGAATTTGACCCTTCTGCTTTTAAATGCACAGAATTGATGGGACGAAGGCTCTGACCTTGGCCGGCTGAGATTCTCGGAGGAAGGACATCCATCCGTCCTCGTTTGCCGACCACGGCAGGAACAACCGATCCTTTAAAACGGGTTTCTCAGCCACCTTTACCATAAACTAAACCGCTTCCTCTTTCAGCAATCTCTCTTTCTCCGTGTGCTTATGTGTGAGCAGGAGGCAAAAATTGGAATTAGCTGGGTGGAAGGCATGATCCATTTCTTCCTAACTTAAAAATAAAATAAAATACAGGTAGTCCTCAACTTACGACCGTAATGGAGCCTGCCCATTTCGGTCGTTAGCTGTGACTGTCATAAATAAGCTTACCCGTGTGGACCCATCAGATTTGTTGTTAAGTGAACCGGTGGTTTGATATGGGGCTTGGTGTTGCCAAAAAGTGGAAGCAAAACGCCGGTTTTCGGCAAAACCGACGTAAGACGCAATCGTGATGACTGCGGGAACAGCCGTGAATGGCCCTAAAGGCCGGGCAGCTGAGTGTCAGTCGCCCAAATGTGGTCACGTGATTGCAGGGAACAGGGTCGTCAGAATCTGTGGGGAGGTCTCTCGTAATGGTTACTAAGCAACTGGTCATAAGGTGAGGACTACCTGTAGAACATGGCAAATTGTAAAACAGGTCCCGTGTAAACGTTGGCTTTGTTCTGGTGACCGCCTTAAAAAGTTCCTGCGGGTGAACTGTTAAAAAGCCAGCTCAACTTTTTGAATCTTTGGGACTTTCCCCCCAAATGCTAATTTTCTGGGGAACAGAATTCCAGAGCCATCTGGATATCCAGCCAGCGAAGGCCCAGCTGCCCAGACTGATATCTTAATAAAGGAGAATAATCTGTAGCTCAGGACTGAAACGTGGGGTCCTTGGTGCTTTCTGAGTTGGGTGCTTTTCTTGTAGGCGTCTCATGACCCAACTAGGCAACATTATCAGTGCTAGAAGGGAGTAGGGTTTGTGGAGTGGAGGAGGGAAAGGAGAGGAGGAAGAGAAAGGGAAGGAGGAGGAGGAGGAGAACTGTTAAGAATTGATATGCAGAGGTCTCCTTGTGCTACCAAGGAGTTGCACAGACAAGGAAGGGTACTGAGAGCAGTAAGAGTCACACAGTAACCACAAGAGTACACTGAGTTGTGAAAGCAAAAAGTACTTTACTTTTGAGGTGGTGTAAAGAACAAAAATGCACAGTCAAAAATAAACAGTCCAGGTCATACACAATAGTAACAGTCCAAGTAGCAATCCAAATACAAAGTCTTCTTACCGGTTCAGAGGTCAATACACAGTTCAGGTTTATCACAGTATTACACCAATAGTACAGCAAAACAGTAATAGTAGAGAGAGCAGTGAATTCAGAGAGAGAGAGAGAAGCTACGTTCCTAGCTCCCTCTTATGGCCATGAGAACACTTACACACCCATTGGCCAATTAACATCTTAAAGTCACAATATCATGGTTAATATATTTTCAACCCAACAGTGTAGGCTATCACCATGTGCCTAACAACAGCAACGACAATGGGGTCCTTAATGCTCTGTGAATGTGCTTGTTTTCTTGCAGATGTTTCATGGATCAAACTAGGTAACATCATTAGAAGGAAGTGGGGTTTGCAGAGAGAAGAATATGACAAAGGAAGTGGGGTTGTGGAGTGGAGAAGGAAAAGGGGAGGAGGAAGAGGAGGGGGGAGTACTGTGGGGTCTTTATTGCTCTCTGAGCTTGCTAGTTTTCTGGCAGACATTTCATGATCCAACTAGGTAACATCATCAGTGCTAGAAGGGAGAGGAATTTGCGAGGAGGAGGAGGAGGACTGTGGGGGTCTTTGGTGCTCTCTGAGCTTGGCTGTTTTCTTGCAGACGTTTCATGACCCAACTAGGTAACATCATCAGCTTCTCAAAGGAGCTTGTATCTAAATGGAGGGCAAACCCCACGTCCTCCTAGCACTGATGATATTCCCTAGTTGGGTCATGAAACGTCTGCAAGGGAACCACCCAGCTCAGGAGAGCACCAAGTGACATCTTGGATTAGTTTGACCCAGTCCAACTTTCCCAAGAATGATTTATTTTATTTTTCCCCAATGGTTAATTCTGATGTCCCACACGAGATTGTTTTCCTTGGCTCCGCAGCCTTAAAGCACTGTCAGCTGACTTCTCTTTTGTTGCTAATCAGAAAGAATAACAGAACTTTATTAAAACTGTGTAAAATCCCACCGGTGATAATTTACAGTTTTTGCCCGAATGCTTCCTCTGGCTCCTTGTTAAACTGTTTAAAAAAAAAAAAAGAATATTTAAAAACAAAACAAGGAAAGTGGGGAACGAAAAAAGAAAAACGTTGCCGGGAAGAAGCATATCGGAAACTCATTATTCCTACAATATGTTAAATGAATTTCAGCGTATGCTGCAGCTTCGTAGATTAGCCCTGCAAGAAGCGAAATATCTCCGGTCCCCTAAGAAATAAGCGTGATCTTTTGTCCCCTTGAAAGTAATACTCAATATTTCATGCGTATGGAAAAACAGCAACCCTATTTTGATAGAATCAGATATCTACCAGGCACAGTACCATTCTACTCTGGTTCCTGGGAGTTTTCCAAATCTGAATCAAAACTCTTTTCAAGACCTG
Source organism: Vipera latastei (assembly GCA_024294585.1). Lineage (NCBI taxonomy): Eukaryota > Metazoa > Chordata > Lepidosauria > Squamata > Viperidae > Vipera > Vipera latastei. Next base: position 4,255,435 of record CM044359.1, read on the forward strand.
TTGAGGGAGATCCTTTTAACTGGAGACGTGTAACATGGAACTTGATGTTTTTTGTCGGGCAGAAAATGTATTATTAAGGCTGGTTGCACAGTCAGCCAGATGCTTAGGCTTGATTTGGCCTAATTGTCCTTCACAAGGGTGGTGCGGTGGCGCGGTTAAAATGCTGGCCTTGTCGGCTGCAAAGCCGGCAGCCCAGGTTCGAGACCCCAGCTCCACAGGATGGGGTGAGTTCCTGTCCTCACCTCAGCTCCTGCCAGCCGACAGTGTTTTCCCAAAAGTAAGACCTACCCTGAAAATAAGCCCTAGCTTGATTTTTGGGGGGTGGGCCAAATTATAAGCCCTACCCCCAAAATAAGTCCTAGTTTGGGGGCAAGGCGCACACCTAAAAATCAAGCTTGGGGGTGGGGTGGATTTGCCCCACAGACCCCGCACCCACTTACCGTTGCAGCCTGCCTCTCCTCACCGGCCCACTTCTGCGATGTTTCCCGGCTTACATTTCACAGTTAGAGGCCTTTCTGGAAGGCCTCTGTGGCCGAGAACCATGCTAAGGATTCAATCCATAGTTTGTTTCTCAGCTGCAGAGGCCAATGAGTGTGAAATGCAGGCGGGGGGACATACCAGAAGATGGGGCCGACTGGGCGGGGCTGTCGGTGCCGGAGGTGAATGGAAAAGATTAACACCCCCCCCAAAAAAAAATATAAGACCTGGTGCCTCTTTTGGAGGTAAAAAAAAAAAAGACCCGGGTCTTATTTTTCGAGAAAACTCTTGTGATTCCTCGCTGGCCCCGTGGATCTGGCAGCTGAGTCTGAGGAATCAGAGGAGGAGGAGGAGGGGCCTAGAGTGACATAAGAGTCCAAGGAAGGCTCTGAGGAGCTCCGAGACACACAGTTGGACGAGGAGCCTGGCCCCTCTACTCACGTTCAGGCTGAGACACAGCTGTGCTAGGAGCCTGAGTTGGACAGTGATGAAACACAGCTGGGAAATATCCAGGATGCATGAAAGCGCTGGCAAGCGAAGCGAGCAGGACAGAGGAACGCAATGGGGTGGCTCCAAAGGCAAAGGAGAAGGCATGAGGAAGCCATGCTTGGCTGCATTATAAAAGGGAAGGTGTGGGAAGTGCTGGTTGCCGAAGGCCACCGTTCGTGTTTCTGTGGACTGTGTTTGTTTGCCTTGGACATTGACTCAGGTCTGTGAATAATAAAAGGGGTTTGGGTTTTTCCTGTGGTTCCTGCCCATTTCTTGGAAGAGGGGTTCCTCCTTGTGAGCATAACAAGGACTTACGTAGGCTGGGACAGAACAGAAACATAGGAGCAGCTCGAAAGCATGCAAATGTTAGTAGATAAATAGGTACCACTTCGGGGGGGGAAAGTAACAGCGCTCCATGACGTCGTGCTGGCCACATAACCGCGGAAAATGTCTGGGGACAGCGCTGGCTCATTGGCCTTGAAATTGGCCCTCCCCTCCCCCATTGTAGTCGGCCATGAGTAGTGGAGTAAAATCCCCAGGGACTCCTTTACATCTGGGATAGGCAGATGTTGATGTTTGCTGATGTTAAAGGTCTCGGTTGCAGGACGTCAACTGTTTCAAGCAAAGCTGCCTTTTGCAATTGACCGATGGGGGTTGTGGCAATGCCGACGATGTTCAGGCAGTGTTTACAGTTGGTTTTGATTATTTATCCTTGGTCCTTCGCACATTCAGCCAGATGTTCAGACTAAAGTGGGCTTTTTTTTTTTGCCTGTCGAGTTTCTTCCCAAGGACCTGAGCTGGGCAGATGTGAATGCTCGAT
>CM044359.1:4257420-4342420 GCA_024294585.1 Vipera latastei
GGTTCTAGAGTGGAGGAGGAAAAAAAGGACTGTAGGGTCCTTGGTGCTCTCTGAGGTTGGTGGTTCTCTTGCAGACATTTCATGACCCAACTAGGGTAACATCATCAGTGTTAGAAGGAAGTGGGGTTTGTGGAGCAGAGAAGGACAACTGTGGGTGACAACAGCAAAATCTGGAGGCAGAATTTAGAAGGTGTGAGACTGTTTGATCTGGCCTTTTTCTTGTTTTATTCCTCTGAATTACCTGGTCCATTCCGGATAGTTCTCGACTTACAGCCATTCTTTTAGTGAAGGTTCAAAGTTACAACGGCACTGAAGAAAGCGTCTTTTGACCGTTTTTCACACCTACAACCGCTGCAGCATCCCCGTGGCCAAGTGATCAGAATTCAGGCTCTTGGCGACTGACCCATATTTATGACGGCTTGCACAGTCCCCCTTTCTGACCCAGAAAGTCCAGTGAGGAAGCCAGATTCACTTAACAACCACGTTACGGATTTAACAACTGAATAACAGAAGGGACCTTGGAGGTCTTCTAGTCCAACCCCCTGCTCAAGCAGGAACCTCTCGTACCCTTTCAGGCAGTTGGTTGTCCAATCTCTTCTTGAAAACCTCCCAACGGCTGGGGCAAGGATGGTCATCAGATGGGGCAAAACTCACCAAACCACAGTCTCGCTTAGCAGTGGAAATTTGGGGCCCAGTTGTAGTCGTAAGTCAAGGACTTACCTGCATCTCTCCAGGAGATACGATCTAATGAAGAGAAGGACCAGGGGGGACATGATAGCAGTTGTTCCAATATTTGGGGGGCTGCCACAAAGATGAGGGGGTCAACCTGTTCTCCAAAGCCCTTGAAGGCAGGACAAGAAGCCACGGATGGAAACTCATCAAGGAGAGAAGCAACCTGGAACTAAGGAGGAATTTTCTAACAGAAAGATTAGCCAGCGGAACCACCTGCCTCCAGAAGCTGTGAATGCTCCAACACTGGGAGTTTTTAAGAAGAGACCGGACAGCCATTTGCCTGCAATGGTATAGGGTCTCCTTCCTGAGGAGGGGTTTCCTCTAAGGTCCCTTCCAACTCCCCCTTCTTCTCCTCCTCCCTCCTCCTCTTCTTCTTCTTCCTCCTCCTCTTCTTCTTCTTCCTACTCCTACTCTTTCTTCTTCTTCTTCTTCTTCTTCTTCTTCTTCTTCTTCTTCTTCTTCTTCTTCTTCTTCTTCTTCTTCTTCTTCTTCTTCCTCCTCCTCCTCCTCCTCCTCCTCCTCCTCCTCCTCCTCCTCCTCCTCCTCTCTTCCTCCTCCTCCTCCTCCTCCTCCTCCTCCTCCTCCTCCTCCTCCTCTTCTTCTTCTTCTTCTTCTTCTTCTTCTTCTTCTTCTTCTTCTTCTTCTTCTTCTTTCTTCTTCTTCTTCTTCTTCTTTTTTCCTCTTCCTCTTCTTCTTCTTCTTCTTCTTCTTCTTCTTCTTCTTCTTCTTCTTCTTCTTCTTCTTCTTCTTCTTCTTCTTCTTCTTCTTCTTCTTCTTCTTCTTCTTCTTCCTCCTCCTCATCATCATCATTATCATTTGCAAGACTTTTCTTGGGGAGCTTTCTACAATTAGAAGGCAGCTTCAACCAGCAGAGAGAAGGAAGAGGGACAGGAATGAATGCAACGGCATGCTTGTTTTTGTAGTCCAGATAAAAGCTGGAGAATGCAGCTTGGGCTCTCCTCCCTTTCCTCTCCTTCCCTTGATTGCGACTCGGGCAATCAAGTCAGGTTGCCTATTTCTGGCAGAGAAAGACAGTATACCTTCACCTTGTGCTTTTTCCAGCACGCTTCTATTCGGATGCTTATTTCCCTGCCGGGCCTTTGAAAAAGACCTTTCCTTTGAAATACAGGAAGATAATCAGGGCTTTTTGAAATGAATAAGGCTGACATCTTGATTTCATCCCCTCCTGCTAAACATCCCAGCTTAATCCTTTGTTTGAATTGCCCGCCGCCAACTCCCACGATGCTACTTTACACAAACCCAGGCGTATCAACTCCGGTCAGATGATCTTTTGGATACTCAAAGCAGAAGGATTTGGGGTCCACCAAGAGCCCCTGTCCTAATTCTCTCTCCCCCCGCCGCCCCCCACCCCGTACTGGTGTATATCTTGGTATTGGAAAGACTTTGGAGAAAGGGCAGAGAAGAGCAAGTAAAATGATCAAAGGCCTGGAGACCAAAACATATGAAGAACGGCTGCAGGACTTGGGTTTGGCCAGTCTAGAGAAAAAAAGGGACTGGGGGTGTTGGGGGGGGGGACACCTGATAGCAGCCTTCCAGTATTTGAGGAGCTGCCACCAAGAAGGGGGGGGGTTGTCAACCTCTTCTCCAAAGCACCAGAAGGCAAGACAGAAAGGATGGATGGAAACTAATCAAGGAGAGAATAACCTGAAAACTTCCTAACAGCGAGGAGAATTAGCCAGTGGAACAGCTTGCCACCAGAAGTGGTGGGTGCTTCATCAGTGGAGGCTTTTGAGAAGAGACTGGACACCCAGTTGTTGTCTTGACATGGTGTAGGTCCTCCTGCTCGAGCAAGGGGCTGGACTAGAAGACCTCCAAGGTCCCTTCCAGCTGTGTCCCATCTATAAATGCTCAGTGACCGCTGGAGACTTTTTTTTTTTTTACTGTGCTACAAACTTAAGAAATTTACCCCAGCCTTACTTTGGTTTCCCAAAGTCGTCGTTTTCTGAAAGACCGCGGTCCTCGCTGACTGAACTGGTTGAGGTTGGAAGTCCGCAAGTCTTATTTATTTTACTTTATTGAAAAGTTTTACAATACATTTTTAAAAAGACGAAACCCTCCCAACCCCCCTCCCCTGCTCCCCAACCCTCCCCCAACACCTCCCTCCCCCTCCCACCTCCCCCCCCTCCCCGACTTCCCAGAGCTCAATACAGGGTATAAATATACAAACAATCATAGTCTACCTTATGCAAACAACAATAAAATACTAAATCTATCGCACTTTAACTCTTATAAACTAACTACAAGCAATTTAAATATCACATCAAGTGGCCATGTTTGAGGGGCCCTGCTCTGGATGCCGATAGCCGCCTGGAAGACAGTATGCCCTTTTTTTTCTTTTTTTTTCCTTTTTTTTTGGTAGAATTGCATTTTTAAAGGAACGCTTTTCTCCCCCCCCCCCTTCCCTTTTCCTAAAAAAAACACACAAAAAAAAACTTCACTTTTTCTCACGTGTCCGAATTTGGCTTGATTTCCCCCCTCAGCACCATGGTGCCTCAAAGCATCACCACTGCTGGAGAAGGAAGCAGTTGAATCCCGCCAGTTCTCCTCTTGTCTTCTGCTTGAGAAGTCAACTCCTTTTATTTTCTCCTTGGCTCTCTCCTTCTGTGACTCCCTGACTTCCACCTGTCCCAGAAAATGGCTATAAATCACCTTTGTACTCCCGCTATTTTAAGCAAGAACCAGAAGCAAGAAGCTGGGGTTCTTATTTTCCTTGCGAATAAATAAATGGCTTTCGTTTGCTGTGGCATGTCCAGGGCTGCAAATCTGGAAGAGGGGTGGGCAGCTGTGGCAACTTTATGACCGGTGGGCTTCAACCCCCAGAATTCATTCATTCATTCATTCATTCATTCATTCATTCATTCATTCTTTTTTCTTTTCTTTCCTTCTTTCTTTCTTTCCTTCCTTCCTTCCTTCCTTCCTTCCTTCCTTCCTTCCTTCCTTCCTTCCTTCCTTCCTTCCTTCCTTCCTTTCTTTCTCTCTTTCTTTTTCTTTTTCTCTTTCTTTCTTTCTTTCTTTCTTTCTTTTCCTTTCTTCTCTCTCCCTCCCTATCTACCTCCCCTTCCTTCCTTCTGCCCCTCCCTCCCTCCCTCCCTCCCTCTCCCTTCCTTTCTTTCCTCCCTTCCTCCCTCCCTCCCTTCCTTCCTTCCTTCCTTCCCTTCCTTTTCCTCTCCTGCCTGCTTGCCTGTCTCCCTATTTCCCTCCCTCTTTCTTTCTTTCTTTCTTTCTTTCTTTCTTTCTTTCTTTCTTTCTTTCTTTCTTTCTTTCTTTCTTTCTCTTTCTTTCTCTCTCTCTCTTTTTCTTTCTTTCTTTCTTTCTTCTTTCTTTCTTTCTTTTTTTTTTTTCTTTTCTTTTCTTTCTCTTTCTTTGCTTTCTTTGCTTTCTTTCTTTCTCTCTCTCTCTCTCTCTCTCTCTCTCTTTCTTTTCTTTCTTTCTTTCTTTCTTCTTTCTTTCTTTTCTTTCTTTCTTTCTTTTCTTTCTTTCTTTCTTTCTTTCTTTCTTTCTTTCTTTCTTTCTTTCTTTCTCTCATCTCATGATTCAGATAACTCTGAATAAAAGGCCCTATCCATCTTATCCATGAAAACCAGCTGACTTTGGGCCAATCCCCAGCACAATTAAAGGGGACTTGATTTCAGATTTCAGAAATACCCCCAAAAGGGGAATATTTGTGGGTCCTTGTTGCTCTCTGAACCTGGTGGTTTCCTTGGAGATATTTCATGACCCAATTAAGTGACATCATCAGTGCTAGGAAGGAGGGGGGGGTTTGTGGAGAGGAGGAGGAGGAGGACCGTGGGGTCCTTGGTACTCTCTGAACTTGGCAGTTTTCTTTCATGATCCAACGAGGGTAATGTCCTCGGTGCTAGGAGGGGGGTGGCGTTTGATCTCTTCTTATATGCAGCACTGATGATGTTACGTAGTTGGGTCATGAAACGTTCACAAGAAAACAACCAAGCTCAGGGAGCACTCAAGGACCCCACAAGTTTTAGGAGTCATGGAGAAGACCCTTAAAAAAAGCACCTAGGGGCATTAAAACCCTACTCCGCTTTGCAGTGGCGCTCCTTAATGAGAAAAAAAACAACTCACCCCTTTCTGCCAATTTCATTCAAACGGCAAATTAAATCCTCGCATATTTTCTTTTTTTCTTCAGCCGATTCGAAGGTACAGAATCCGCCGGCGTCCCGCGGGACAACATTTAGTAGCTGCTTGGCATTGTTATAGATGTGCCATTTCCGCTAATGGGCTCGCAGCCTGCCACGCACGTATTATTCAAGAACGCACAATAAAAAATTTAAAAAAAAAAGTTCCCACTCGCCAATTAAGTCTCTGGAGGTTTCTCAGAGCAACGGGAAACGACAAGGGGTCCTTTGCTGTACTGAAGAACTGCAAATGTTCGTAACTTCGCCCGGCCGGATTTGGTATTAATGCAATATCGCCGGAACGCCGTGCAAAAGAGAGGGGGAAACAGTTGTAAACATTGTTGACTTTGATTAGGCATCCTGTCATCAAAGAATGTTTAAGTATCGTTGTGTGCCTAAACCACGTGCCGAAGATGGAGCACGTCCCGGTACTAAACAGAGTTGTGTTTCAATTACATGCAAATGAGATGCTTGAATGCATTGCTACAAGGCTGCTGAAATAGGTATATCCTTTGATGAAATATTTTCATTTTCTTGAGCGCCTCCAAATATTAAGCCGGGCAGTGAAATGAAGCCTGCGTATCTTACGTGACAGATAAACAGACATAGCCTTAGACATCATCAGTCAGGCTTAAAATAAGTTTAACTGCCAAACTACAAAGGCGTTTAGACCCTCGGAGGGTCATGCTGGCTTATAAAAATCGCAGAATAATAAAGAGTTGGAAGGGACCTTGGAGGTCGTCTAGTCCAACCCCCTTTCCAAGCAAACAGCTGTCCAGTCTCTTCTTAAAAACCTCCGGTGATGGAACATTCACAGCTTCTGGAGGCAGGTTGTTCCACTGGTTAATTGTCCTCACTGTCAGGAAATTTCTCCTTAGTTCCAGGTTGCTTCTCTCCTTGGTTAGTTTCCATCCGTTGCTTCTTGTCCTGCCTTCAAGTGCTTTGGAGAATAGGTTGACTCCCTCTTCTTTGGGGCAGCCCCTGAGATACTGGAACGCTGCTATCATGTCCCCCCTCGTCCTTCTCTTCATTAAACTGGACATAGCCAATTCCAGCAACCGTTCCTTATATGTTTTAGCCTCCAGTCCCCTGATCATCTTTGTTGCTCTTCTGTGGACTCTTTCCAGAGTCTCAACATCTTTTTTACATCGTGGTGAGCAAAACTGGATGCCGTATTCCAAGCGTGGCCTTACCAAGGCCTTGTAAAGTAGTATTAACACTTCACGTGATCTTGATTCTATCCCTCTGTTGATGCAGCCTAGCACTGTGTTGGCCTTTTTTGGCAGCTGCAGCACACGGCTGGCTCATATTTAAGGGATTGTCCACTAGGACTCCGAGATCCCTCTCACAGTTGCTACTATTGAACAAGGTACCCCTATACTCAGTGCTTTTTTTGTAAAAGAAAAAGGTGCCGGAACTCACACATGTCATACTACCTGCCTTGCCTACCCTACAAGGTTCCATCCAAAAAAGGTGCCGGAACTCCGTTCTGAGCGTTCTGTGAGAAAAAAAAGCCCTGCCTATACTATACCTAGGGACGCAGTGGCTCAGTGGGTTAGGACGCTGAGCTTGTTGATCAGAAGGTCGGCAGTTTGGCGGGTCGAATCCCGAGTGCTGCGTAACAGAGTGAGCGCCTGTTACTCATCCCAGCTTCTGCCAACCTAGCAGTTCGAAAGCACGTAAAAATGCAAGTAGAAAAATAGGGACCACTCCGGTGGGAAGGGAACAGCGTTCCGTGCGCCTTTGGCGTCTAGTCATGCCGGCCACATGACCACGGAGACGTCCTCGGACAAGCGTTGGCTCTTCGGCTTTGAAACGGAGATGAGCACCGGCCCCTAGAGTCGGAAACGACTAGCACACACGTGCGGGGGGAACCTTTACCTTTTATACTATACCTGTATATTTGGTTGTTGTTTTTTTTCTTGCCTTAATATAGAACCATTGTTTCTTGTCCTGCCTTCCGGTGCTTTGGAGAATAGGTTGGCTCCTACCCTCCATTAAAATAGTGGAAAAGACGCCTAGGTTTTCCTCTCCCCTCCCCCCCTCCCATTTTGATTTACGTGTTGGATGGGACTGATAGCCGTCCAGCCTTTAATCTTGGGGCCATTTAATTGTGAATTATTGAATGAAAGGCCTTTTGAAGCAGAGCTGTAACCTCTTTGAGGCACATTATTATTGCTGGATTCAGCTCTGCTTTGTTTTCTCGTCCTGTTAAGAAATACAGCTGCCCTGTTTGCGAGGCTTGGAAATGTATTTGACTTTCAAGATTTTCATTGTCCAGATGTTCCCCCCCCCCATCTCGAAATTGAGCTAAGAGCTCTTTTGAGCCCTCTTTCCTAAGCAGGCTTCTTGCCAGCCTGAAGAAAATCACATATAGATTATCGCACGCATACGTACGTACCCAGATATGTATTTAATAGATTTATCGTATAGTCTCGGTTCTGGTAGAAGAAGGAACACAATTCTGGTGAAAACGGGGGAGCTACCTGTAATCCTCAATTCGTGGCTACCGCTGAGCTCAAAAATTTTATGTCGTAAAGCGAGACAGTTTAAGTTAATCTTGCCCCATTTTGCTTTGTTCAGGGCAATTGGCTGACTCTGCATACCGCTTTACACAGGGCTGTAAAGCCCGATGAAGCGGTGTATAGGTCTAAGCGCTGTTGCCCCATTTTACGACCTTTCTTGCCACAGTTGTTAAGCGAATCACTGCAGGTGTTAACGTTGGTAACACGGTTGTTAAGTGAATCTGGCTTCCCCCATTGACTCTGCTTGTCTGTCAGAAGGTCGCAAAAGGGGATCACGTGACCCCGGGACGCGGCAGCCGTCATAAATGCGAGCCAGTTGTCAAACATACGAATGTAAATATTTGAGAGGCTGGCCCAAAGATGAAGGGGGTCACGTTAATCTCCAAAGCACCAGAGGGCAGGACAAGAAACAACGGAAGGAATCTGACCAAAGAGAGAAGCAACCTGGAATCAAGGAGAAACTTCCTGACAGTGAGGACAATCAACCGGTGGAACAGCCTGCCACCAGAAATCGTGGACGCTCCATCAGTGGAGATTTTCAAGAAGAGACTGGACAGTCACCTGTCTGAGATGGTATAGGTTCTGCTTGAGCAGGGGGCTGGACTAGAAGACCTCCAAGGCCCCTTCCAACTCTATTCTATTCTAAAACACAGCATGGGGACGCTGCAACGGTTGTAAGTCTGAAAAACGGGTCACAAGTCCCCTTTCTCAGTGCTGCTGTAATTCTGAACGGTCACTAAATGAGCTGTCGTAAGTCGAGAACCAACTGTATAGATAACCTGGGACCCTTTGTTGCGGGGCGCCAAATGCCTCGAGGTCCAAAAATGTTTCAGACGTCGGAGTTTTTCATTTTACACACCCCTTTACGCGTCCCACTTCTGCGGTTTGCAGATTAGATCTTCAGGAAGCCCGTTCGGATCCATGCCTCCTTACCCAAGGGATGTAGTTCCCTTAATGTGCAACTCACTTGAGGGCATTCCTCTTGTAGATTGAAGGATTCGTGCATGTAAGATTGATTGGTTAGTTATCTTCCGGGTCTAGTAGCTGCGGAAAAATGTAACTCCTCAGCTGGTTTCCAAACCGGAATTCAGCGGGGTGTTTTATTGCATTGCATGTTTTTAACCACGCTTGGAAAAAGAGACGTTGGCTGCCATTTTAATAATAATAGGAATAGAGCTGGAAGGGACCTTGGAGGTCTTCTAGTCCAGCCCCCTGCTCAAGCAGGAGTCCCTATACATATCATTTCAATCATAGATATGGATGGAAGGAAGGAAGGAAGGAGAGAGAGAGAGAGAGAGAGAGAGAGAGAGAGAGAGAGAGAGAGGATGGGTGGGTGGGTGGGTGGATGGATAGATAGATAGATAGATAGATAGATAGATAGATAGATAGATAGATAGATAGATAGATAGGATGGATATAGATAGATTAGATAGATAGATAGATAGATAGATAGATAGATAGATAGATAGATAGATAGATAGATAGATAGGATGGAGATAGATAGATAGATAGATAGATAGGATAGATACAGATAGATACAGATAGTTACAGATAGTTACAGATAGATGATAGAAATGATAAATACAGAGAGAGAGAGAGAGATTCATTAAAAATGAATCAATTTTTAAAGGTATTTGCCCCTTCCTTTTAAAGGTATTTGCTTCTTCCACAAACGTGGCCAAAATGGAGGAGATTTCAAAACTAACTTTCAGCTCAGCATATGTGGCTTCAGTGTGGGAAGTGTGAGCCAACAAAAAGAGTATTTAGAATTCCTTACAGTTTTCTCTATATTTAGAACTTAACCTCCAGCTCCTGGCCTGCTGCAGAAAACGTGAAAGATATATATATATTTTTTTCTACTCCGCGGATACAGGATAAGGCATCGCTCTCATTTTCCGAGCAGGTATTTTTCAACCTGAAGCCACTATAGGCCATAATTTACTGCCTTATTAAGGGACAGATTCAATTAACCAGCTGAGAAAGAAAGAAGCTCTGTGGTGTTTTTTTTCCCCTGCCAATATATTAGACTGGACATTCATGTAATTTTTAACGGCCAGCCCTATTAAAGTAAACAGGATATTTCTATCCAACATTTTACATAGTTCTAGATTTCTTCTGTAAAGGTGAGCGGGGAGGGTTTGGTGGGGGAAAAGCCAAAATAAAACCACCTATATTTTGAGAAAGTGTGCGTATGTGCCCACATAAGTAGAGTGCCAAGTAAAAAAAACGTATCATTTAACTAAGCTGAAAATAAATCAGAGGGAGGGTGGGTGGCGGCGAAATATGAAGTATAAATAAATAAATGAATATTAATAAAAGGCTGCTTTATGGTCCGAAGACAGAATAAGGCTGTTCAATATGTGTAGCAGCTTATCGTTCAAATGGTGGAAGGAAAGGAAGGGAGGGAAGGAAGGAAAGAAAAGGAGGGAGGGAAGGAAGGAAGGAAGGAAGGAGAGGAGGGAAGGAAGGAGGGAAGGGAGGGAGGAAGGAAGGAAAAAGGAGGGAAGGAAGGGAAGGAAGGAAGGAAGGAAAGAAAAGGAAGGAAGGAAGGAAGGAAGGAGGGGAGGAAGGAAGGAAGGAAGGAAGGAAGGAAGGAAGGAAGGAAGGAAGGAAGGAAGGAAGGGGAAGAGGAGGAGGGGGAAAGAGGAAGGAGGGAAAGGAAAGGAGGGAGCGAGAGAGGGTAAGACAGAGGGAGGGAGGCAGGAACGAGGAAGGAAAGGAAAAGAGGAGGGAGAGAGAAAGGAAGGAAGGAAGAAAAAGGTAAGAAAGAAAGAGAGAGAGAGAGAAGAACCCCAGTCGGTATAGAAAGAATACTGCTTTTGTGTCCCAAACCCGCCTTTCGTGCTTTAAAATGACAAAAAATTGCGATCGATCTCTACAACTGTTGTGTTCATCTTTATTGATTAGGCCGAAGGGAGATAAATCACTCTCCTCTCCGAATGGAGGGCCGGTGGATGGAGCACCATCGGTCATCTCCAAACGGCTGACCCGTCCATCTCGCCCACCGCCGTCTCCTCCGCTTGTGTCTAATCGCCTCCCGATTTGATTTGATTTGCGTTGGGGCAACCTGGAGGCGACTGTCACAGGATATGAGCCCCATTGCTAAATCCAGAAGTGGGCTGATGTGTGTGTGTGTGTGTGTGTGTGTGTGTGTGTGTGTACGCGCGACCTAACGAAATTTTCATTCTCTGACTGGCCAGCAGTGAAGTATTAAAATAATAATAATTAATAATAATAATAATAATAATAATAATAATAATAATAATAATAATAATAATAATAATAATAATAAACTACCCCACCAAAGTTGCGGCTGCAACTGGATATCCCAGGCAGATGAATTATGAGGGCCAGATAGAGACCACCTTGTTCTGTTTAATCTTCATGCAGCCTTTTGACTGTCGAGGCGGCTCCACAATTTATTATAATTTGTGTAGAAGACAGGAGGCCTGCCTGAAACACAATTGGATTCTGCTTCTCCTTCCTTGGCGTAATGTTTTTTTAAAAAAAAAACAAAAACACCAATGATTTCTGCGGATCCCTGGCAAACGTCAGCTCGCCCTCGGAGACAGCGTAGGCCCAGCTATGATCATTAAAAATCAGATAATCCAATATTTGTCCTGCTACCTTTCCCAGTGGCATTTTGTCTTTTGAGATGTCACTGAACCTCGGTTTGAGCATTTCTCAGTGCAGGAAGTCCTTGACTCGCCACCCCAGCTGAGCCCAAAATTGCGGTTACTAAGCGAGACGGTTGTGAAGTGCATTTGGCCCCCGATTTTACGACTTCTCATGCCGCAATGGTTAACCCAGGGGTAGGCAACCTTGGCTCTTTTATGACTCGTGGACTTCAACTCCCAGAATTCCTGAGCCAGCCATGCTGAGGGGAAAGGGAGAGGTTTCCAAGCTGAGCACTGGCTCAGCAATTCTGGGAGTTGAAGTCCACCAGTCAGGAAGGGGCCATAGTTCCCCCATGCTGGCTCAAGATTTCTGGGAGTTGAAGTCCACAAGTCATGAAGGGGCCATAGTTCCCCCATGCTGGCTCAAGATTTCTGGGAGTTGAAGTCCACCAGTCAGGAAGGGGCCATAGTTCCCCCATACTGTCACAGGAATTCTGGGAGTTGAAGTCCACAAGTCATGAAGGGGCCATAGTTCCCCCATGCTGGCTCAGGAATTCTGGGAGTTGAAGTCCACGAGTCATAAAAGAGCCAAGGTTGCCTACCCCTGGATTAAGTGAATTGCTACAGTTGTTAGCAGCACGGTTGTTAAGTGAATTTGGCTTCCCCCATTAACTGCTTGTCAGAAAGTTGCAAAAATAAAAAATAAAAAATCAAGGAACTTGGCAGGCTGCAACCCGTTATAAATACGAATCTTTTCTCAATTTTGATCGCATTGAACCTGGGGGTGCTGCAACGGTTGTAAGGGTGAAAAAGGGTCATAAGTTCAGTTTCAGGGCCATTGTAACTTTGAGCGGTCATTAAACGAACTGTTGTAAGCGGAGGACTTCCTGTACATGTAAACCCAGGACATTTTTAAACTTCCATCTGTAATTTTGACCTTCTAGGTTCTTGACCGTTGTTGTGGTGATTTTGATATGATACATAGCAGAAGATTCTATAAGTAACTTACCCAGTTGAGGGGCTGCCACAAAGAAGAGGCATGTTAACTTATTCTCCAAAGCGCCCGAAGGCAGGACAAGAAGCAACGGATGGAAACTCATCAAGGAAAGAAGCAACCTAGAACTAAGGAGAAATTTCCTGACAGTGAGGACAATCAACCAGTAGAACAGAAGTCATGGGTGCTTCATCATTGGTGGGTTTTAAAGAAGAGACTGGACAGCCACTTGCCTGAAATGGTCTAGGGCCGTGGTGGCGAGCTTATGGCACGGGTGCCACAAGTGGCACGCAGAGCCCTCTTTGTGGGCACGCGCGCCGTCGCCCCAGTCCTAGGCCTTCCAATGGGTTTTATAAAACCTTTTCCCTTTAGGCCTCCGCCGCCGTGTGCAAAAAACAAAAAAGTTCAATCAATCAATCAATTTCAACTTCTCGCGGGGGAAAAAAAAAAGATCTCGCAAAGTTGGAATTGATTGAACTTTTTAGTCCCACCCAGTCTGCCGTTACCACCGCAGCCACGCCCACCGAATGGGCCATGCCCACCCAATTGGCCACACCCACCCAATGGGCCACATCTGCCTGGCACCCGACGATACATAAGTGGGTTTGGGGTTGCAGTTTGGGCACTCGGTCTCTAAAAGGTTTGCCATCATTGGTATAGGGTCTCCTGCTTGAGCAGTGGGTTGGACTAGATGATCTCCATGGTACCTTCCAGCTCTGTTCTGATTGATAAGTTTCAAGAGTCCTGGTTTAGAAGAACGGGGAGAAGGCTTGGGCCGTGATAGATCCATATGTTTCATCTGATGTCTCTAAAGATTCCCAGTCGATCATGCTCATCTCTGAGGTGCTTGTTCCGAAAGGCAACTCTTCTCTCTCGGGTTATTTTTTCCCCTCCCCTTTGGAAGCGTTTCGCTTCTGACCCAAGAAGCTTCTTCAGTTCGTCTGATGAGTTTCATCTGAAGAGATACTCAGAGCACGGTTTGACGTTGAGTCGTGAGGGCCTCCACCTCTTCTCCAACACTTCGGAAGGCAAGACAAGAAACAACGGATGGAAACCAATCAAGGAGAGAAGAAACCTGGAATTAAGGAGAAACTTCCTGACAGTGAGGACAATCAACCAGTGGAACAGCTTTGCCTCCAGATGTTGCGAGAGGTTTTTAAGAAGAGAACTGGACAGGCACTTGTCTGGAATGGTGTAGAGTCTCCTGCTTGAGCAGTGGGTTGGACTAGAAGACCTCCAAGGTCCCTTCCAGCTCCATTCTGTTTGATTGAAAACCGAGTGACTGACCTTCTCGGCGGAGGTCGTAAAACGAACGCAGCCGTCATAAAGAGAACGCCACAGTTGTTAAGCAAACCAAAGATTCACTTCAGGCAAGTTTTACCAAAAGCTGGAAGCCAGTGCGGCTTTTTCCCCCCCAGCAAAATGGTTGCACAACACGGTCACGCGTGGGATGCTGCATTTGGCTATAAACACGGGACGCTTGCCAACACCCTAACTGCGGACACGTGACCACAGGAGAAAATTGTGTGAGAGGTGGGCGGCCATTAGAACTGAATCTTAGATGAGGCTATCCCTCGGCAGGCTCACTGGAACGAACTCGTCGTAAGTCGAGGACTAACTTTATCAGAGGGCGCTTTTTTTTCATCGGTTCCATACCTCGCCGATGTTCACTCCGTTGTGTCCGACAACCGCTAACACGCTGGTCTTTGATACATTAGTTGTCCGTGCCGCACTCCTTAAATCACCCGGTCTGTCTCATATCCACCGAAAGTCATGCCCGCTCGCCGACAAAACAGCCTTGTCAGAATACAAAACTGTGCAATTTATGTCCGCAACATTCCTACGATGTCACAGCAAGCATTGCTGGTAGGGTTTCCCATAAGCCGATTAAAACCGAGGGGGACTTTGGGCATCCTCACTTCATTCCTTGCTCAAAATATACTTAGTCCTCATCTCAATGGCCGCTGTTGAGCCCAACATTTCCTTTTAATGCTCTACGCTGCCTGGAGTCAGCTCGTGTCATTTCGGTGGCCACATGCAGTAAATCTATTTAATAAATAGATAATAGAAGAGAGCACGTTTGATCTAGTGCAGGGGTAGGCAACCTTGGCCCCTTCATGACTCGTGGACTTCAACTCCCAGAATTCCTGATCCTGCATGAGGCAACTATGGCCCCTTCATGACTTGTGGACTTCAACTCCCAGAATTCCTGAGCCAGCATGGGGGAACTATGGCCCCTTCATGACTCATGGACTTCAATTCCCAGAATTCCTGAGCTAGCATGGGGGAACTGTGGTCCCTTCGTGACTCGTGGACTTCAACTCCCAGAATTCCTGAGCCAGCATGGGGGAACTATGGCCCCTTCATGACTCGTGGACTTCAACTCCCAGAATTCCTGAGCCAGCATGGGGGAACTATGGCCCCTTCATGACTCATGGACTTCAATTCCCAGAATTCCTGAGCTAGCATGGGGGAACTGTGGCCCCTTCGTGACTTGTGGACTTCAACTCCTAGAATTCCTGAGCCAGCATGGGGGAACTATGGCCCCTTCATGACTCATGGACTTCAATTCCCAGAATTCCTGAGCTAGCATGGGGGAACTGTGGCCCCTTCGTGACTTGTGGACTTCAACTCCCAGAATTCCTGAGCCGGCACGGGGGAACTATGGCCCCTTCATGACTTGTGCTGGCTCAAGTTGAAGTCTGGGAGTTGAAGTCCACGAGTCATAAAAGAGCCAAGGTTGCCTACTCCTGATCTAGTGGTTCAGGCAGCAGGCTGGAAACCAGCAGGTGGTGAGTTCCAGTCCCGCCTTAGACGTGACAGTCAGCTAGTTGACTTTGGACCAATCAACAGGAGACTGAGTTCTAGTCCCAGCTTAGGCACGAATGCTGGCTGGGTGACTTTCAGCCGATCACCAGGCGATGGTGATTTCTAGTCCCGCCTCAGCCATGGAAGCCAGCTGGGTGACTTTGGACCAATCACCAGGAGATGGTGAGTTCTAGTCCCATCTTAGACAGGAAAGCCAACTGGGTGACTTTGGGCCAATCACCAGGAGACGGCGAGTTCTAGTTCCGCCTTAGGCACAAAAGCAAACTGAGCATCTTTGGGCCATCCTCTTGTCTTAGCCCAAGTCACTCCACAGGGTGGTTGTTGTGAGGAAAATTGGAGGAAGAAGATGTCTTGGATACATTGGCCATCTTGAGTTATTTGTAAAAGGAAAAAAAGGCAGGATATAAATAAAATAAATACAACACGCTGCTTTTTAGCCAAAATAATGGCTTGGCTAACTTACCGAGAAGTCACTACTTGGGCGCTGTGAGCATGACTCAAGGTTGCTGCTCTCGGTGTGTTTGCGGTTGCCAAGGCTTTTGCGGCATTGTGATGTCACGAAGGTTCAGTTAGGAAGCTCAGCTTAAGCCTGGAGGTCCGCAGTCCTTCGGGGTCACGGACTGGTAGAGCTACAGGGGGGCGGGCCTGGGGCCAAGGATGGAAAAGCCTGGGAGAAGAGGAAGCCAGGCAAAAGGAAGAGGGCCCCCAATGAAAAAGGTACCAAGAGGAAATCCAAGCTAAAGGTGGGGGGCGGGGGAATGTGCAGCTGAATTGGAAAGAAGGTGGACTGTGCTTTTCCCGGTCAAGTCGTTTGAATTAATTAGTGATTAAGGTGCTAGCCTAGAAACCAGGAGTCTGTGAGTTCTAGTTCTGCCTTAGGCACGATAGCCGTCTGGGTGACTTTGGGCCAATCACCAGGAAATGAGTTCTAGTCCTGTCTTAGGCATGAAGGCCGGCTGGGTGACTTTGGGCCAATCACCAGGAGGTGATGAGTTCTAGTCCTGACTTGGGCACAAAAGCCCGCTGCATAACTTTGGGCCAGTTGCCAGGAGGTCGTGAGTTCTAGTTCTGACTGGGGCATGAAAGCCGGCTGCATAACTTTGGGCCAATCGCCAGGAGGCGGTGAGTTCTAGTCCTGACTTGGGCACGAAAGCCCGCTGCATAACTTTGGGCCAATCACCAGGAGGTGGCGAGTTCTAGTCCTGACTTGGGCATGAAAGCCAGCTGCGTAACTTTGGGCCAATTGCCAGGAGGTGGTGAGTTCTAGTCCTGACTTAGGCACGAAAGCCGGCTGGGTGACTTTGGACAGTTTGGGGTAGTGATTAAGGTGCTAGCCTAGAAACCAGGAGTCCGTGAGTTCTAGTCCCGCCTGAGGGTATGAAAGTCGGCTGGGTGACTTTGGGCCACTCCCCCTCTTAGCCCCATCCACCTTACAGGGTTCTTATGGGGAAAATATGAGGAAGACAGAATATTAGGTATGTTTGCTGCCTTGAGCTACTTACAAAGTAATTAAGTTGGGAGATAAATCTAATAAATACAAAAATAATAATAATAATAATTAGAAACGCATCTTAAATACTTTGTTTCGTCCTGCTTGTGGCCTTGCTTGAAAGTTCCAAGTATTGTTATGCACAAATTCCTCTTTGCGGATTGTAAGAAAGATAAACACTCACCGTTTCTCATTTGCTTTTGGGGGGGGCATTTATACTTAATTTCTTTCCTTTTTTTCCCCTCTTCCCACAGAGCTCACAATTCTACAAAGTCACCACCGAGCAATACGAGAAAGCTGTGGCGGAAGTCAAATCCCGATTCAAGTAAGACCTGTTTTTTTTTTTAAAAAAAATCTTCTTTATCCATTGCTTGCCCATAAACACCACACCCATCATCCTGTGCCATGGAATTGTAATACAGGTTGCCAATGTGATTTTTTTCCCCCAAGAAAGTGTTTGGACCAAAATATCTAAAAGGTACTCATGTCCTTGAGAGAGACACTGATTACAGATAGTCCTCAACTTACAACAGTAAGTCATTTAGTGACCATTTGAAGTTACGTCAATGAAAAAAGGGTTTTACGACCGTTTTTCACACTTACGACTGTCGTTGCAACATTCCCCATGATCACGTGAACAAAATTCAGACACTTGGCAACTGACTCACATTTATGACGGTCGCAGCGTCCCGGGGGTCATGCGATCTCCTTTTGTGACCTTCTGACAAGCAAAGTCACGGGGGAAGCTGGATTCACTTAACAACCGGGTGACTAGCTTGACTGCAGTGATTCACTTAAGGACTGTGGCAGAGAAGGTCGTAAAATGGGGCCAAAGCACACCTAACAACTGTCTTGTTTAGCAACACAAACATTGGGCTCCATTTTAGCCGTAAGCCGAGGACTCCCTCGTATTATGATATGGTTAAATGGTAGACTAAATGCAGGATGTGATTTTTTTTCTGACGTCCTCAAAAAAATGTCCATCAGGAAAAAGGGCTTCCGATTATTGGAGTGAAATTAAAGGCCATCTTGCTTTTTTTTAGGCTATGCTGCCAAAAAACGAATGTTTTTAAAGTTGTCCTTTCGAAGTTCAGCCTTCTTAGCATTTAAATTAGGGGTAGGCAACCTTGGCTCTTTTATGACTCGTGGACTTCAACTCCCAGAATTCCTGAGCCAGCCATGCTGAGGGGAAAGGGAGAGGTTTCCAAGCTGAGCCACGCTGGCTCAGGAATTCTGGGAGTTGAAGTCCACAAATCATGAAGGGGCCATAGTTTCCTCATGCTGGCTCAGGAATTCTGGGAGTTGAAGTCCACGAGTCATGAGGGGGTCATAGTTCCTCCCTGCTGGCTGAGGAATTCTGGGAGTTGAAGTCCACAAGCCATAAAAGAGCCAAGGTTGCCTACCCCTGATTCAAATGAAGCCCATTTTTCCTTTGAGTGCAGCTTGCTGTGTAAATGGCTTGGGGTGGGTGATTAAAGAAAAGCGCCCCCTCCATTGATAACTCTTCTGATGTGTGTGTCCCGGTTTAATTGAATGTGAGGACGAAAGGCAGGCTTGCGAGGGGTAGTACCTTAAAGATTGAGCTTGCTTAATTGCCTGTAAAAAAAAAAGAGAGAAATTAAATAAGGTTGAACGGCTAAATTTATCATTTCGTTCGACGCGTAAAGTGAACGCGCGGCGTGTCAGCGTGATTTCAAGTTGGGAGTGTGAGATTAATGGAGCTAATTGTGGCATTGTTGCAAAGCAGCTCCACTTAATAAGGGCAAATATGCCTGGGATTTTCCAGTAAGTTTCCACTCAAGAATTCACTTTCTGCATCAGCTTATAAAAGGCGAGTTTCACGCTGTCACGCTTACACAGGGATCCTGTGAAGGTGATCGTATGAATGCAGGACATGAGGTTCAGCCTAGTGCAGGGGTAGGCAACCTCGGCTCTTTTATGACTCGTGGACTTCAACTCCCAGAATTCCTGAGCCAGCATGGGGGAACTGTGGCCCCTTCATGACTCGTGGACTTCAACTCCCAGAATTCCTGAGCCAGCATGGGGGAACTATGGCCCCCTCATGACTCATGGACTTCAACTCCCAGAATTCCTGAGCCAGCATGGGGAAACTTTGGCCCCTTCATGACTTGTGGACTTCAACTCCCAAATTCCTGAGCCAGCATGAGGAAACTATGGCCCCCTCATGACTCGTGGACTTCAACTCCCAGAATTCCTGAGCCAGCATGAGGGAACTTTGGCCCCTTCATGACTTGTGGACTTCAACTCCCAAATTCCTGAGCCAGCATGGGGGAACTATGGCCCCCTCATGACTCATGGACTTCAACTCCCAGAATTCCTGAGCCAGCATGGGGGAACTGTGGCCCCCTCATGACTCATGGACTTCAACTCCCAGAATTCCTGAGCCAGCATGGCTCAGCTTGGAAACCTTTCTCTTTCCCCCTCAGCATGGCTGGCTCAGGAATTCTGGGAGTTGAAGTCCACGAGTCATAAAAGAGCCAAGGTTGCCTACCCGTAATTTAAATGCCGAAGAAGGCTGAACTTTGAAAGGACAACTTTAAAACCATTCGTTTTTTGGCAGCAAAGCCTAAAAAAAAGCAGTGAGGAGACAGTGAGTTTTAGTCCCACCTTAGGCATGAAAGCCAAGTAATTTTGAACCAATCATCAGGAGATGGTGAGTTCTAGTTCTGACTTAGGCATAAAAGCCGGCTGGATGACTTTGGGCTAGTCACCCCAGAGATGGTGAGTTCTAGTACTGCCTTCGGCGTGAAAACTGACAGGGTGACTTTAGACCAGTCATCAGGAGACTATGAATTCTAGTCACACCTGGACTATGAATTCTAGTCCAGCTGGGTGGAATCACCAGGAGACGGTGAGTTATAGTCCTGCCATGGCTATGAAAGCCAGCTGGGCCAATCACCAGGAGACGGTGAATTCTAGTCCCACCTTAGGTATGAAAGCCAGCTGGGTGACTTTGGGCCAGTCACCAGGAGACGGTGAATTCTAGTCCCGCCTTAGGCATGAAAGCCGACTGGGTGACTTTGGGGCAGTCCTTCTCTGTCATCCCAACTCACCTCACAGGGTTGTTGTCCTGGGGATAACAAGAGGCCAAAGAGTATTTTGGATGTTCACCACCTTGAATCGCTTATGAAGTAGTAAAGACGGGATAAAAATCTAATAATAAATAAATAGACAGAGCCTCGTGTATTTCTACCAGCAAGTCCACAAGGTAGGCAGGAGATATGTTAAAGAGCAGGAACTTTTCGGGCACCTCCAAAAATATCCGTGCAATGGATTGTTCTGGAAGGTTCTCTGCCTGGAGCTGACCCCGTAACGCTCGTTTGTACGAAGTGGGGGGAAAGAAAGAAATCTGCAAAGCGGCACAAAAACGGCGCACGACCACATGCTACCTTAAAATGTCAGATCTAGGAATATGCAAATCGCACCCTGAAGGCCAGCAAAACATTAAAGAAGATCAGAATCCAATTCTTTTAACACAATGACCAAGGAAAAAAAAACAACAGTTCCCTCTTGGGCGAAACAGTAGCAACACCCTGAGTCTCCGGCTAAGGTTCTTTGTAAAGGCGTAGTAGCCTTTTCCCCCTTTCACCTAGGAGCAAAGTTTTTCCAGCAGGTCTTAAGACAGGAACAAAATCACCCCGGACCTCTGATCTTTGTGTATTTCAAACGCTGTAACCGACATCAGTACTTACAGATAATTCTTGATTTAACGCCATTTGCTTACCCCCACCAGCACTGACAGGGCAAGCCACTGGTTATATAAACCGGGAGTAAACCCCATTCCCTTCGAGCCCTGATGATGTTACCTAGTTGGGTCATGAAACATTTACAAGAAAACCACCAAGCTCAGAGAGAACCACAATTCTTCTCCGTCTCTTCCTCCTCCTCCTCCTCCTCTTTCCCCTTCATTCTTTCTCTTTCTTCCTCTCCCCCTCCTCTTCCCCCTCTTCTTAAACCTCACTCCCTTCTAGCATTGATGAGGTTACCTAGTTGGGTCATGAAACGTCTGCAAGAAAACAACCCAGCTCAGAGAGCACCGTGGAGATCACAGTCCTCCTCCTCCTCCACAACCCCTCCTTCTACCACTGATGTTACCAAATTGGGTCCTGAAACGTCTGCAAGAAAACCACCTAGCTCAGAGACCACCAAGGACCCTACAGTCCTTTTCTCTCCCCTGCTCCTCCAACTCCTCCTCCTCCTCTCCGCAAACCCCACTCCCTTCTAGCACCAATGATGTTCCCTAGTTGGGTCATGAAACGTCTGCAAGGAAACCACCCAGCTCAGAGAGCATCAAGGACTCCACAGTTCTCCTCCTCCTCCTCCTCCTCCTCCTCCTCCTCCTCCTCCTCCTCCTCCTCCTCCTCCTCCTCCTTCCTCACCAGAAACCCCCCCTCCCTTCTAGCACTGATGATGTTACCTAGTTGGGTCATGAAACGTCTGCAAGAAAACAGCCAAGCTCAGAGAGCACTAAGGACCCCACAGTTCTCCTTCTCCTCCTCCTCCTCCTCCTCTTCCTCTTCCTCTTCCTCCTCCTCTATTTATTAACTATCTCAAATTTATCTGCCATCTGACAATTGCCACCAGACATTGTCTTCGCAACAAAGATGGTTAGGGGACTGGAGGCTAAAACATACAAAGAACGGTTGCTGGAATTGGATATGTTTGGTTTAATGAAAAGAAGGACTAGGGGTGATATGAAAGCAGTCTTCCAATATTTGAGGGGCTGCCCCAAAGAAGAGGGACTCAAGCTATTCCCCAAAGCCCCTGAAGGCAGGACAAAAAACAAGGGATGGAAACTCATCGAGGAGAGAAGCAACCTAGAACTAAGGAGAAATTTCTTAAGAGTGGGGAACAATTAACCAGTGGAACTACCTACCTCCAGAAGTTGTAAATGTTCCATCGCTGGAGATTTTTAAGAAGAGACTGGACAGCCATTTGTCTGAAATGGTATAGGGTTTCCTGCCCGAGCAGGGGGTTGGACTAGATGACCTCCAAGGTCCCTTCCAACTCTGTGATTATGCGATGCTTACCTGATGCTCTCGTTGTGCTGATCCCAGCAAGGCCCAAATTTTAATATTCCAAAATGGAAGATTTCTTTCACTTTAAAAAAAACAACAACTAAAAACTAGAGATTTTTCTGGTGGCCTTGGATCCCATTGATTGTCAAATGTTTTATCTCTCTTTAAGACACTAATTCGCATTGATCTGACGGTAAAACGATCAGGCTGCGCGACTTCCTTCAATACCCAAATTGCATTAAAACCGCATTAGCTGGCCCGCCTGCCTTTTCTCCGAGGCGGGCGTTGTGTTCTCCACCGTGGCATTGTAACCTGACATGATTACGTTAGGCGGGAATGTCTCATGGCTAATGAAAAGTTTACATAATAAAGCAGAAAGGGGGAAAGAGAAGCGAGACTTTGGAATTACAGGAAAAGGGTTGGCTCTGGTGGAAAAGGATTTGAGCTTTGATTGAATAATTGTATTAGGGCCCTCTCTGGGACACTGCCTTTCGTTCTTCACAGCCCAGGGGTAGAAACCTGGCAGCTTGGAGGATCACATTGCCTGCCCTGATGCTTAAAAGCAAAGCCCATTATTATCATTTCTGTAAGAGATTCAGCCAACCCCGTTCCCGGAAATAATCAGCTATGTTGCACAACTGTTGCCTGATCTTGGGGCAAATGCACATGTGTTCCTGATGGGAGCTGTCTATTTATTGATTTGTATATTTTATGTATTAGATTTTTATCCTGCCTTTATTTCAATAGAATAGAATAGAATAGAATAGAATAGAATGGAATGGAATGGAATGGAATGGAATGGAATGGAATAAGAAAATATGGAATGGAATAGAATAGAATATGAATGGAATGCAGATAGAATAGAATAGAATAGAATAGAATAGAATAGAATAGAATAGAATAGAATAGAATAGAATAGAATAGAATAGAATAGAATAGAATAGAATAACAAAGAATAGAATAGAATAGAATAGAATAGAATAGAATAGAATAGAATAGAATAGAATAGAATAGAATAGAATAATAAAAATAAGAAATAGAATAAGAGTACACGAATAGAATAGAATGGAATAGAATAGAATAGAATAGAATAGAATAGAATAGAATAGAATAGAATAGAATAGAATAACAAAGAATAGAATGGAATGGAATGGAATAGAATAGAATAGAATAGAATAGAATAGAATAGAATAGAATAGAATAGAATAGAATAGAATAGAATAGAATAGAATAGAATAGAATAGAATAGAATAGAATAACAGAGTTGGAAGGGACCTTAGAGGTCATCTAGTCCAACCCCCTGCTCAGGCAGGAAACCCTATACCATTTCGGACAGATGGCTCTCCAATCTCTCCTTTAAAACTTACAGTGTTGGAGCACTCACAACCTCTGGAGGCAAGTCGTCCCGCTGATTAATTGTCAGGAAATCCACGAGCTGCAAAAGGCCCACGGTTCCCCAACCCCGGCATCCAACCCATGGAACCTCTGACTTCACAGACCGGTGATGCTTAAAAAAAGTGGGAGGAGGACCTGCCAGCTATCCTTTTTAAGTTCTCCCAGGGGGGAAATAACCCCCCCAGATCCCCGCCTCTAGCAAACCGTACCAAACTTTCGGCCTTTCCGTTTTGAGAAGGACGCCGTCCGCCTCCTGAAAGTTGTGTAGCTCCCCTCTCTCAGGTTGTGGTTGAGGTTAAAAATTTACAAAGCCTAACTCTGCGTTTACGCGTATTTGCCGGCTCCACCCATTGGTAGCTACGGCCGGCCGGCCAGGGCTCCGTTCATTATCTCTCTTTCTTCCGCCTCTTCTCGGAGGCCTTTCGGATAGGCCGCGAGTTGTAAGCTCTTTGAACCCGCATCGCTTTATAACTGACAGCTTCACTTTTCCCTACAGCAGCCAGCTACTTTTTCTGTCTGCCTTTGATCAATACAATCCATTAGGAATGTGGAGTAGCCAAGGCAGCGATATGAAATATTAATTAAGCACATTTTAGTTAGACAAATGTGTGCTTGGAAAGCAGCACAAAATGGGTGTGTGTGTGTGCTAGAGTCAGTCTCTCTCTCTCTCTCTCTCTCTCTCTCTCTCTCTCTCTCTCTCTCTCTCTCTCTCTGTGTGTGTGTGTGTGTGTGCAAAGATTTCAATACATTTGATCTTTCTTTCTTTCTTCTGATTTTATTAGTGTTTTAATCCTGCCTTTATTACTTTAGAAGTAACTCAAGGCAGCGAATGTCCATAATACTCCCTTTATCCTCTTTCTCCCTCCCCCTCTCAACAACAACCCTGTGAGGTGGGCTGGGCTGAGAGAGAAGAAGGAGGGAGGAGCCCAAAGTCACCCAGACACGTTTCGTGGGACTAGAACTCACCGTCTCCTGGTGATTGGTTCAAAGTCACCCAGCCGGCTTTCGTTCCTAAGAGCGTGACTAGAACTGGTTTCTAAGCCAGCACTTTAACCACTACGGTATGCCACTGTGGCTCTTAATGTATATGAAATCATTCTGGTCCTTTCCTTATTCTTTGTAAAAGTTAAAACCCAGTCATCCTAAGAGCCAGTTTCGTCTGGTAGTTAAATCAACCGGTTAGCAACAGAGTGCAAACCCCACACTCCGTTCTAGCACTGATGATGTCACCTAGTTGGGTCCTGAAACGTCTGCAAGGAAACAACCAAACTCAAAGAGTCCCAAGGAGCTGCATTTCAAGCTAATCCAGCACCTTGGTATAAGCCCTACATTTAGAATAGAATAGAGCTGGAAGGGACATTGGAGGTCTTCTAGTCCAGCCCCCTGCTCAAGCAGGAGAACCTATACCGTCTCAGACAGGTGACTGTCCAGTCTCTTCTTAAGAACCTCCAGTGATGGGGCGCTCACGATTTCTGGTGGCAAGCTGTCCTACTGGTTAATAGTCCTCACTGTCAGGAAGTTTCTCCTTAGTTCCAGGTTGCTTCTCTCCTTGATCAGTTTCCAACCGTTGTTTCTCGTCCTGCCTTCTGGTGCTTTGGAGAGTAGCTTGACTGCCTCTTCTTTGGGGCAGCCCCTGAGATATTGGAAGACTGCTATCATGTCCCCCCTCGTCCTTCTCTTCATTAAACTAGACCCACCCAATTCCAGCCACCGTTCCTTGTATGTTTGAGCCTCCAGTCCCCTGATCATCTTTGTTGCTCTTCTCTGCACTCTTTCTAGAGTCTCAACATCTGTTCCCCATTCCCTGCAGGTAGAAACCTAGCAGCTGAGGAGTTACACAGGTGTAGTGAAGAAGGAGAGTGCAAAACTTGGGTTGAAACTAAACATTAAGAAAACCAAGATCATGGCATCCGGCCCTCTCAATTCCTGGCAAATAGATGGGGAAGAAATGGAGGTAGTGACAGATTTTATTTTCCTGGGCTCCAAGATCACTGCAGATGGGGACTGTAGCCAAGACATTAAAAGACGCTTGCTCCTGGGGAGGAAAGCCATGGCAAATCTAGACAGCACACTAAAAAGCAGAGACATCACCCTGTCAACAAAAATGCGTATAGTCAAGGCTATGGGCTTCCCAGTTGCAATGTATGGCAGTGAAAGCTGGACCATAAGAAAGGCCGAGCGCCAAAGAATTGAGGCCTTTGAACTCTGGTGCTGGAGAAGACTCCTGCGAGTCCCTCGGACTGCGAGGCGATCAAACCGGTCGGTCCTAGAGGAGATCAACCCTGACTGCTCTTTAGAAGGCCAGATCCTGAAGTGGAAACTCAAGTACTTTGGCCACCTAATGAGAAGGAAGGACTCACTGGAGAAGAGCCTAATGCTGGGAAAGATTGAGGGCAAGAGAAGAAGGGGACGACAGAGAAGGAGGTGGCTGGATGGAGTCACTGAAGCAGGAGGCGTGAGCTTAAATGGACTCCAGAAGATGGTAGAGGACAGGAAGGCCTGGAGGAACATTGTCCATGGGGTCGCGATGGGTCGGACACGACTTCGCAACTAACAACAACAACAAGTGTTCTTTTGGAGATGCCAATTTTGGCCCCCTCTGCCTTGTGGCAACCCCTCAGATACTGGAACACTGCTATCATGTCTCCCCTACTTCTTCTTTTCTTTAGACTGGCCAGACCCATGCCAGAGACATTTTCTTCCTGCCTAGACAATGAAAACTCACCCCCCCCCCCTTGAATGGAGAAACTGAAACGTAACCAGTAGCACATTTCTTCAAGGTGTGTCAGCCGGTAAGAATCCCTGGCTTTTCTTCTCTTCATAAATTATTGCTCCCTGCCCTGAATTATTGAAATCCTTTGAGGAAGACCATACCTTGCCCCAAACGGGCTTGAGCGAGCCATTATGTGGACCTCAGGCTCTTTGGCCGCTGACCCCCAGTGGATGGATGGCCTTGACAGGCCAGTCCAGAAGACTGAAAAAGATCAGAGGCTTCTTCTGGTTGAGGAAATGAGCGGTTATGGGGCCCTGGTGCCTAATGCCCACTAAAATATTCATCATCCATTTGCTTAATTCTCTCCTGAAGGCATCTAACCTGGCGGACGTCAACATACTTTGGGACCATGAGCTCAGAGCATTGATTTACATGTTGCATAAAGGAAGAGGCCTGAAATCAATCAGCTTCACGAGGCAACTTGAAGCCGCCATGTTGAGATGTGTGGCTGATGTCATTCCTCTCTCTCTCTCTTCGGTCCATTGCCTGTCATTGTGTGGCAGCTGCCACAAAATGGCCAACACAGCGCTAGGCTGCATTAACAGCGGGATAGAATCAAGGTCACGTGAAGTGAGTTGCCTCCGGAGCTGCGGACGGCCCCTGACCTTCGGTCTTTCCGCCGTGACTTGAAGACCTGGTTTTTCCAACAAGCGGGCCTGGACTGACTACGGTTTTTAATTAGGCTTTTTACTGGGTTAAATTGTCTCGTAGTTTTGCATTTATTGTTTAATTCTCTTTTAAATTTTTTACTCTTATGTTTTTTTAATTTTTATTGTTGTGAGCCGCCCTGAGTCCTCAGGGAGAAGGGCAGCATATAAATTTAATTTTAATTTAATTTTTTTTTTAATTTAATAATATTTATATACCGCCCTTCTCCCTGAGGACTCAGGGCGGTTCACAGGGCAGAATAAAATACCAATTACAAACATTAAAAAGAAATTAAATAATTGCCCAAGTAAAAACAATAAAAATACAATTCTAAAAACCCTAAAATAAAATTAAGACAGCAAAAAATAAAACAACCCCACCGATCCCCATCAGGCTAGGCCGGCTTGTACAAACAAAAACATCTTTAGATCGCGACGAAAGGAGCGAAGATCGGGCGCCATCCGGAGCTCTACCGGCAGCTGATTCCACAGCTCCGGAGCGCCCACAGAGAAGGATCTCCCCCTGGGGGCCACCAATCGACATTCTCTGATCGGTGGCACCCTGAGGAGGCCCTCTCTGTGGGAACGCACAGGGCGCAGGGAGCTTGATGCCGGCAGCAGATGTTCCCTAAGGTACTCCGGCCCCATGCCATGAAGGGCTTTGAAGACCGTTACCAGTACCTTGAATCTCACCCGGAAGACAACTGGCAACCAATGCAGCTCACGGAGCAGAGGTGTAACGTGGGAGTATCGGGAGACTCCCAACACAACTCTCGCGGCTGCATTCTGTACCAGCTGGAGCTTCCGGGTGGTCCTCAAGGGCAGCCCCATGTAGAGAGCGTTGCAGTAGTCCAGACGAGAGGACACGAGCGCATGAGTGACCGTGCACAAATCATCCCGGCTAAGATAGGGCCGCAACTGGCGCACCAGGCGAACCTGGGCGAAGGCCCCCCTAGTCACAGCTCCTATATGGTCTTCCAAGGTGAGCCGTGAATCTAGGAGGACTCCCAAGTTGCGAGCCCTATCTACGGGGGGTAATAGTTCACCCCCCATAGCCAGAGGTGGAATGTCCGAATTCCGGGATGAAGGTATGCAAAGCCACTCAGTCTTGTCGGGGTTGAGTTGAGTTGAAGTCTGTTCCTCCCCATCCAGACCCGGACCGCCTCCAGGCAACGGGACATCACGTTGAGGGCATCACTGGGGTGGTTTGGGGTCGAAAGGAAAAGTTGGGTATCATCAGCGTACTGATGATACCCAACTCCAAAACCACGAATGATCTCACCCAGCGGTTTCATGTAGATGTTGAACAGGAGAGGCGAGAGGGCCGACCCCTGAGGAACTCCACAAATGAGAGACCTCGCGGTCGACCTCTGTCCTCCTGCCAACACCGACTGCGAACGTCCCTGGAGATAGGAGGAGAACCACTGTAAGACTGTGCCTCCCACTCCCAGTCCCCTGAGACGCCGCAGCAAGATACCATGGTCGATGGTATCGAAAGCCGCCGAGAGGTCTAATAGGACTAGAACAGAGGAATATCCCCTGTCCCGAGCCCTCCAGAGATCATTCACCAGCGCGACCAATGCCGTCTCCGTGCTGTGCCCGGGCCTGAAACCCGATTGGTACGGGTCTAGATAATCCGCTTCATCCAGGACCAGAGGGAGCTGATGCGCCACCACACTCTCAACAACCTTCGCTAGAAAGCGAAGGTTGGAGACAGGACGAAAGTTGTTTAATACAGCTGGGTCCAAGGCAGGCTTCTTGAGGAGGGGCCTCACCACCGCCTCCTTCAAGACGGCGGGGAAGCTACCCTCACTCAAAGAAGCCGATATAACTGCCTGGAACCAGCTGCGTGTCCTCTCCCGGGCTGCATAGACCAGCCAGGAAGGGCACGGGTCCAATAAACATGTGGTAGTGCTCAGCCTCCCCATGATCCTGTCCACTTCCTCCGGAGTCACAGAATCAAACTCCTCCCAGGTGATATCGACAAGACCGCCCGTGTCCTGATCGTCAGACTCTGCCCAGTCAGAGTCCAGACCGGTCCGAATCCGAGCGATTTTGTCCGACAGATGTTGGTTAAACTCCTCGGCACGACCCTGCAAGGGATCCTCCCTCACCTCCTGATTTAGGAGGGAGCGAGTCACCCTAAACAGGGCGGCCGGGCGATTATCTGCGGACGCGATAAGGGTGGCGAAGTGGTTAGACCTCGCCTCCCTTATCGCAGCGAGATAAGACCTAATGAAGGCTCTTAGTCGCAATCGGTCGGATTCGGATCGGCTGGACCTCCAACCGCTCTCTAGGCCCCGTCTCCGACGCTTCATCTCCCGGAGCTCCACAGAAAACCATGGAGCTCGACGGGATCTGCACCGGGTCAGGGGCCGCAGGGGTACAACTCGGTCAAGAGCCTCAGTGGCCGTCCTTTCCCAGGCTTCCACTAAGGCATCTGCCGAGCTGTGAGCAAGGGAGGCAGGTGGGGACCCCAGCGCCGCCTGGAACCTCTGGGGATCCATTAAGCGTCTGGGGCGGTACCATTTAATTGGTTCCAAACCCCCACGGCGGGGGGTGGTAAAACGGAAGACCAGCCGCAGGAGATGATGATCGGTCCATGACAGGGGCATGATAATTGGAGAGCCCCCACCAAGATCATCTAACCACCGTCCAGACAAGAAAACTAGGTCAAGGGTGTGGCCTCCCTCATGAGTCGGTCCCGAAATTACTTGCGTCAGGTCCATGGCCGTCATGGAAGCCATGAACTCCCGAGCCAACTCAGATGATCCTCCCAGCGATGGTAGGTTGAAGTCCCCCAAAACTATAAGTTTCGGGAACTCAACCACCAGCCCAGAGAGGACATCGAGCAGCTCAGGCAGGGCTGCTGCTGCGTGACTAGGCGAAAGGTACACCAGCAGCAAGCCCAACTGCGCACCAGGGCCGCATCTCAAAAAGAGAGACTCACACCCGACTATCTGGGGAACGGTGGCCTCCCGCGGGCACAAGGTCTCCCTCACAATAACAGCCACTCCCCCACCCCTACCCTGAGCCCGAGGCCGGTGCAGCACCCGGAAACCTGGTGGGCAAAGATCAACCAGAGGTATACCGCCCTCTGGGCCCAACCAAGTTTCCGTGATGCAAGCCAGGTCCGCCTGCTCACCCTCGACCAAGTCACGGACGAGAGGGGCCTTGTTGACGACCGACCTGGCATTCAAGTACACCAGCCGGAGCTCAGGAGGCTGCACATCCTCACTCCCGGGACCTCGGGGCGGAACCAGAGGGTCGGAGTGCCTCACCGCTTGTAAGCAGCGGAGAGGCCTTCCCTGAGATCGATACGGCCC
Source organism: Vipera latastei (assembly GCA_024294585.1). Classification (NCBI taxonomy): domain Eukaryota; kingdom Metazoa; phylum Chordata; class Lepidosauria; order Squamata; family Viperidae; genus Vipera; species Vipera latastei. Next base: position 4,286,941 of record CM044359.1, read on the forward strand.
TCTGTTCCTACACCTGCTGCCATTCCCTATCGTCGTGGGAATAAATAATCCCACGACTGGTCCTGGAGCCCCAGAAGCGACCGACCCCCGCTCCTCCCCACCGCGATCCGCCTCAGCACTAGCCTGAACAAAGGTTGTTGGACTGCCCCCCTCGTCCGAACAACCAAGAAAAGAACCCTCCCTCCTCCCTAACCCCCAAAAAAATTTTGACAAAAAGCAAACCAAGGACCTCTTATTAGGTTTACGTCGGAGGCCCCTACCCGTGCCCAGCCATCTCTCAGGATCCCAATAAATGGGCCCTTCCTCAAGATTGTACTCGGCTGGAAAGGCGGGCCGCCTCCAGGAAGGGGGAGCACCCCTGAGGGCGAGCAAGTCTGCAAAAATCAAAATCAAATCAAGTGTTGATACCACTTTACAAGGCCTTGGTAAGGCCACCCTTGGAATCCTGCATCCAGTTTTGGTCACCAAGATGTTAAAAAAGATGCTGAGTCTCTGGAAAGAGTGCAGAGAAGAGCAACAAAGATGATCAGGGGCCTGGAGGCTAAAACATATGAAGAACGGTTGCAGGAATTGAGTATGTCTAGTTTAATGAAGAGAAGGACGAGAGGGGACATGATAGCAGTCTTCCAGTATCTCAGGGGCTCCTACAAAGAAGAGGCAGTCAAGCTACTCTCCAAAGCCCCTGAAGGCAGGACAAGAAGCAACGGGTGGAAACCAATCAAGGAGAGAAGCAACCTAGAACTAAGGAGAAGTTTCCTGACGGTCAGAACAATTAACCAGTGGAACAACCTGCCTCCAGAAGCTGTGGGTGCTCCATCGGAGTTTTTCAAGAAGACCCTGGACAGCCATTTGTCTGTCCAGAATGGGATAAGATCTTTTGCTTGAGCAGAGGGTTGGACTAGAGGACCTCCGAGGTCCCTCCCAATTCTGTCATCCTGTTACTCTCGTTATTTCTGTAACTGGACGGGCCCTTTCGGGAAGTAGATTTCAGAAGGTGCCTGTTGAGCAGAACGTCTGCCGAACGCTGGAGGCGAATAGAGCCGGCTTCCTCATTTTGTTAGAAGAACTTGGTAGACAGCGGCGACTCATTTTCCCACACAGCCGGTACGGTTACATTTGTACAAAGTGTTCTGTGCTCCAGGCAAGCTTGGATCCATGTGGGACCTTCTGCCAACATAATTAACACTGGAGCAGGAAAAGATAATCAGCACGGGCTGACAAGGCTTGAAGGAAGGGATGTAAGACAGGATAGCCAGGATCGTCTGCAAAGATCTTAGGGACATGCTTGAAAGAGGCGCGGGGGGGGGGCTGATTCCCCATCCATTTCTTTGCATATTGTTGGGGGGCAAATTAGCATACGTTCTCCTGCAACATTATCTTTCTCTTCCCGCTTTTTGAGCGAGGGTTCATTTTCAGTGGAACGTAACTGATGTTCTTCCTGGTGGCCATTACGATGCAGCAGGCCGGGACGGGCTGCAAACCCATCCTTGAACCAGTGGAACAGCTTGCCACCAGAGGTCGTGGGCGCTCCAACACCGGACGTTTTTAAGAAGAGATTGGTCAGCCATTTGTCCAAAATAATAATAATAATAATAATAATAATAATAATAATAATAATAATAATAATAATAATAATAATAATAATAAAGTTGGAAGGGACCTTAGAGGTCTTCTAGTCCAACCCCCTGCTCAGGCAGGAAACCTTATACCATTTCAGGCAAATGGCTGTCCAGTCTCTTCTTTAAAATAAAAACTTCCAGTGTTGGAGCATTCACCGCTTCTGGAGGCAGGTTGTTCCACTGGTTAATTGTTCTAACTGTCAGGAAGTTTCTCCTTAGTTCTAGGTTGCTTCTCTCCTTGACTAGTTTCCATCCGTTGCTTCTTGTCCTGCCTTCGGCCGCTTTGGAGAATAGAAATGGTATAGCTTTTCCTGCCTGAGCAGGGGGCTGGACTAGAGGACCTCCAAGGTCCCTTCCAGCTCTTATTCTGGTCTAGTCTAGTCTAAGTCTTGGAATGCATGGGTGGTCCTTGACCTACGACCATAATTGAGCCTACAGGTTTGGTTGTAAGTCACGACGGTCGTAAAGCAGGTCATCATGAGACCATGACGGTTTTAGTATCGTGCGTGTGTGTGTGTGTCTGTGTTTGTGTGTTAGTCGTAAAATGAACATTACAGTCCTCACGCGAGCTCATGGTACGCTATGGGGTATTTTTTCCTGGAGAGGCCAGAAGTAAATACAGGTTTTTTGATTGCAATTTGCAGTTGATGGGATGCTGCAGATGGCTGTCAATGTAGCCCAGTTGCCAAGCACCCAAGATGCGGTCATGTCACCGCGGGAGAATGGATGTCAGAATTTGGAATCCGGGTCGTATCATAGCATTTTCTGGGCCCCTTTGTTGATTTCAAAGGGTCATTAGGCGACCCGTCGTATGGCGAGGACTAGGTGTATAGGGGAAGGCACGTCTGGAGATCTTCTCGATGGCTCTCCATCGTGAAATTTGTTTTGCCCTTGGTTGGTCATAAAAGTCAGAAGTCAGCCCTTGCGTCCACTAATGGAGGAGATTGGTAGCCCACGGTTGAAATGAAGGGTCCTTGGTGCTCTCTGAGCTGGGTGGTTTTCTTGCAGACGTTTCATGACCCAACTAGGTAATGTCAGCAGTCCTAGAAGAGGGGGGGGGAGGAGGAGGAATGATGAATTTTGGGTCCTTGGTGCTCTGTGAGCTGGATTTCTTTCTTGCAGACTTGATGGTTTGTCGGATGTTACTCTTGTAGTTAATCTGTGCTCTTTTGTGTCTGGATTGCTGGCAGGGATGTGTCTTGGCTTTTTTGTTCCCCTCGCTGGCTGGTTGACTTGTCTCTTTTGCGCCGTCTGTGGATATCGTTTACGTCTATGTGTCTAAAAAGGTAAAGGTAAAGGTTCCCCCGCACGTGCGTGCTAGTCGTTTCCGACTCTAGGGGCCGGTGCTCATCTCCGTTTCAAAGCTGAAGAGCCAGCGCTTGTCCGAGGACGTCTCCGTGGTCATGTGGCCGGCATGACTAGACGCCAAAGGCGCACGGAACGCTGTTACCTTCCCACCGGAGTGGTCCCTATTTTTCTACTTGCATTTTTTTTACGTGCTTTCGAACTGCTAGGTTGGCAGAAGCTGGGACGAGTAACAGGCGCTCACTCTGCTACGCGGCACTCGGGATTCGACCCGCCAAACTGCCGACTAGAAATCCCCTAGAGTTTTTGGACTTGGCTTGGTCTCTAGGAGGGCCACAGTTTCCCCGCTGAAACTACGGTTAGGCCTGTCCGCGTGTGGTGAAATTTAAAAGAGTTTTCATCCTGTCTTCTGACTGCTAAGCCTGGTGTTCAGGGATGCGTTCTGCCGGTCTTCTGCCTGTTTGTCCTACATAGTGGCGGTTCCAGTCATGACACTGTATGTCAGGGGTCCCCAACACCCACCCCCCCTCCGGTCCGTGGACCGGTACCAGGGCCGCAGCATGCCAGCAACCGGTCCAAACAAACAAGCAAAGCCCCCATCTGTGGGATGCAGGCAGCACACAAAAACCACACACACTCTCCGGTCCACGGAAAAACCTCTCTCCACGGAACCCGTCCCTGGTGCCCAAAAAGTTGGGGACCTTTGCTGTATGTTGTAGAATGAGATGCCTGTTTGTTTTTTGGTTTTTTTTTCCTTCTGGGTCTTGCATCGTCTTCCCAGAGGCGCTCCTGTGGATAGGTGAAACCGCTGTCGGGCCGAAAATCTTTACGGTTGTGTACCTGCCCTTTAGATCTCAATGGCAAAGAGTCAAACTGGGGTTGGGTGGAGGGTGGGTGGGTTAGTCTTACTTGCATACCCATAATCCACCGAGCGCCCTGAAAAAACGATGGGCAGGCTCATTGAGGGCACATCTTGCTTCCAACTGCTGGGTGGTCTCACGTCCGCCGGCTCGGAGACCCTCCTGGCTCCCAGCATCTCTTCCAAGCTTTAGAGGCCTCTGCTTTTGACGGCTGAAGAGGCTTTGTCGGGAATTTGCATTAGTGCAAGTCGCCCCTTGCTCAATTATGTTTTGGCAACAAGGTGGGAGGCTAAAAGCTGCAGTCAATCCTGTGGGTCTCGTTTTGGCGAATTAATGAGGTCGGCAAGCATCTGTTCCCCCCACCCCCTCCCCTTTCATAACCAGAGCTGTTTTGCAGATTTCTTTCAAAACGCCTCTCACTTTGCATTAAAAGGAATGCAGGCTTGCAAGGTGGGTGGATGCAGCTGCTAGAGCCAGATTGGTCTAGGGCAGGGGTCTCCAAACGTGGCCCTTTGATGACGTGTGGGCTTCAACTCCCAGAATTCCTCAGCCAGCATGGACCATGTAAGCCGTGGGGGGGGGGGTGTCTTCAAACGTGGCCCTTTTATGACTTGTGGGCTTCAACTCCCAGAATTCCTCAGCCAGCTTGGACTATATAAGACGGGGGTCTTCAAACGTAGCCCTTTTATGACTTGTGGGCTTCAACTCCCAGAATTGCTCAGCCAGCATGCCTGGCTGAGGAATTCTGGGAGTTGAAGTCCACAAGTCATAAAAGGGCCAAGTTTGAAGACCCCTGGTCTAGTGGTTTAAGGTACCAGGCTAGAAACCAGGGGATAGTGACTTCTAGTCCTACCTTAGGCATGATAGCCAGCTGGGTGACTTTGGGCCAGTCCCCTCCCTCTCAGCCTATCCATCCACCTGATAGACAGCAGTGAGTAGACACAACAGTGAGAAGACACGTGTGTTGGTTCCTGGAAGCAAAATGTGTCTGTCCCATCTCTCTGCCTTAGAAATCCTGAGTGACTTGTCGATGGGAAAGTTCTCTGTCAGGTGGATGGATGGGTGAGTGGGTAGATGGATGGATACGATGGAAGGAGTGAATGGAAGGATAGAATGGATGGATGAGTAAATGGGTGGATGGGTGCATGGGTGGGTGGGTGGATGGATGGATAGATGGGTGGAAGGAAAGATGGGTGGGTGGAAGGAAAAAAGGAAGGGATGGATGGATGGAGTGAATGGGTGGGTGGAAGGAAAGATATATGGAAGGATGGATGGAGTGAATGGGTGGGTGGAAGGAAAGATATATGGAAGGATGGATGGAGTGAATGGGTGGGTGGAAGGAAAGATATATGGAAGGATGGATGGAGTGAATGGGTGGGTGGAAGGAAAGATATATGGAAGGATGGATGGAGTGAATGGGTGGGTGGATGGGTGGGTGGAAGGAAAGATATGGAAGGATGGATGGAGTGAATGGGTGGGTGGAAGGAAAGATATATGGAAGGATGGATGGAGTGAATGGGTGGGTGGATGGGTGGGTGGAAGGAAAGATATATGGAAGGATGGATAGAGTGAATGGGTGGGTGGAAGGAAAGATATATGGAAGGATGGATGGAGTGAATGGGTGGGTGGAAGGAAAGATATGGAAGGATGGATGGAGTGAATGGGTGGGTGGATGGATGGATGGGTGGAAGGAAAAATGGAAGGAGAAAAGGAAGGGATGGATGGAGTGAATGGGTGGTTGGAAGGAAAGATGGATGGGTGGAAGGAAAGATGGAAGGAGAAAAGAAAGGGATGGATGGAATGGATGGGGGGAGCTGTATGGATGGATGGATAATGGTGGATGGATGGATAGAGTGAATGGATGGACGGATGGACAGGCAGACAGAGCTGCCAGCCAACCAGCAGAATCCCTTTGAAACATTAGGACCCATAACATGGTCTTCTTGATCCCTGTTCTTGTCATTGGAACTGATTTTTTTTCTTTCTCATTTGTTGAAAGCACAAGGCTGTTAGGTACCAGAAATGCCAGTTTTAGTAAGCAGTTGGCTTAATGTGCACATTAAACAGATAATTTTAAATATTTCATGGTGGTTTTAAATTTTCCATTCAGACCCTCTGTTGACAAAATTGCCATGTACGTTGGAGCGCATGGTGTGTGTGCGTTTTGGCACAGGCCTCTACAAATCCCAACACAAGACAGGCGAACAAAAAACGATGGTCGTGTAAATACAAAGGAAACCAATACTATGTCCTGGGGGGGTGGGGTGGGGTGAAACGGGGACAACGACAACAAGTCACAGAATGGATTGCACACAGAAATGGCGCTCTGAGCTGGGTGGTTTCCTTGCAGACGTTTCATGACCCAACTAGGGAACATCATCAGTGCTAGAAGGGGGGGAGGGTTGTGGAGAAGAGGAGGAGGAGGAGGAGGAGAGGACTGCTGCAGACAGCCATAAATGTCCCTCCCCAACTTTTCCACTTAATGCTTGGTTGTTCAAATCCCAAGCCAAAGCACCTGAAGGCAGGACAAGAAACAACAGTTGGAAGCTCATCCAAGAAAGAAGCAACCTGGAATTAAGGAGAAACGTCCTAACAGTGAGGACCATTAACCAGTGGAACGACTTGCCACCAGAAGTCGTAGGCGCTTCATCATTGGAGTTTTTTAAAGAAGAGACGGGACAGTCACTTGTCTGAAATGGTATTGGGTCTCCTGCTTGTGCAGATGGTTGGACTAGAAGACCTCCAAGGTCCCTTCCCGCTCTAGGTTGATTCTGATTCTTCCCACCCCCCACCGGCGTGTCTCCATTTTGAAATCATTCCTGCAAACTTTGATTAAACTCCTCTTTTCCACCTTGTAAGCATCCTTTACATTTTTGTCCTTTTTTTTTTTTTTAACTCCTCCGGGGATCAATAACGCCTTTCAGGTCTCCTAGAGCCGGCGATGCAACCCGGTGAAGTTGGCCCGAGTTAATATGCGCGCGCACGCACGCTAACAATATGTTTTGCCTTATCGCAACGGATGGGATCAATGATCCGTCGAGCGCGGGAATCGCCCGTCCATCAGGGGCTGCGATGTCTGATGCTTGGCTGGAAACGAATCCCCGTGTAACGATTCTGTAATGCAGCCTGTCAGTTGTCCAGAGCTGGGAGCTCGGCAGAGGCTTGCCAGACCTTCTCCGGCTGGGAAAAGAGCTCAGATTACTGGAACATAACTAACGCAGTCTCTAGTTGCGGTCTTGCAAAGGTGCGTTCTCCAACTGCGCCAGGATCGCGGCAATGGAAGGAAGGTGTGCACGCACGATTCAACAGATAACACCCACCGTTCAAAAGAGACAATCAAAAGGCCAAAAGGGAAAGAAAAAGACCTAACAAAAAAAATTCTCCCGGCCAGCAGTCAACAACGCCCAGATGAGAGAAAGTAACACTAAACCAACAATCAGGAAGTAAATAATACCCAAATCAAGGGACTACCAACTCGGATAAACAATCCAACAGTAAACAGCAGCCTAATCAAAGGCTCATCTCTAACACTCCCACTGATAGGGCAAGCCAGTAGTATATTAACAGAGAGCGAACCCCTCTCCCTTCTAGCACTGATGACGTTCCCTAGTTGGGTCATGAAATGTCTGCAAGGAAACCACCCAGCTCGGAGAGCACCAAGGACACCACAGTAGTCCTCCTCCTCCTCTCTTCAAACCCACTCCCTTCTAGCACTGATGATTTTAGAATAGAATAGAATAGAATATAGAATGGAATGGAATGGAATAGAATAGAATAGAAAATATAGAATAGAATAGAATAGAATATATGGAATGGGATATAAAATGGGATATATAACAGAATAGAATAGAATAGAATAGAATAGAATAGAATAGAATAGAATAGAATAGAATAGAATAGAATAGAATAGAAAATATGGAATAGAATAGAATAGAATAGAATAGAATAGAATAGAATAGAATAGAATAGAATAGAATATAGAATAGAATAGAATAGAATAGAATAGAATAGAATAGAATAGAATAGAATAGAATAGAATAGAATAGAATAGAATAGAAAATATGGAGTGGAATAGAATAGAATGGAATGGTATGGAATGGAATGGAATAGAAAAGAAAAGAAAATATGGAATAGAATAGAATAGAATATATGGAATGGGATATATAACAGAATAGAATAGAATAGAATAGAATAGAATAGAATAGAATAGAATAGAATAGAATAGAATAGAATAGAATAGAATAGAATAGAATAGAAAATATGGAGTGGAATAGAATAGAATGGAATGGAATGGAATAGAAAAGAAAAGAAAATATGGAATAGAATAGAATAGAATAGAATATATGGAATGGGATATAAAATGGGATATAGAATAGAATATAGAATGGAATAGAATAGAAAAGAAAAAATATGGAATAGAATAGAATAGAATAGAATAGAATAGAATAGAATAGAATAGAATAGAATAGAATAGAATAGAATATAGAATAGAATATAGAATAGAATAGAATAGAATAGAATATAGAATAGGATAGAATAGAATAGAATAGAATAGAATAGAATAGAATAGAATAGAATAGAATAGAATAGAATAGAAAATATGGAGTGGAATAGAATAGAATGGAATGGAATGGAATAGAAAAGAAAAGAAAATATGGAATAGAATAGAATAGAATATATGGAATGGGATATAAAATGGGATATAGAATAGAATATAGAATGGAATAGAATAGAAAAGAAAAAATATGGAATAGAATAGAATATAGAATAGAATAGAATAGAATAGAATAGAATAGAATAGAATAGAATAGAATAGAATAGAATAGAATAGAATAGAATATATGGAATGGGATATAGAATGGGATATAGAATAGAATAGAATAGAACAGAACAGAATAGAATAATGCTGGAAGGGGCCTTGGAGGTCTTCCAGTAAAAGTTTTTTTAAGCTCCATGGGCAGGAATAATTTGCATTTACCTGCCAAAGACGAAGTGAAGGAGAGAGGAAAAAAGCTAAATAGCATCAGCAGAAGAAAAACATATGTTCGGTGCTTAAAAAATAAAAAAATCAGACCGAGGGGGGAGAAAAAAGGACCAAAAGCAGCCACATCTCCTTTTTCCAGCTGAAGGGCCCGGAGGGCAACCATGTATAAACTAAATAAATAATAAAACTCTCTTACAAAATTCTTCTGCCGACTGAACTGTTTAACTCCAGGGAGAAAAGGGTTATGTCTGCATTGTCTTTAACCTTCTCTAGTAAAGCCAGACCAGGATTTTCAGACATTGCATCCCAGCCAACCCAATTAAAATTGCATTTGCAACGTTGGAGTCTTCTATTATTATTATTATTATTATTATTATTATTATTATTATTATTATTATTATTATTATTATTATTATTATTATTATTATTATTATTATTATTATTAAAATAGTCTGCTCACCAAGGATTTTGAAAAGTTGATGGCTCAGAAGAGGCACGGGTTCAAACTTACCATCCTAATCTCCTGCCTACTTCTGGACAAGGTTTATCTCTTTCATCCTACTGGTAGTTTACCAACAGTTGGACCCTCCCTCCCCCATTTGTCTGAGATGCTGCTGGCCAGGGGGTTGGTCTAGAAGACCTCCAGGGTCCCCTTCCAAAGCTTGGATGCTAGGATTCTACCTGACTCAGCTCTTAAGAAGGCAGCGTTTGCAAAGCCAAGTCCTCGACTTGTACAACCATTCATTCAGTGACTATTTCAAAAGTTACAATGGCACTTAAAAAAAAAAAAAGGGGACGCCTGCCCTGGCCAGAGATTTGGACTAGATGACCTTCAAGGGTCCCTTCGAAACCTTGGATGCTAGGATTGTTCCTGACTGAGCTCGTGTGCCCTGGAAAAATTGGAGAAGGCAGCAACTGCGTGTGTTATCTGACACGCCATAATGAAAGCTGGGATATAAAACGAGCCTGGGATGATAAAAATAATTGCCACTTGCAGTTGTTAAAAGTCACTCTCCATTTTTATAGGAACCTGGACTTCATTCATTGTTGATAATGGAGGTTCCTTTGAAGATTCTTCAAAGTGCCCGCCGCGCTCTTCCAAATGCCTATTTTAAAGGAGGGGGATTCATACGATGAAGGAAGATTTATTCTTACCTCACTGCATATTCAGATCTAGCCTGGACCAGATGCTGCAGTCCATCAGGGTTTGCAGGAACAATTAACTTTTGTGCGTGTAAGCAACAAAAGCAACCAGGATGCTTAGGAAGCTGGAGGCTAAAGCATACGAAGCATGGTCACAAGAATCGGGGATGCCTAGTCTAAAAGAGAGAAGAAATAGGGGTGACTTGATAGCAGTCTTCCAATATTTGAGGGGCTGCCACCAAGAAGAAGAGGGGGTCAACTCATTCTCCAAAGCCCCTGAAGGCAGAACAAGAAATTGAAAATAGTCAAGGAGAGACGCAACCTAGAACTAAGGAGAAATTTCCTGACAGTTAGAACAATTAACCCATGGAACGACTTGCCTCCAGAAGTTGTGGGTGCTCCAACATTGCAGGCTTTTAAAAAAGAGACTGGACAGCCCCTTTTTTCCCCTGGAATGCTATTGGGTCTCCTGGTCAAGTTGGGGGTCAGACTAGAAGACCTCCAAGGTCCCTTCCAACTCTATTCTGTGCTCTAAAATCATTTTCTTATCCTTCAAGCCTTTGCTTTTAGTGGCCTCTCTCTCTCTCTGTCTCTCTGTCTCTTTCTCTCTCTCTGTCTTTCTCTCTCTCTCTCTCTCTCTCTCTCTCTCTCTCTCTGTCTGTCTGTCTTTCTCTCTCTCTCTCTCTCTCTGTCTTTCTCTCTCTCTCTCTCTCTCTGTCTTTCTCTCTCTCTCTCTCTCTCTCACACACACACACACACACACACTTTTGGGGAGAGTTGGGGATATCTAGAAACATGGAGGGCAAACTTTACAACTTTTTTTTTTTTTTGGCCCCAGCTGTTCGGCGCATCCTTTTCCGTCGTTAAGTGAATCACGCCGTTTTTGAGCGAATCTGGTCCTTCCGTTGACTTTGCTTGTTGGACGTCGGCTGGGAGAGTTAGAAATTGAACGTTCACAAGAAATGCCGGTTGCCCACCCCCCCTTGCCCAAATTTTTAATTCTGTTAGGGTGAGGATTTTGTGATGGGCGCCGTTGCATCATCCATCTTGTGTTTTTTTTTCGGTGCCGTTGTACCTTCTAACGGGTCACTGAATGGATAGCCGTAAACTGAGGACTTCCTATATCTGCCGTTAGGCCAGGGCTTAGCTGGCAGTCGGCCACAACAAGGGTGAACAAGCACACTTTTTTTTTTTTGCATTTTTTTGTTGTTGTTCTGCAGTTCAACAAGATTAAATTTTATCCAGGGGACTAAACTACGCGGAGCTAAAATTCTGGCCAAGACGGTTTTCTCTCTCTCTCTCTCTCTCTCTCTCTCTCTCTCTCTCTCTCTCTCTCACACACACACACACACACACACACACACCGTCCTGTCAATTTTTTATTACCTCTCTTTTTTAAGGAAGTGCTGCATAACACACTGCCGGCGTGATAGGCATGGGGCTCATATAACCACCCATAACTTGGACTAATAAAATCTTTATAGCGTCTTTCACTATCCTTGGAGCTGAGTTTTTTTTTTCCCTTCCTCTTTTTTTTATCTCTGACCTCCTCTGCTCTCCATCCTTAAATGAAAGAAACTTCACTCCTCCGAAAAGATCAGATGTAACACTCAAGCATCAAACGGCCTTCAGGCACACACACAACATTACATTTCGGCTTCATTATCCCAGGAGTGTCTTTTCTGGTGGCGAAAGACGAGAAATTGTAGACTTTTTCTTTTTCTTTCCCCCCCCCGCTCCCACCCACCCCCCTTCACCAGAGAAAGAGAGACCAAGATACTTGGTGTGTCGGCTCGGCTGGGGGGGGGGGTTGATCATCATCTAGGGAAGAAAAGATTGCACGGAGCAGCCTAAAGTTTCGCCCTTAAGGACCGGATCCCCCCCCCCGAGAAGGGGAGCGGGCCGGGCTTGGGTTCGAAGGATGTGAGATTGCTTGTGCAATCCAGAAATTGTATCCGTGCACGCTCACGGGGAAGATCCGGCTGCATCTGCGCGACGTTGCTTTTCTTCTGTTTCAAAACGCGGGCCGGTCCTCGACTTAGCAGCCATTCCATTAGTGACCTTCTTATTGGCAGGTAGTCCTCAACTTAGGAAAACAACGGAGCCCAAACATTTCTGTTGGCTAAGCGAGACATTTCTTAAGCGAGTTTTACATGCGTAAAACTGCACATTTTGTATGTGTGTGTGTGTGTGTGTGTTGGTCTCTTTGCCCAGCGTGGAAGTGGTACAAGCAAGAATACAATCGGCCACTGCATTACCTTATTTTAAAGCCGCTATCTGAGTTTAATTGCAGAGTGACAGAGAAAAAAAAATGGCCCAGTCAATGGGAATTTAATTTCTCCTCCACCCCATTACTTGTCTGATGCATTAGAAATCTTTTTTCGATCGACAGGCGCTTTATTAAAGCAAAGCGGCAAGAGCTGCAGCGTGACACATCCCGGGCATCTTCCAAGGATCTTTTTGCCACCCTGATTTTTTGCAAAACGCCCCTGGAAGAACACCTGCAGAAAGGGAACGGCTGAGGGCTCAGAAGCTTTAATTGCATTTATTTAACGAGAGGAAAAGCAATACAGGCAGTCCTCGGCTTACGAGCCTGGAATTTCTGTCGCTAAACGAGACAGTTTTGCCCCATGTTACAAGCCTCTTTGCCACGGTTGTGAGGTAAATCGCCTCAGTGGTTAAGTTAGCAACGCAGACGTTAAGCGAATCCAGCTTTCCCCTCCCATTGACTTTGGTTGTCAGAAGGTCGTAAAAGGGAATCACGTGACCCTGGGACACGGCGGCCGTCATAAATACGAGCCAGTGGCCAAGCGGCCGAATTTTGATCACGGGGATGCTGCAGCGTTTGTTGGTGTGAAAAACAAGCCATAAGTCAGTGCCGTGGTAACTTCGAACAGTCACTAAATGAATTACTGTAAGTCGAGGTCTACCTTTAGTTAAGAGAGCGAAGGAGAGGTAAAAGAGTTCAAGTAAGTCCTCGACCTACGACCACAATTGAGCCCAAAATTTCTGCTGCTAAACGAGATAATTGTTAGGTGAGTTTTGCCCCAGGTTACAACCTCCCTCGCCACCGTCGTTAAGTGGATCAGTGCAGTTGTTAAGTTAGCAGTGCGGTCGTTAAGTGAATCCAGCCTCCCCATTGACACTGCTTGTCGGGAAGGAAGGGAAAGAAGAAAAAAAGAAGGGTGGGAGGAAGGAAGGAAAGAAAAAGGAAGGGAAAGAAAGAAAAAAGGGAGGGATGGAAGGAAGGAAGAAAGGAAGGAAGGAAGGAAGGAAGGAGAAAGGAAGGAGCGGAGGAAGGGAAAGAGAAAAAGAAGGAAGGAAGGGAAAGAAGAATGAAGGAAGGAGGGATGGAAAGAAGGAAGAAAAAGAGAAAGAAAAGGGAGAAAAAGAAAAAATGAGGTTGAGTGGGTAGAAAATGGCAGCTCTGGGAAATACTTAAAAATATGCTGCCTCCTAGTTCATCACACAAGCACAGGTATTTTACTTTACTTCACTTTACCTTAGGGATCCAGTAAGATGGATGACCTTGTGATTTTTATTTTTATTTTCATTTTCCTCCAGCACATTGCCAGGTCTGGCCACATGAAGAGGTCTGTGGGCAGAGGTGGGATTCAGATATGTGAGCAACCGGTTCTCTGGGTGGATGCTGCTTCCGGAAGTCTGTTCTGGGCCTAGGCAACAACAACAAAACAAAAAAATTAGCTACCGGTTCTACCGAACCGGTGCGAGCCGGCTGAATCCCACCGCTGTCTGCAGGGCTTCTGTCCACAGAGCTAAAATAATAAACGACGTCCTTCTACGGATTTTGAATAACGGGCACGAAACTTAAAAAACAGTTCTGCCCTCTTCCCCACTCGATATCATTTGACCTCCAGGGCCCCTCTTTCAAAAAAAACCCCATCATTTTTCCCCTCTGAATTTCCACCACACCCCACAGAAGGAGCCCGATGTGTATTTTTGTTGAGCTCATCCCATCTTTGAATGCGCCCGTCAGAGCAGTTCAGGAGTCAAATCCCAATTTTTAAGTTAATTGCGTTGGAGGTTGGCGCTTCTGCTAAGCCCCATCGGATGGGATGACTCACGAGAGCCGTGAGTCGTACATCCCAGAAATTATTGGTACACAGCTTTGTTTTTCAATTTCTCTGGGGCTGCGGCAGCTGCAGGATTCATAACTGCTGGCCTCTGATTAATTTCACACCTTGAGGGGCTGCAAGTCTCAAGTTGGTCCAAAGCAGAGGTGGGGAACCATGGCCCCTTCATGACTTGTGGACTTCAACTCCCAGAATTCATGAGCCAGCATGGCTGAATGGCCCCTTTATGACTTGTGGACTTCAACTCCCAGAATTCCTGAGACAATATGGCTGGATGTCCCCTTCATGACTTGTGGACTTCAACTCCCAGAAGTCCTGAGCCAGCATGGCTGAATGGCCCCTTTATGACTTGTGGACTTCAACTCCCAGAATTCCTGAGACAATATGGCTGGATGTCCCCTTCATGACTTGTGGACTTCAACTCCCAGAATTCCTGAGCCAGTATGGCTGGATGGCCCCTTTATCACTTGTGGACTTCAGCTCCCAGAATTCTTGAGCCAGTATGGCTGGATGGCCCCTTTTATGACTTGTGGACTTCAACTCCCAGAATTCCTGAGACAATATGGCTGGATGTCCCCTTCATGACTTGTGGACTTCAACTCCCAGAAGTCCTGAGCCAGCATGGCTGAATGGCCCCTTTATGACTTGTGGACTTCAACTCCCAGAATTCCTGAGACAATATGGCTGGATGTCCCCTTCATGACTTGTGGACTTCAACTCCCAGAATTCCTGAGCCAGTATGGCTGGATGGCCCCTTTATCACTTGTGGACTTCAGCTCCCAGAATTCCTGAGCCAGTATGGCTGGATGGCCCCTTTTATGACTTGTGGACTTCAATTCCCAGAATTCCTGACCCAGCATGGCTGCCTCAGAAATTCTGGGAGTTGAAGTCCACACGTCATAAAAGGGCCACCACAGTCTAAAGCAGACGTGTCAAACTTGCGACATCGCGTGACGTATCGGAGCTTTTTCTCCATTGCCGGCAATGGACTGGGCGCGGCTTCCATGTGACGCATCCGGCCCTTGGCCGGCAGTTTGACACCCCTGGTCTAAAGTATCTTGGGGGTGTTTCCCAGAGAAACTCTGTACAGATAGTCCTCAATTTAGGACCACAATTGAGCTCAAGTTTTCTCTTGCTAAGCAAGAGAATTGTTGAGTGCTTTTTCTCCTACTTTATGATCTTCCTTGCCAGTGTTGCCAAGCAAATCACTGCAGTTGTTAAGTTAGCCACACAGTTGTTAAGTGGTGGCAAGGGAGGTCGCGAAAGGGGACCACATGACCCCAGGAACTTGCGACCGTTGTAAAGATGAGCCAGTTGATCACATGACCACAGGAATGCTGCCAGGGTTGTAAAAGGGTTGTGTGTCATTTTTTTTTTTCATTGCTGTTATTGAAGATTACCCGTGCTAAAACCTTGGAACTTGGTTGACAACTGCAGAAGTTGTGGGTGCTTTTAAAAAAGGGGACTGGACAACCATTTGTCTAAAATGGCACAGAGTCTCCTGCTTGAGCAGGGGGTTGGACTAGAAGACCTCCGAGGTCCCTTCTAGCTCTGTTATTTTGAGCCTCAAGGGTGTGTCACTTCAGGTGTGAGACCAATCCTTTGAAGTTTTGTAACTCTTCCTTCTCTCTCCTCTTCCCCTCATCCAGGCGATACAAGGCTGATCCTGTGTGTGTAGATCTCCAGAACCAGATCTTCCAGTGCTATCAGCAGAACCCAAAGGAGACCCTCAGCTGCTCAGCTTTGGCCGCTGAGTACTTCAAGTGTGTCCAGCACGCTCGGCAGGTGGGTGCAAAAGCTCAGCCTTCTTCACACTTGGCTTGTTGCGAATGGGATGGGAGGACAACGCCCAACAAATCCTAACTCAGGCCATTGCATTATATTATTATATTGCATTCTGCTGGCCAGTTTGGTCCAGTGGTCAAGGCACCAGACTTGAAAGTGGGACACCGTGACTTCTAGTCCCGCCTCAGCCACAAAAGCCGTTTGAGTGACTTTGGGCCAATCACCAGGAGACCCTGAGTTCTAGTCCCGCCTCAGCCACAAAAGCTGTTTGAGTGACTTTGGGCCAATCACCAGGAGACCCTGAGTTCTAGTCCCGCCTTAGCCACGAAAGCCATTTGAGTGACTTTGGGCCAATCACCAGGAGACCGTGAGTTCTAGTCCCACCTTAGCCACAAAAGCCGTTTGAGTGACTTTGGGCCAATCACCAGGAGACGGTGAGTTCTAGTCCCGCCTTAGCCACGAAAGCCGTTTGAGTGACTTTAGGCCAATCACCAGGAGACAGTGAGTTCTAGTCCCGCCTTAGCCACGAAAGCCGGTTGAGTGACTTTGGGCCAATCACCAGGAGACTGTGAGTTCTAATCTCAGCAGCTCACAAAGTTGTTGTCGTTGTCGTGGGGAAAAATATGTTGTAATCTGTTTTGTGATATTTTGACATCATCAGATGTCTCATAAAATCTGCCAAATTTTAAACTTCATGGCTGTCATATGGATCCTGGACTTTGGATGCTTTCTGTAAATCGGCCCTGTTTTGAGGTACCTTGGTCGTAATTGTTTTGCCCTAACTAACACACCTAACAACGTGCTTAAAACCACATCCTTAAAATTGAGCCCTGAATCGGATGCCGGGGTGCTGCGTTCGCTGCTGGGCTGTAGATTGGCCAGGTCCGATCTAAGCTCCAAGACTTTCTGTAGGAAAAGAGTCGGCAGAGCTGGGGGGGGAGTTAAGTGTGCCATTAGCTTAGAATCCTTGCGTTCCCACAAACGGTCCCAGTCCAACCCTTTTTTAAAATATTTCTTTTATTTACTTGTAACATAAACTACGAAAATACAAAAGGAAATAGTAAGGAACAACGGGAGGGGAATGGGAAAAAGAGAAGTGTGGAAAAGGGGGCAGGAGAAAGAGAAAAAAAAGGCGTTGACGTCCCTCTGTGGCAGTAAAATAAGGCATTAACATCCAACCTCAACTTTTTTATATTTCTGTAGTAGTTATGAACCAGCATTTCAGTGTCAACAAATCAGTCTGATCAGTGGAACCTAAAATCATGGTATCGTGTGTTTTTTTCTCACCTCAAGCACAAAGCCCAGAAGTGGTTTCCCAGTCGAAACAAAAGTACTTATTATTCTTTTCTTTGATCAAAACGCTCAATTTCGCCATCTCTGCTAATTCCACCAGCTTTTGTAGCCATTTCTGTGTGGTGGGAATTGAAACATCCTCCCATTTTCGTAGCACGGAGCAGTCTCCGTCTCTAAAATCAGAGTTCAAAATTTTCCCATTAGACCCGGAAGGAAAGTTTCTGGTTTAATGGTCTAGCACAGCGGTCCCCAACCCCCGGTCTGTGGACCGAGACCGGGCCATGGCTGTTGTGATTCAGTGTCAGACTGTGCTCCCAGCAGCTGAGTCTGAGGAATCTGAGGAGGAGGAGGAGGAGGGGTTTGGAGAGCCTTCAGTGTCGGAGGGAGGCTCTGATGCACTGCAGGACTCTCAGCCTGGCCCCTCCAGTCGTGTTCCTCACGAGGCTCAGCTGGGTGAGGAGGAGGGATCGGACTTAGAGGAGTCACAGCTGAATCTGTTCAGAGACGCTAGAAGAAGAAGGAAATCCAGCAGAGCAGAGAAAATCAATGAGGCAACTCAGTGAAAGGAGGAGAAGGCAGTGAGAAGCCACATGGTGGGACAGATAATAAAAGGGGAAGTTGTGGGTGGTGCTGGTTGCTGAAGGCAACCGTTCGGAGACGTTCAAAGAGAAATCCTGGTCTGTTCTGGCTACTTCTGTTTAACTCTTGTTTGGCTCTTGTTGGATGTTTTGAATCATGTATTTTTGGTTGAAGAAAATATTCTGCTGCTTTTTTGTTTGAAAGACTTTATTATTTGGAACTGTAAATAAATTTGGGTTGGGTTTCCCCCCCCCCCCCAGCCTATTGATTGTTAAAAGGAAAAAGGGGTGGTCCCTGATACACAAACAGGGCCAGTCGTAGGCTGGAACAGAACAATGGCATGCCAGCCACCGGGCCGCACAAACAAGCAAAGCCCCATCCACGGGATGCAGGCAGCACACAAAACCACACCCCCTTCGGTCCACGGAAAAACCTTTCTCCACGAAACCGGTGGTCCCTGGCGCCCAAAAGGTTGGGGACCTCTGGTCTAGCAGTGAGCATAGCTGCCTTCCGACTCCAAACCCTGCTGAATTCCATTGACCCTAACCTGGTGCCAATTTAGCGTCGAACATTCCTGGACCAGATTCTTACATATAGCTTTCCTCGACTTAACAACCGTTTGTTTAGCGACCGTAGGGCACTGGAAAGAAAAGGGGCTTAGGCCAGGTTTTCACACTTCACAACTGTTGCGGAATCTCCACGGTCAAGTGATCAAAATTAAGACCCTTGGCAAGCGATTCATACTTAACGCCGTGTCCCTCGGGGGTTTAAGTTTTAAGTTTATTGAATTTATATACCGCCCTTTTCCCGTAGGACTCAGGGCGGTTTACAAGGTATTTAAAAACGTCAATACAATACAAAAGTTAATGTCACACACACACACACACACACACACACACACCCTTTTGAGACCTTCTGACAACCGAACTCTGTGGGGAAGCCAGTTTCACTCAACAACCGGGCTCAATTGTAGTCGTTAAGTCGGGGACTAGCTGTAAATCTTACGCTGCAACCTAACCGATGGCGCCTGGTTCTTTGCGCTTGACGTTTTTCCCTTGATGGGCAATTGCCGAGTCGTCCTCTTGAAATCGGCGGCCGTTCCAACGTTTTGCGAGTTTGTGCTGCGCTCTTATCTTTTAACACAGAGGAGGCCAGAATGGGCTTTCCGCCAACAACTTTCAGGCAAGATTGTCAGCAGCGGGCACCGCGCATCCGTTTAGCTCTGCTTTTTAAAATCAAACCCACTTGTGGTTTCTATTATCCCGGTCTCTACCAAGTTGGCCGGCCAGCCAGCGCGCTCTCTTAAGTCCCTCTCGCACGGATGGGGACGGTCCGGGAATCCTTTTTGGCTGAAGAGAGTCTCTCAATCCCTTCCTCGGTGTCTCTGCGTGTCCAGAGCAAGCAGGATGATAATGGCTATCGAGGCAGCCGGCCAGAATTTCTTTTTTGTGCGGGAGTGTGTCTCGAGAGTGCCGGAAACTGGCAGCGACCATCTGGAAAGAAGAAGACAATTAGGGCATCTTTATTCACACTGCCTTCCTGGCGTTTTCAAGTTGCTCGTTCGATGCTCTCCATTTATAACTCGCTCTCAATAGAGGAGAAACGGAGAACGTTTCTCCGTCCTGGCTTTGCTTGCTGGCACGCGAAAACACGTCGCCGTTTTCTCGGAAGTCTCTTCCCCACCCAGCCTGCACATTTTAGGGGAAGCGGATGCAGCACGCTTTCCCTCCCCCCCGAACTACTTAGGGCATATGCAGATAGTCCTCGACTTACGACAGTTCCAATCCCTCCTGAATTCCGTAAATCTGGCACCAATTTAGTGTTGAACTGGAGTTGACAGAATTCTTGGGTATAGGCTTGAGTATAGGTATAATTCGTTTGGTGACCGTTCGGAAGTTACAATGGCATTGAAAAAAGTGACTAATGACTTGTCTTTTTCCACACTTACGACCGTTGCAGGATCCCCATGGCTCGTGGTCATAATTTGGACACCGGGCAATTGGTTCCTATTTATGCTGGTTGCGATGTCCTGGGGTCACGTGATCTCCTTTTGCGACCTTGTGACAAGCAAAGCCCATGAGGAAGCCAGGTTCACTTAAAGACCGTGTTCCTTACTTAACAGCTGCAGGGATTCACTTAATGGCCGTGGCAAGAAAGGTCATAAAGCGGGGCAAAACGTATTTTACAACTGTCTTGCTTAGAGACAGAAACACTGGGCTCAATCGTGGTTGAACATCGAGGGCTACCGGTACTATATACAGGTAGTCCTTGACTTATGACCATTTGCAGTTACGACCAACCCCCCCCCCCCCAAAAAGGGAACTTAACCCAGATTTGAAATTGGGCCCCTGCTGTGGTCATATAACTAAACTTAGGGCGCTTGCCAACATGGCCTCATTTAAGGCTGTTTGCAGCATCCTGCTATCAGTGACCATGTTTTATAGCGTTTTTGCTAAAAATTGAACACTCACGTCCGACTTTTGACAAAGCTGCCCTGTAGCAAACCTTTGGTTTGCTTAACAACCTCAGCGTTCGCTTAATGCCCATGGCGTTTGCTTTATGACCACCATGTTTGCTTAATAGCCAAGAAGATAATTTCAAGCCTTGCATGATACCATGTTTCCCTGAAAGTAAGGCCTACACCAACAATAAGCCCTAGCTCGGTTCTGCAAGACCTCTGCAGCCGAGCATCAAGCTACGGATTGAATCCATAGCTCGGTACTCAGCTGCTTAGACTGCAAAATGCAGACCCGAATGCAGCTGCAGAACTTTGGCCCCAGAAGAAGTGGACCGGCTGGGTGCCAGAGGTGAGATAAGGCCTACCCCGAAAATAAGACCAGGTGCCTCTTTTGGAAATAATAATAATATAATATAATTATAATTATAATACCCGGTCTTATTTTCGGGGAAACACGGTAGTACCTCCACCTCAATATCTGTCTGCCTATCACCTATCTAGCTATCTAATCTTTCATCTAACTTAGCGGTTCCCGACACGTCTGGCTCCCCAGACTAACAGCAGCGGCGGGAGCGGGAGGATAGTTTCACGTACACAGCCTAATCCTGCACATGCACAAATGAGGCTTGGTGTGTTCATCCGCCGCTTATGCAGCCCGGTTCCCCACGGTATGTGGACCGGTATTGGGCTGCAGCCTAGAGATTGGGGAGCCCTTATCTCTCTATCTCTCTATCCATCTCTTATCTGTATATCTGTCTATCTCTTTCTATCCATCTCTCTTTCTATCATTTATCTAACTGCATCTCTCTATCCATCTCTCAGAGGGAACTCTAGTAGTTAAGAGTGTGTAACGGGCTGGGACATATTAGTCTTGCAAGATTCAGTTAATATAACCTTAGAATAGAGTTACAGATAGCTGTCCCCTCGACGTACAAATCCCTTGTTTAGTCACCGTTTGAACTTAACAATGGTGCTGAAAAAAAGTGACTTAACCAACCGGGTCCTCGCACCTAACAACTGTCCCAGCATCCCTGCAAGTTGCATGATCAAAATTTGAGCCCGTGGCAACCGTCATGGATTTAGCATGATTGTTGCAGCATCCCTGGGAGGGTGTGTGTGTGTGTGTGTTTGTGTGTGTGTGTGTGTGTGTGTGTGTGTGTGTGTGTGTGTGACGTGATTGCCACTTGTAATCTTCCCAGCCGGCTCTCATTAAGCAAAGTCAGTGGGGGAAGCCGGATTCGCTTAATGGCTTGTTGTGATTCAGGGTCAGCCTGTGGGTTCGGCAGTTGGGTCGGACAATTCAGAGGAGGAGGGGGGGTGGTGTTGGAGAGCTTGCTGAGGATAGTATTGAGGCTCCGCAGAGCCCTCAGCCAGGCCCCTCCCATCTGGTTACGACGCAGACCCAGCTGTGTGAGCCTGACAGCGTGGATGAAGATGACCCACAGCTGGCCCTGTTCAAGGACGCCCGACGCAGGAGGCAGTCAAGCAGGAGTAAACAGAGGAAGGCAATGGGGCACCTCGGAAGGAGGCAGAGAGAAGCCACGCCCTGAACTGTTTAAAAGGGGAATGTGTGGGAGGGCTGGTTTGCTGAAGGCAACTGTTTGAATAGCTCCTGTTTCATGGTTCGTGTTTTGTTTTGCTCTGTTTGCTTTGTTTTGTGTCAATAAATTTGGCAGGCTTAGTTCCAGCCTCTTGCCGTTTTGTAAAGGGGTTGTCCCTGCCTTTTCTGCAGGGCCGGTAGTAGGCTGGTACAGAACATGGCTCAGCAGCGCTTCACTTAGTGATGGTGGTGATTTGCTTAACGACCATGGCAAAAAAAAGGTTATAAAATTGGGCGCGGCTCGCCGAATTGCTACCTTGCTTAAACGCAGATGTTCTGGTTCCAATTGTGAGCGTAAGCCGAGGACTACGTTCCGTGCTGCTTTTCTGGACTACCTTGGAGGGCTAACGGTTGTTCACTCAACCAGCTCTGGAAAGCACTGCAGCATCGCCCATTAAGCTCTTCTGCCTTCAGAATTTACAGTTCTGACTGATACGGATGCCCTGAACAATTTGGCACGCAAGCAAGAGTTTTGTTTATAATCAGGGGAAATGTCCCACATTAGCAAGTTTTCTGAACAATTAATCCAAAACGGTGCAGCTGTAGCTGTGGCAGCTTCAAACGCCAGAAAGGACACACACACACACACACACACACACACACTCAGCTCAATCTTCCTAGTATCACGCAGGGCCTCCCCGCCGCAGGCAGAAAAATGGATTTTTGTTTTTCAAGTCAGCAAACTGCAGGTGATGGAGAATCACCTGTATTTTTTTGGCTCACCTGGTGGATAACTGAACGGAAGAAGCAGGAGTCTGCTTGGTTCTCCTCCTCTGTAGCCCAAACACACGTGCGCGTGTGCACACACACACACACACACACACACACACAGAGCGATCATTCCTTTGAAAACACAAAGTTAATGAGGCCAGTAGTTCAATTTTACACAGCAAGAGGGAACGCAAATAAAATTAAAATAAAATAACGTAAAAATAAAATAACATAAATAAAATAAAGACATAAAATAATGAATAGAATAGCATAGAATGGAATGGAATGGAGTAGGAATAGGAACGAATAGAATATTTTCCTAACCTAGCAGTCTCTAAATGTTTCAGGATTGGTAACTGAGAGAAGAAGGGAATAGAGAATGGAATGGAATGGAATGGAATGTAGGATAGGATAGGATAGGACAGGACAGGACAGGATAGGATAGGATAGGATATATGGAATAGAGGATAGTATAGGATAGGATATATGGAATGGAGTAGAGTAGAATAGAATAGAATAGAATAGAGAATGGAATGGAACAAAACAACAGAACATAATAGAATAGAACATAATAGAATAGAATAGAATAGAATAGAATAGAATGGAATGGAATAGAATAGAATAGAATAGAATAGAATAGAATAGAATAGAATAGAATAGAATAGAATAGAATAGAATAGAATAGAATAGAATAGAATAATGATAGAATAGAATAGAACAGAACACAACAGAACAGAACAGAATAGAACAGAATAATATGGTGGTGGGCAGCAGACATCATGCGCAAGAAAGTTCTCGATCTGCCTGTTGGGGATTCCACAGCAGGGAAAAATAAAGTTTTTGCAACATGGGGCCAAGGTCATTTTCCTCCCGTGACTCATCTAAAAAAAAACCTTAGCGATGCTGCTAAGCCCAAAGGACGCTGTTAGGACCTGCCGGCCTTCACCTTAAAAATACTGGGCCATCCTCTGTCCTTGGGATACGGCTGGACAATTGTATGTTATTTATCTGTTTGTTTGATGGATTTTTATCCTGTCTTGTTATTGTTTATAAATTTTTATTTATTTATTTTTAATTCCATTTATATCCCGCCCTTCTCCGAAGACTCAGGGCGGCTTACAAGCTTAGCAGTAGCCTTCATTCTATGTATATGCCTGCTTGTTAGGGCTTTCACACACACCCCAAGCGGCATTATTACAAAGTCAGCTTAATTGCCCCCAACAATCTGGGTCCTCATTTTACCTACCTCGGAAGGATGGAAGGCTGAGTCAACCTTGAGCCTGGTGGGATGCGAACCTGCACTAATTGCAGGCAGCTGGTGTTCCTTAAGGAGGCATTAGCCCACTGCTCCACCAAGGCTCATGGAATGGACAGAGAACTCAAGACAGAGAACATATCTCAAGACAGAGAACATATCCAACATACCTTCCTCTTCCTCCTCCTCTCTTCTTCGCAACAACAACCCTGTGAGGTGGGGTGGACTGGGATAGAGTGGCTGGCCCCAAATCACCCAGCTGGCTTTCATGCCTAAGGCGGGACTAGAACTCACCGTCTCCTATCGGTAGTGATTGGCTCAAAGTCACCCGGCTGGCTTTCATGCCTAAGGCAGGACTAGAACTCACCATCTCCTGGTGATTGGCCCAAAGTCACCCAGCTGGCTTTCACGCCTAAGGCGGGACTAGAACTCACCGTCTCCTATCGGTAGTGATTGGCTCAAAGTCACCCGGCTGGCTTTCATGCCTAAGGCAGGACTAGAACTCACCATCTCCTGGTGATTGGCTCAAAGTCACCCAGCTGGCTTTCACGCCTAAGGCAGGACTAGAACTCACCGACTCCTGGTGATTGGCTCAAAGTCACCCAGCTGGCTTTCACGCCTAAGGCAGGACTAGAACTCACCGACTCCTGGTGATTGGCTCAAAGTCACCCAGCTGGCTTTCACACCTAAGGCAGGACTAGAACTCACCGTCTCTTAGTGATTGGCTCAAAGTCACCCAGCTGGCTTTCACTCCTAAGGCGGAACTAGAACTCACCGTCTCCTGGTGATTGGCCCAAAGTCACCCAGCTGGCTTTCATGCCTTAGGCGGGACTAGAACTCACCGTCTCCTGGTGATTGGTCCAAAGTCACCCAACAGGCTTTCACTCCTAAGGCGGGACTAGAACTCACAATCTCCCATTTTCTAGCCTGGTGCCTTAACCAGGAGACCAAACTGGCTCTCCCTTCTCTATTCTATTATATATAGGGCTTCACATCTAGTTTTCTGGGCCAACTCCGCTTCCTTATTTTGATTTTTTTTCCCTCTCTCTCTTTTTCCCCGCCCTTGTTTCCCTGCCCCCCCTCTTCTCTTGCAGTGCAATGCTGGCCGGGGAGGCTAATATCTGCGTATGGAACACCCCTCCCTCCATTTCAATTCCCAACAGCTGGAAGGAGGGGGAGGACGGTTATTCTGGAACGATCCAGCAGCCCGTTTACAGGGCAGACGGACAGAGCACCACCTCCGGAAGACCCAGATTGACAGCAACAAGCATCCTGGCTTTGGCATAACAACCACAATATTCATTTCATTAGGCTAGCAACGGCTTAACACAAAACCCACTTACTGGTAATTGAAGGGAAGCAAAATCTAAATCTTTGGGATGGGGTGTCCAAGCTGGGCTACTTTAAGACTCGTGGACTTCAACTCCCAGAATTCCCCAGCCAGCTGGCTAGGGAATTCTGGGAGCTGAACTCCACAAGTCTTAAAGTAGCCCAGCTTGGACATCCCTGCCTTAGTGACCTCTTCCCACCTCCCCAAATCCTATTGTTTTCACTGCTTCCTCCCACCTTCCAAATGTCATAGTGTCCTTTTGGATCGCGGAGAAGGTGCGGCTTAATTTATTGCAGAATGGCCGTGCTCGTCGCTCTGAATTTCGGTCGTGCTGGCATCGTGTCTCAGGAACCACCGCAGCACGGAAACTCCTTGATTTGCAAATCATGATTAAGGCGTCCGGTTACACCCTGTATGTACCGGCGGGCTGACGCCGAGTACTGACAATTATGTATCTGTAATAAAAAAAGGTGTCTTTTTTTTTCTTTTCTTTTTTGCAAACGGGACACGAGAACTCGGCTGACGTTCTTTCGGGATGGGGAGGAGAACGCAAGTGGGGTGCAGGAAATTGTCTCACACACACACACACACACACACACACACACACACACCACACATGCAGGCACCTATGTCCTTTGTGACACGCTGAAGCTACCTAGGTTTATTTTATGGAGTGATGGATCAGATTTAGGAACCGCCTGTCTCAGAGGGAGGTTGGGCAGTGCACGTGTAAAACGTTAAAGGCATAAAAACTGTACGGAAAAAATTTGAAAACAGATAGTTGACATTCATTCATTTGATGTGCACCCACCTTAAAGCATGCAGGCTGGGGAATTCTGGGAGTTGAAGTCCTCCCACCTTAAAGCATGCCTATCGCAAAGCTTACCTGTGAAAACCACTGGCCACTGCACAAAGAACCGTTTTTCTGAGAAAGCAAAAGGAGCCGGAGTGTAGAATTCCACTTTTAGGGTAGCTGCTGGCTTGACTGATGCTGATCGAAGATAGTTAAGGCAACTGACATTGATTGAAGGGGAGGCTGGTGCTGTGACTGCAGAGCTCTGGCTATCTTGATGAATTAAATGGGGTGGCCTGAGGAGTGAGTCTAAATAACTGCTGGACAAGTCTTTCCGAGGCTGGAAGGAATATTGGATTCCTGCAAAGGTTCGAGTTAAAATTTAGCAAGCATTGCCTGGCAGAAAACGTCAAAGCAGAAAGGGTGGAGGATGCGACTCCAGAAGGCTGATCATAGAGGTTATCCAGGATTGGATCCCAAAGCCGTGTTCATGTATGGCTTAACAAAGTAGCCCTCTTTCATGGTTTGCAGGTGTGCAACCGTAATCAAATCGGCTATTTTATTGTTTGCATTATAATACATTAACTAAAGTGCAATCTAGGGACGCGGTGGCTCAGTGGGTTAGGACGCTGAGCTTGTCGATCAGATGGTCGGCAGTTTGGCGGGTCGAATCCCGAGTGCCGCGTAACTGAGCGCCTGTCACTCGTCCCAGCTTCTGCCAACCTAGCAGTTCGAAAGCACGTCAAAATGCAAGTAGAAAAATAGGGACCACTCCGGTGGGAAGGGAACAGCGTTCCATGCGCCTTTGGCGTCTAGTCATGCCGGCCACATGACCACGGAGACGTCCTCGGACAAG
This sequence comes from Vipera latastei, assembly GCA_024294585.1. NCBI lineage: Eukaryota > Metazoa > Chordata > Lepidosauria > Squamata > Viperidae > Vipera > Vipera latastei. The sequence continues at coordinate 4,313,606 of CM044359.1, forward strand.
CGCCGGCTCTTCGGCTTTGAAACGGAGATGAGCACCGGCCCCTAGAGGCGGAAACGACTAGCACGCATGTGCGGGGGAACCTTTACCTTAAAGTGCAATCTAGCTATGTTTTTCATGCTTACCAACTTTAGGATGGGTGGATTTCAACTCCCAAAATTCCCCAGCCAGCATGCTTTAAGATGGGTGGACTTGTAACTCCCAGAATTCCCCAGATGGCCTGCTTTGAGATGGGTGGACTTCAACTCCCAGAATCCCCCAGGCAGCATGGCTAAGGAATTCTGGGAGTTGGAGTCCACAGGTCTTCCAATTGCCAAGATTGGACATCCCCGCTGCAAATAAAAACTGCAATTCTGAAATCCACAGTCTTAAACTTGGCGAGGTTGAGAAATGCCGGACTTCCCACAGTTCAACTCCGTTTTGCAAATATCCTCCTTTCCTGACTGTAAGGTAGGAGAGTACGATGGTCCTCGACTTACGACCACAACTGAGCCCCAAACGTCTGTTGCTAAGCAAGAACTGAGTCTTGTCTCACGTTACGACCTTTCCTGCCACACTTGGGAAGCCGGTCGCTAAGTGAATCCGGCTTCCGCCATCTGAGTTCGCTTGAGAGAAGTTCGCAAAAGGGGATCACGTGACACCCCCCTGGAGATGCTGCAACCGTCACGAGTACATGCCAGTTGCCAAGCTTTTGAATTTTGATCAAGTGGCCCTGGGGATGCTGCAACAGTGTGGAAAAAAACCCCTCAGTCACTTTCTTCAGTGCCGTTGTAACTTCGAACGGTCACTAAATGAGTGGATGCAAGCCGGGGACTTCCTGTATAATCAGCAGATAGGAAACTCACTAATTCTTGACCCACAAGCCATGAAAGTGAGTCATTTTGGGAGGGGCACTGGAGTTTCTTTCAAACCTGTACATTTCGTCCTTTTCTATCGGCTAAGAATGCACACCTGTATTTTGAGCCAGCAGCCTAGCGGGAGGAATCTTGTTCAGGTGAATTAAAAACCCAGAGCCTCGCAACATTCAAGCATTGTAAAACCACGAGGTGCCTATTCCGGAATCAAATTACATTTACATCTGAAAAGAACTCAGATCCGCTGCTGGAAACAGTTGCTTTTATCATCCCGGCTCGTCCGTGTGTATCGATCTCCGGAATGAAAGTGCGCAGAATGTTAAAAATCACAAAGGGCCGAGGCTGGAGAAGCCCGTCTTGCACGGCTAAGCCGGTGGTGGTCCTTAGTTAGGGGGGGGGATCGTGAAAAGTAACCGGGTAACAGACAGAATAACAAGAGTTGGAAGAGACCTCGGAGGTCTTCTAGTCCAACCCCCTGCTCAAGCAGGAGAGCCTATTCCATTTCAGACAAATGGTTGTCCAAGACCTCCAGTGATGGAGCACCCACAGCTTCTGGAGGCAAGTTGTTCCACTGGTTAATTGTTCTCACTGTCAGGAAGTTTCTCCTTAGTTCTAGGTTGCTTCTCTCCTTGATTGGTTTCCATCCGTTGCTTCTTGTCCTGCCTTCGGGAGCTTTGGAGAACAGCTTGGCTCCCTCTTCTTTGGGGCAGCCCCCGAGATATTGGTAGACTGCTATCATGTCACTCCTGGTCTGTTCTTTTCACTAGACTAGGCATACCTAGTTCCCTTAATCATGATTGGAAAGGGACCTTGGAGGTCATCTAGTCCAACCCCCTGCTCAGGCAGGAAACCCTATACCAGTGGTAGGCAACCTTGGCTCTTTTATGACTCGTGGATTTCAATTCCCACAATTCCTGAGCCAGCTATGCTGAGCTATGCTGGGTCAGGAATTCTGGGAGTTGAAGTCCATGAGTCATAAAAGAGCCAAGGTTGCCTACCCCTGTCCTGTACCATTTCAGATAAATGGCTGCCCAGTCTCTTCTTAAAGACTTCCAGTGTTGGAGCACCCACAACTTCTGGAGGCAGGTGGTTCCACTGGTTAATTGTTCTGACTGTCAGGAAATTTCTCCTCAGTTCTAGATTGCTTCTCTCCTCGGTTAGTTTCCATCCGTTGCTTCTTGTCCTGCCTTCGGGCGCTTTGGAGAAGGGGTGGAAACACACACACACAAACACACCCACACCCGCTCTTTGTGGCAGCCCTTTTTGGAACCATGGCTATGGATGCCTTTTGCCCCCTTCATCTGGGTCCCTGATGCTTTTCCTGAAAGGGGCTCTCACCATCCTGTGTTTGTTGCATTCAGGTGGGCCTGTTGCAATGCACTGGACAATCACCTGTCTGGGATGGCATAGGTCAGGGGTAGGCAACCTTGGCTCTTTTATGACTCGTGGACTTCAACTCCCAGAATTCCTGAGCCAGCCATGCAGAGGGGAAAGGGTGAGTTTCCAAGTTGAGCCATGCCGGCTCAGGAATTCTGGGAGTTGAAGTCCACCAGTCAGACATGTCAAACACAAGGCCCGGGGGCCGGATTCGGCCCACGAAGTGGTTTCATGTGGCCCGTGAAGCCATCCTGGTAACAGTGAGGGAACGGCCCCCACTGCCTTGGCCCTGGCCCAGAGACCCTCCTCCTGCCAGAGACCCTCAGATCTGTCCCACTCCTGCCCAGGCCCCCATAGGCACCCTTGATGCCAACGATGTAGAGCTGGCCACGCCCACCCAGTAGGCCATACGCATTCTAGCCACGCCCACCCAGTAGGCCATGCCCAACCTGGCCATACCCACCCGGCCCCCTGAGGGCAACCGCAATGCTGATGCGGCCCTCAATGAAATTGAGTTTGACACCCCTGCCACCAGTCATGAAGGGGCCATAGTTTCCCCCATGCTGGCTCAGGTTGCCTACCCCTGGCCTAGGCCAGTTTATAACTCGTGGACTTCAACTCCCAGAATTCCTGAACCAGCCATGCTGAGGGGAAAGGGAGAGGTTTCCAAGCTGAGCCATGCTGGCCCAGGAATTCTGGGAGTTGAAGTCCGCCAGTCATGAAGGGGCCATAGTTTCCCCCATGCTGGCTCAGGAATTCTGGGAGTTGTGCTTTAGATTGTAAGCCACCCTGAGTCTTCGGAGAAGGGCGGGATATAAATGGGATTAAAAAAAAAAAGTTGAAGTCCACGAGTCATGAGGGGGCCATAGTTCCCTCATGGTGGCTCAGGAATTCTGGGAGTTGAAGTCCACGAGTCATAAAAGAACCGAGGTTGCCTAACCCTGGAAAAGAAGTTAATACGGCCTCCTTAATTGGACATTTAAAACGTTTTTTCTCCCAAGAATTGCCAGATAGATTCACACAACGCACGAAGCCTGATTGGTTTTTAAAGTGCATTTGTTTGTTTTCTGCCTGTAGATGTGTGCGATTTGTTTGGGTTTGGAAGATTTCTGCTTCAAAGTATTGTGTGAACTCCAAAAAAAAAAAGAAAAGAAAAAAAAAGGTTTTGTTCAGTAATCAGATTAAGCATACTGAGTGAACACAGACCCTTGTTACGGTTAAGGGTGATTTTTAAATGAATTTCTCTTCTTTGCTTCCTCTTTAATCCAGTTAATATGGCATTTGCTTATTATGCTACTGTTTTTTTAGATGTTTAGTAAGTCTGTTGCCTCAGGGGCCTTTTGTCTCTGGAAGGCACAGTTAATACATCATTTTATAAATAAATACGGCCCCGTTTCATCTGTAAATACCAGGAACTGGATCTGTGCCCTTTTTGATATAAAGAATATGCCTTCCGTTATATTTCAGCTTTACTATGTTGAGTTTCGTAAATGTGAAACTCAAGATATAAAGGGTAAAATATAAATTTGGGTGGAAAGTTATTTCTTACCAACAAGGGTTGCATTCATCACGAAGCCCTGTTCACAAAAATTGAACCAATAGAGAGATTTTTTTTGGGGGGGGGGAGTAAAAAATGACTGCGTTCCTTTCCTTGGAATGTTTAAGGAACAAAATCATTGAACGTGGATTGATTAAACATTTGGATACAACTGTTCAATACCTCTTAAAACATTTCACCATCGAAGTGTTACCCTCTGTGAAAGAGACAACTTAAGTACAATAAGTAAAATAATTCTCATCTCCCTGAAATCTCCTTTTGCAGGCCTTAATTCAGCGAGTTCACCAATAACCTTGTTTAATTAATCTTGGTCGGGTCTGTTTCGGCACAAATATTCCATCTTCCATTGCAATAACTCCCAAATCTATCATCTTGAGACCGTTAAGGGCAAAACTCATCAATTCAGCAAGATGCCCTTTCAAGAAAGCTAACTTTGAGTGGAGAAATACACCATGGCCGTCGGTTGTCAACAAATAATACAAAGATTTTGCCCTCAGATAAACAATGATAGCAGATAGACATGACAGCAGTGTTCCAATATCTCAGGGGCTGCCCCAAAGAAGAGGGAGTCAAGCTATTCTCCAAAGCGCCTGAAGGAAGGACAAGAAGCAATGGATGGAAACTAGTCAAGGAGAGAAGCAACCTGGAACTAAGGAGAAACTTCCTGACAGTGAGGACAATTAACCAGTGGAACTCCTTGCCTCCAGAAGCGGTGAATGCTCCAGCACTGGAAGTTTTTAAGAAGAGACTGGACAGCCATTTGCTTGAAATGGTATAGGGTTTCCTGCCTGAGCAGGGGGTTGGACTAGATGACCTCCAAGGTCCCTTCCAACTACTACTTCTTCTTCTTCTTCTTCTTCTTCTTCTTCTTCTTCTTCTTCTTCTTCTTCTTCTTCTTCTTCTTCTTCTTCTTCTTCTTCTTCTTCTTCTTCTTCTTCTTCCTCTTCCTCTTCTTCTTCTTCTTCCTCTTCTTCTTCTTCTTCTTCTTCTTCTTCTTATTATTATTATTATTATTATTATTATTATTATTATTATTATTATTATTATTATTATTGCCGGCATTGCCAGCAAGAGTAACAGAATCCCAGAGTCGGAAGAGACCTTGGAGGTCTTCTAGTCCAACCCGCTACTCAAGGATAGCTAGACAGGGAGAACAATTAACCAGGGGAACGGCTTGCCACCTGGAGTTGTGGGTGCTCCGTCTCTGGAGGTTTTGAAGAACAGATTACACAACCATTTCTCTGGGATGCTACAGCCAGTCCTCAACGAACGTAACTGAGCTCAAAATTTCCAAGCAAGACAGTTGTTAAGTGAATTTTGCCCCATTTTACCACCTGCCTTGCCACCGTCGGTAAGTGAACCATTGCGGTTGTTAAATTAGTCACACGGTTGTGACGTGAATCTGGCATCCCTGTGGACTTTGCTTGTCCAGAGGTCACAAAAGGCGATCCCGGGATACGACAACCGTCGTAAATATGAATCAGTTGCGATTCTGTGATTTGCAGGCAAAGATGGCCTGAAATTACTCTGCTCAAAGCGGCAGGAAAAAATGTGAGAATTCATAAACTAGTCCTCAATTTACAACGGTTTGTTTAGTGTCCGTTCAAAGTTACAATGGCACGGAAAAAATGTGACGGTTGCGGCATCCCCCTGGTCAGGGGATCAAAATTCGGACGCTTAGCCACCGACTCATATTAATGACGGTCTCAGTGTCCCGGGGTTCATTTGATCCCCTTTCGGCGACCTTCCGACAAGCAAAGTCCATGGGGGGGAAAGCCCGATTCGCTTAACGGCCGTGTCACTAACTGAACAACTGCAGTGATTCACTTAGCAACCGTGACGAGCAAGGTGGTAAAATGGGGCAAAACCCATTTCACAAATGTCTCCCAAAAATTGTGGACTCAATTGTGGCCAAAGAGAGAAGCAACCTAGAATTAAGGAGAAATTTTGTGACAGTGAGGACAATTAACCAGTGGAACAGCTTGCCACCAGAAATCGTAGGCGCTCCATCTCTGGAGGTTTTTAAGAAGAGACTAGACAAAGGGACGCGGTGGCTCAGTGGGTTAGGATGCTGAGCTTGTCGATCAGAAGGTCAGCAGTTTGGCGGGTCGATCCCAAGTGCCGCGTAACAGAGTGAGCGCCTGTTACTCGTCCCAGCTTCTGCCAACCTAGCAGTTCGAAAGCACGTAAAAATGCAAGTAGAAAAATAGGGACCGCTCCGGTGGGAAGGTAACAGCGTTCCGTGCGCCTTTGGCGTCTAGTCATGCCGGCCACGTGACCACGGAGACGTCCTCGGACAAGCGCCGGCTCTTCGGCTTTGAAACGGAGATGATCACCGGCCCCTAGAGTTGGAAATGACTTTACCTTTACCTTTACCTTACCTTAGACAACTACCTGTCTGAGATGGCATAGGTTCTGCTGCTCGAGCAAGGGGCTGGACTAGAAGACCTCCAAGGTCCCTTCCGGCTGTCTTCTATATAATTCAGCCCAGCTAGGGGCAGTGGAAAAGTGGAAAGGAAGAAGAGACACGAGATGGCACAGAGACATCATCCAATCTTCAGATGTCTTTATTTAAATAATTTATTGGCCTCCAGTCACCCAAAGCCAAGAAACAGCACTCAATCAGGGCGCCCGCCAAGGGCAGCCATGATCTATCTCTAATAGGAGAATATGAAAAATGCATGAAAGATCAAATGGGGAAAAAAATGCCCTAGAAAAAAAAGACAGGGCGCCTTCCGTAAATCTTGCCTAGGAATCCGTCAGGCAGGCTTTGCATATGGGCAGACACCCATCTTAAAAAAATAAAAAAGGAGGAGGAGGGGGGTGGGGAAAAAAAGTTTTGATGGTAAATAGGAAGTTGTAAAAACTAGCCAGAGCTTTGGATCCGAATCGTTAAGTCACCGAGAAATAATAATAGAAAACACGACCCCGCGGGATGAATTAAAATGGTTTTCTAAATGTCAGCCACCAGTAAATCTACGTTTCCCTTTAAAACATTGCAAAAAAAAAAGAAAAAAAAAGAATTACCTCTTTTTATAAGATGCTTTTTTTTCCTCCCCCCCTGGCTGGGGGAATTGTTGAATTGTTGTTGAATTGATTTTTTTCTTTAAAAAAAAACCATTGAGGATATGAATAGATCTTCCTCTTGGTTATTCAGTAACATTCAATAAGAAATCTTTATTTTTGTTTTATTTTTTTGCAGCAAAGGGGTGAAAAGACAGAGGACAAATCAACACAAAAAGAGACAGGACTTTCTATTGTTGCGGTCGCCCTCTTGCTTTTTTTGACCCTCCCTTGGAGATACCTTTGAATACAGCAATGGTATTTCACTTAACTGTATAGAACAGAACAGAACAGAACAGAACAGAACAGAACAGAATAGAATAGAATAGAATAGAATTACAGAACAGAATATGGAATAGAATAGAACAGAATATAAAATAGGACAGAATATAGAATAGAATAGAATAGAATAGAATAGAATAGAATAGAATAGAATAGAATAGAATAAGAATAGAATAGAATAGAATAGAATAGAATAGAATAGAATAGAATAGAATAGAATAGAATAGAATAGAATAGAATAGAATAGAATAGAATAGAATAGAATAGAATAGAATAGAATAGAAAATATGGAATAGAATAGAATAGAATAGAATACGGAATAGAATAGAATAGAATAGAATAGAATAGAATAGAATAGAATAGAATAGAATAGAATAGAATAGAGTAGAATAGAGTAGATGGTGATTGGAATAGAATAGAATAGAATAGAATAGAATAGAATAGAATAGAATAGAATAGAATAGAATAGAATAGAATAGAATAGAATAGAATTACAGAACAGAATATGGAATAGAATAGAACAGAATATAAAATAGGACAGAAAATAATAGAATAGAATAGAATAGAATAGAATAGAATAGAATAGAATAGAATAGAATAGAATAGAATAGAATAGAATAGAATAGAATAGAATAGAATAGAATAGAATATGGAATAGAATAGAATAGAACAGAATATAAAATAGGACAGAATATAGAATAGAATAGAATAATAGAATAATAGAATAGAATAGAATAGAATAGAATAGAATAGAATAGAATAGAATAGAATAGAATAGAATAGAATAGAATAGAATAGAATATGGAATAGAATAGAACAGAATATAAAATAGGACAGAATATAGAATAGAATAGAATAATAGAATAGAATAGAATAGAATAGAATAGAATAGAATAGAATAGAATAGAATAGAATAGAATAGAATAATAACTTTATTGTCACTTTGAATGTACACCAATCAGCATACATTAACATGGAATTTTGTTGCATTCAGCTCTTAAAGGGTCACCACCTCCGATATCCACTACATAAATGTGACAAAAATAAATACAGAATGATGCATGTACCACATATATTACATGACCCAGAGTTTAAGAGTGAACGAAATGGGAATCTAGCTATTGTGGTTGATAAACCATGTTACCTAGATTAGTGTGTTGTATCAACCTTACATTTTGAGTTTTATTCCATAAATCATGTCAAGCGATTGATGACCTAAGAAATTTAAAAAGTTTTGGGGGATATGTAAGGAGGCACTTTGGATATAAAACCAAAATGAGGCACTAAAACATATGAGGAACGGTTGCTGGAATTGGGTGTGTCTAGTTTAATGAAGAGAAGGGTGAGGGGTGACATGATAGCAGCCTTCCAGTATCTCAGGGGCTGCCCCAAAGAAGAGGGAGTCAAGCTATTCTCCAATGCGCCTGAAGGCAGGACAGGAAGCGACGGATGGAAACTCATCAAGGAGAGAAGCAACCTGGAACTAAGGAGAAATTTCCTGACAGTTAGAACAATTAACCAGTGGAACAACCTGCCTCCAGAAGCGGTGAATGCTCCAACACTGGAAGTTTCTAAGAAGAGACTGGACAGCCCTTTTGTCTGCAGTGGTACAGTGTCTCCAGCCTCAGCAGGGGGTTGGACCAGAAGACCTCCAAGGTCCCTTCCAACGTTGTTATTCTGAAGCCCAGAAGTGGCCTTCAAGCTGAAGAACTCAACCTGAAGCCATTTGTGGTTCTCCACCGCCATCCTTGGTTGTATTTCCAACGATTTCACCGGTGATGTCACCATTGTGTGTGTGTGGGGGGGGAAGTGCCAGAATGTCATTAAAATTGGGGGATGGGGGCAGAGGAAGGGGGCTTTTTGCTGTCCATGATGGCCAGTTTGCCCTGCGGGATCCCACCACCCTCCGTCCTAATGGAGCTTAATGCTGCATTAGCTAAGAGGGGGTGATCTAATTAGTTGGCGATGCTCCTGGGGGGGGGGGGTAGGCAGAGCGGGGGGCATCTCTCCTTTGTGGAGTTCTTGGAAATAAGGCAGATGCTTTGTCTAGAAGGCTGCCTGGGCCTCTTTGTGCAGCTTTGATGCAATCCAGACCTTTGGTCAACTTGTCAGTTCTGGGCAAGGAAGACTTGGTGGAAATTGGACAAACAAGATGGTCGTCTTTAGCAGAATTTAGCAGATGGTCGTCTGTTTGGCAGAATTTCAGGCAGAAAAATTCCCTCCCTCCTTTCTCTATTTCTTCCCTCCCTCCTTCCTGACTCATCTCCTTCCCTTTCTCCCTCCTTCTTTCCTTCCCCCTCCATCTTTCTTCTCTCTCTCTCTCTTCCACCTTCCTGATTCATCTCCTTCCCTCTCTTCCTCTCTCCTCCTCTCTCTCTCCCTCCCTTCCTCCCTTCCCCAATTCATCTTCTTTCTTTCTTTCTTTCTTTCTTTCTTTCTTTCTTTCTTTCTTTCTTTCTTTCTTTCTTTCTTTCTTTCTTTCTTTCCTTCCTTCCTTCCTTCCTTCCTTCCTTCCTTCCTTCCTTCCTTCCTTCCTTCTTTCTTTTCTTTTCTTTTCTTTTCTTTTCTTTTCTTTTCTTTTCTTTTCTTTTCTTTCTTCTTTCTTTCCCACATCCATCTCCTTCTCTCTCTCCCTTTCACTGCTTCTCTCCTTCCCTCCCTTCTCTCCTCCGTCTCCTTCATTGCCTCTCCCTCCCTCTCTCCCTCCCTTCCTTCCACCCTTCCTCGATTCATCTCCTTCCCTCTCTCCCTCCTCCTTTCCTTCTCCGATCCATCTCCTCCTCTCTCCTTCCCTTTCTCCCTCCTTCCTTCCCTCTCTCCCTCCCTCCCTTCTCCCCTCCACCTCCCAATTCTTCTCCTTCATTCCCTCTCCCTTCCTTCCTTCCTCCCTCCCTCCCGGTTGCATCTCCTTCCCTCTCTCCTTCCTCCTTTCCTTGTCCGATCCATCCCCTTCTCTCTTTCCCTTTCTCCTTCCCTCTTTCAATGAAGTGACCCAGTGTGGCGGGAAAAGAACGCCCAGCCAGGAAAATAACGGCCGTCGTAACTGAAGATGGCTCTTTGGCATGGTGAGTCAGGCAACAGTGAGGTCTACTTCTGCCTTGGGCACAAACGCAGCTGTGTGGCCTTGGGCCAGCCACTTTCTCTCAGCCCTAAGAAAGAGGCAATGGCAAACCGCTTCTGGGGAAAAAAAAATCTGGCCAGGAAAACTGCAGGGATTTGTCCAAGCAGTCTCCGAGGATCTGACGCAACGGGAGGGGAGGAAAACAAGGGGAAAGAAGGAGAATGGCTCGTTCCCTAATCTGTACTGGCAAAATTTCCGAACAATAAGTCATTGATGGCACGCCCATATGGGCTTCCTGTCAGATGTGCATTCATGGGAGAGGAAAGAGTTTGCAAAAAGCCTGCCGACTAAAACCAATGCACTAGGGATCACGAGGAACTTTCCCGGCTTCCTTTTCTTGACTGTTGGCTGCAGGAAATTTCGGTAAATTCTGAGACTTTTTCCTGGGTGCTTGATTCTCGGAAGGTGCTAGCCTAGAAACCAGGAGACAATGAGTTCTAGTCCCGCCTAAGCCGTGAAAGCCATCTGGGTGGTTTGGGGCCAATCACCAGGAGTCGGTAAGTTCTAGTCCCGCCTTAGCCATGAAAGCCGGTTGGGTGACTTTGGGCCAATCACCAGGAGACGGTGAGTTCTGGTCCCACCTTAGATACGAAAGCTGGCTGGGTGACTTTGGGCTGATCACCAGGAGACGGTGAGTTCTAGTCCTGCCTAAGCCATGAAAACCATCTGGGTAACTTTGGAGCGATCACCAGGAGACAGCGAATTCAAGTCCCGCCTTAGATATGAAAGCTGGCTGGGTGACTTTGAGCCAATCACCAGGAGACGGTGAGTTCTAGTCCCACCTAAGCCGTGAAAGCCATCTGGGTGGTTTGGGGCCAATCACCAGGAGATGGTGAGTTCTAATTCCACCTTAGGCATGAAAGCCGGCTGGGTGACTTTGGGCCAATCACCAGGAGACTATGAGTTCTAGTCCCGCCTTAGGCATGAAAGCCAACTAGATGGGGGACGGTCAAAAAAGTCAAGATGGCAGCCACAACGGTGTAATCAAAGCTCCTCCAGCTGGTTTTCAGTGTGCGTTTTGTTTGCCATTGTACATGTCAAGCACCCTACAATTCATCGTTGGTGTTTCCAGCTGCAAGAATTTTTTGAACATTCCCATTCATAATTTCCCATTCTGTTTGCCCCCACCCAGAGCAAGCAGCTACAGATAGTCCCCGGCTTACAACAGTTCATTTTAGTGACCTTTCAAAGTTACAACAGCACTGAACAAACTTACCCAGGACCGTTTTTCACACCTATAACCGTTGCCGCCTCCCCAGGGTCACGTGATCGAAATTCGGATGCTCGGCAACTGGCATGTTCTTGTGACGGTTGGAGTGTCTGGGGATCACGTGATCCCCTTTTGGGACCTTCTGACAAGCACAGTCCACGGGGAAGCCCGATTCACTTAACAACCGTGTTACTAACTTAGCAACTGCAGTGATTCACTTAACAACCGTGGCAAGAAAGGGTCATAAAATGGGGCGAAACCGACTTAACGACAGTCTCGCTGGGCAACCGAAATTTTAGGCTCAGCTGTGGGCGCAAGACGAGGAACAGCCGCGTTATTAAATGACGTTATGAATTTAATTTGACCTTACCAAACAACAGAAAGTCTGAGACAGACAAACCAGGAGAGGGGAAAGCGGTGAACCACAAGCAACAATTTACAGTCTGTGGAGAATGACAGGGTGCAGCCGTCCATAACTCTGTAGCTTTCATCCTTTGGAGGGAGATCACGGCGGCAAAATGGAGAAGGAAAGGAGGACACCAGGTGATCCTTCCATTGTTTTTTTGTTAAAGAAACACTGGGGTGGACTGTGATGGGGCATCCCACACACAGATTTGGGAGGATGTGATGAGCAAAAACTCCCACTCTTGGTAACTTTCTTGGCAAGCAAAGAGAGTGGTTGGTTTGGGGTGGGATAGAAATTGTGCTATTTCTTTTTTTTTTCCCCTAGCATTTGTCCCACTGGGTCGCGGGTTGCCTTCATTTGCACTTTGCTGTTTAGCAGAACATTTAAGATCTATTAACATCTAGGCATGGTGTTAATAATTATAACAAAAATAAGGCAACTTATGAGAAACCTGGCGTGCCAGGAGCCTAAACGCAGCAGCTGTTGCTGCTATTATTATTACGGTTGGTTGCAAAGTCCGCCAGATGTTCAGACCGGATTTGGCATTTTTTAATCCGCCTATCGAGTCCTTCCCAAGGATCTGGGAAGTTCTTTGATGGGGTTAAAGATCTCGTCGCAGGAGTCCGAGTAAAGCTGGCTTTTGCAATTGACTGATGGGGATTTTGTCAATGCCCATCAGTCAATTGCAAAAGGCAGCTTTACTCCGAATAACTTACATCCTTCGAGTGGCATTATTATGATTTGTCAGCCAGATGTTCCGACTGGATTTGGCATTTTATCCACCTCCCGTGTCCTTCCCAAGGACCTGGGATAGGCAGACCTGGCTGTTTGATGGCGTTCAAGGTCTTGTCGCAGGATGTCAGCTGATCCAAGGAAAGCTGCCTTGTGCAATTGACCAATGTGAATCTTGTCAATGCTGTTGGTGATCAAGCGGCACTCCGGCTGTTTTGGGATTGCACCCAAGGCGCCTATCCCTATTGGCACTACCTTTGCTTTCTTTTATTGCCTTTGTTTATGCTTTTAGCTTTTATTTCTTTTTTTTTTATTTGTCTAAAAGTGACTTGGCCTGTCTACTGAGCTGGTAGTTCCTTGACTGGGATATTGCTTAGTGCTTGTGTCCTCTTAGCTTTTTGATTGTCTCTGTTGAATGGGATGTAGACATTGGTGGCCTCTAATGTGCCTCTTGAGGGCAGTGAGCAGTACCCCAATCAGAGAACTACCAACTCAGACAAATGATCAACAGGCTAATCAAGAAACCACCAAGAACATTTCCACCAACATTGACAGGGCAGCCAGAAAGAGCAAAACCTACTCCCTTCTAGCACTGATGACGTTCCCTAGTTGGGTCATGAAATGTCTGCAAGGAAACAATCCAGCTCAGAGAGCACCAAGGACTCCACAGTTGTCGTCGACGTCCTCCTCCTCCTCCTCCTCCTCCTCTTCCTCCTCCTCCTCACACCCCACTTCCTTCTAGCATTGTTGATATTACCTAGATGGGTAATGAGACAACTGCAAGGAAACAACCAAACTCAGAGAGCACCAAGGATCTCACAGTCCTCCTCCTCCTCCTCCTCCTCCTCCTCCTCCTCCTCCTCCTCCTCCTCCTCCTCCCATTTCCTACTAGTATTGTTGATTTTTTTTCTAGATCAACAGTCCCCAACCTTTTGGGTACCGGGAACTAGTTCCATGGAGAGAGGTTTTCCACAGACCGGAGAGAGCGTGGCGTTGTCTGCTGCCTACATCCTGTGCGTGGGGCTTTGCTTGTTTGCACGGCCCAGTGTTGGTCCATGGAGCAGGGGTTGGGGACCCCTGTTCTAGATGGGTCATGAGACGTCTGCAAGAAAACAACCAGGCTCAGAGACACCAAGGAGCCCACAGTTTTCTTCCTCCTCCTCCTTTGCACGGGGTCACTCCCTTCTAGCACTGATGACGTTACCTGGATGGGTCATGAAACGTCTGCAAGAAAACCACAAAGCTCAGAGAGCACCAAGGACCACACAGTTCTTCTTTTCCTCCCTCCCTCCCTCCCTTTTCTTTCCTTATTTTATCTCTATCCTTCCCCTTTCCTTATTCTATCTCTATCCTTCCTTTCACCCTCCTTCCTTCCTTCCTTCCTTCCTTCCTTCCTTCCTTCCTTCCTTCCTTCCTTCCTTCCTTCCTTCCTCCCTTCATTTCAAACCCAAGCTACAAATATTGTCTTTTATTGGGAGTGGTTTTCCTTCCATACTTCTATGTAAACAGAAAGCAACCCCTCCCCGCTTCTAGCACTGATGATGTTACCTGGATGGGTCATGAGACGTCTGCAAGAAATCAACCCAGCTCAGAGAGCACCAAGGACCCCACAGTTTAACCCTGAGCTACAAATATTCTCTTCTATTAATACCTGGACTTCAAACATCCAGAAACTCCATTGGGGAGGGGAGGGGAGTGTATACGTAAGCATCTCTTCCCCGCCTTGAAAATCAGCCGTGCATTTCCCCAAGATCATCTTTAAGATGCTAACCACGAGCGCTGCGTTCATCCTGCCCGCTCCCAACCGTCTTGCAGAGACTGACTAGAAAGGGCCACAATTTAATTTTTAAAACGATAAACCTTTCCCTCAACATTATTTCTCTGCTTCTCTATAATCTCAGGTGTTCATAACCTTCCTGCAATAAGTAATCGGGAAGCCTTGCTTGAGAATAAAAATGCGTCCAACGGAGTGTGCCTTCCTGATGCTTCCTCCCCACGCCTTTTTTCCGTCTTGGAACGACTTTTTTGGAAGGTGCTTCCTCAAATTCGGAGATCTGGATCTGGGATATTTCGAGCCGTTGTGCTAGGAATGGCATTCTCAAGGGATTTGAATCTGCAGATAGGTCTGTGTGCAATAACCCGCCCAGGAAGGGAGCTGGTTGAGAATAGAATATATATAATATAATTATGAATAGAATAGAATAGAATAGAATAGAATAGAATAGAATAGAATAGAATAGAATAGAATAGAATAGAATAGAATAGAATAGAATAGAATAGAATAGAAAAGAAAATATGGAGTAGAATAGAACGACTTTTTGGGAAGGTGCTTCCTCAAATTCGGAGATCTGGATCTGGGATATTTCGAGCCGTTGTGCTAGGAATGGCATTCTCAAGGGATTTGAATCTGCAGATAGGTCTGTGTGCAATAACCTGCCCAGGAAGGGGGCTGGTTGAGAATAGAATATATATAATATAATTATGAATAGAATAGAATAGAATAGAATAGAATAGAATAGAATAGAATAGAATAGAATAGAATAGAATAGAATAGAATAGAATAGAATAGAATAGAATAGAAAATATGGAACGGGATATAAAATGGGATATAGAATAGAATAGAATAGAATAGAATAGAATAGAATAGAATAGAATAGAATAGAATAGAATAGAATAGAATAGAATAGAATAGAAAATATGGAATGGGATATAAAATAGAAAGAATAAATAGAACAGAACAGAATAGAATAGGAACTTTATTGTCACTTTAAATGTACACTAATCCGCATACATTAAAATGAAATTTCTTTGCATTCAGCTCTCAACCCCACCCCCCACCATTATGCATGCACCCACACCCACACACACATATGTCACAGAAACATCACACTCTAGTTCGAATGTATACACATACATAGTGGGGAAAAAGGAATTTTTTTGCAAATTTATAAAACGGATGGCATTGAGCTGCAGCCTGCTCCCCCCCCCACCACTGAACTCCAGCATCTAGGACCCCCCCACACACACGAGATTTAACTCTTTCCTCTCCTTTTCCATCTACATCTGCCTCTCCCTCGCCCCCCCCCCCCCCCCCGGCGCAAACCTCCAACAGTTCCTCCAGTCAGGAATGACAGAACGGGTGTCAATTATGCAAATGTATACAAATTGACGCCATGGACATAACTCCGCCGTGGGAGTTGGGTGCACACTGAGCGCGTACAGACTTTGCCAAGGCAACAGGATTT
Organism: Vipera latastei; assembly: GCA_024294585.1. Classification (NCBI taxonomy): domain Eukaryota; kingdom Metazoa; phylum Chordata; class Lepidosauria; order Squamata; family Viperidae; genus Vipera; species Vipera latastei. Next base: position 4,329,451 of record CM044359.1, read on the forward strand.
TTTTCCCCCTGAATCGGTGCCAACTTGGGGAAAAAAAAACTTGCTGTCTTAGCTCTGGGTTCCAGTTCGCCCTCATTTCCTCTCATATTTCTGCCTTTGTCTTCCAGTCGCAGGATTTTTGTTGCCCCAGGGAGGTTTGAAACCAAATTGTGGTAATAATAATAATAATAATAATAATAATAATAATAATAATAATAATAATAAGAAGAAGAAGAAGAAGAAGAAGAAGAAGAAGAAGAAGAAGAAGAAGAAGAAGAAGAAGAAGAAGAAGAAGAAGAAGAAGAAGAAGAAGAAGAAGAAGAAGAAGAAGGAAGGGACTTTGGAGGTCATCTAGTCCAACCCCTTGCTCGGGCAGGAAATCCTATACCATTTCGGACAAATGGCTGTCCAGTCTCTTCTTAAAAACTTCCAGTGTTGGAGCACCTACAATTTCTGGAGGCAGGTTGTTCCACTGGTTAATTGTTCTGACTGTCAGGAAATTTCTCCTTAGTTCTAGGTTGCTTCTCTCCTTGATTAGTTTCCATCCGTTGCTTCTTGTCCTGCCTTCGGGCGCTTTGGAGAATAGCTTGACTCCCTCTTCTTTGGGGCAGCCCCTGAGATATTGGAAAACTGCTATCATGTCATTCTTCGTCCTTCTCTTCATTAAACGAGACATGCCCAATTCCAGCAAACGTTCCTTATATGTTTTAGCCCCCAGTCCCCTGATCATCTTTGTTGCTCTTCTCTGCACTCTTTCCAGAGACTCAACATCTTTTTTACATCGTGGCGACCAAAACTGGATGCAGGATTCCAAATGTGGCCCTACCAAGGCCTTGTAAAGCGGTATTAACACTTCACTTCTATCCCTCTGTTAATGCAGCCTAGATAGGCCTCAACTTATTGCCAGAATTTCCTTGCTAAGCGAGTAGGCTGCTAAGTGAGTGACCCCAAAATTTTATGACCTTTTGTGCCACACTTGTTAAGGGAACCACTGAAGATAAGTGAATTGGGTGGTCGTAAAGCGAATCCAGCCCCCCCTTATTGACTTTGCTTGTCGGAAGCCGGCTGGGAAAGTGACAAATGCTGATCACGTGATCCCTGGAACGCAGCAAACTCTCGTGCCAGTTGCCCAGCGCCCAAATTCTGAACGTGTGATTGTGGTGTTGCTGCAACGGTTATAATGCAAGGATCGGCTATAAGTCATTTTTTTCCCCAGGGCCATTGTAATATTGAATGGTCACTAAATGAATGGTTGTAAGTTGAGAGCACCCTGTGTTCTCTGGAATGAAATGGGGAGGGACATAAAACCAGAATGCACTAAAACATACAAAGAACAGTTGCAGGACTTGTTTAACGAAGAGAAGGACGAGGGAGGACTTGATAGCAGTCTTCCAATATCTCAGGGGCTGCCCCAAAGAAGAGGGAGTTAAGCTATTCTCCAAAGCCCCTGAAGGCAGGACAAGAAGCAACGGATGGAAACTAGTCAAGGAGAGAAGCAACCTAGAACTAAGGAGGAATTTCCTGACAGTTAGAACAATTAACCAGTGGAACAACCTGCCTCCAGAAGCTGTGAATACTCCAACACTGGAAGTTTTTAAGAAGAGACTGGACAGCCATTTGCCTGAAATGGTATAGGGTTTCCTGCCTGAGCAGGGGGTTGGGCTAGATGACCTCCAAGGTCCCTTCCAACTCTGTTATTCTGTCATTTTTTTCCTACCTTTGTTCCAGTCATGGTCAAATGGACTTCCTTCCTTTCCCTCCTCTCCCTCCTCTTTTTCCTTCCTTCCTTCCTTCCTTCCTTCCTTCCTTCCTTCCTTCCTTCCTTCCTTCCTTCCTTCCTTCCTTCCTTCCTTCCTTCCTTCCTTCCTTCCCTCCTTTCTTTCCTTCCTTCCCTCCCTCCCTCCCTTTCCTTGACGTCTTTTATTCCTACTATACGGAGCATCAGCTGTGCATTCATAGTAAGTAACTATCTGCCCATCTAGAGACATTTGGGAAAATATCTATTTTTTTAAAGAAAAGAAGAAAAAAGTCATTTCCGTATGGAATTCGATTTAGTCCTTCCTTATTTTTAAACGAGCGATCAGCGAACATGGTTCTAGTCTGGTAGGTACTGAAAATGTTATTAACCATTAATCAATCAACTTCCATTTTTCTCGTGCTCTCTCTTCACAAAGACGCCAGTGGACACACACGCACATCCTCCGTCTCTCTCTGTTTTTCTCTCTCTCTTTCTCTCTCTGTTTTTCTCTCTCTCTTTCTGTTTTTCTCTCGCTCTCTCTTTCTCTCTGTGTGTGTTTCTCTCTGTTTCTCTCTCTCTCTCTCTCTCTCACACACACACAAACCTCTTTCACCTCTGCTCTGATGCCCTGCTTGGTACCATCACTCATTTTATAACAGTGTCCAATTACGGGCAGTGATAGGCAAAATAATCCTACATTTTTATGGGGTCAATGTATCAGTTTTCAGAACGGAGGCTCTTCTTCGCAGATAATGGTCCAAAGGCTGAAGAACATCTCTGTGTTAAATATTTATTTGCACCTTTCAAGGCAATCAGAGCGAAGGTGCCCCGGTGTCTTTATCTCTCATTAAGCCTACCGTCTTTTGCAGCCCTTTCCTCTGTTGTGAAGTAAAGCAGATAAAATGCAGGAAAGATTCTTACGTTTGGCACTATAAATACCTTCCCTGAATTCCAGATGTTCTTCAGTCAGGGGAATCTCTACCTAAAGAGTTGAAGGATGAGCCAAAAGGAGTCGATAGGAGATTGCAGGGAGAAAAAGGAAGATTTTTTTTTCCCCCACCCCAGGCTTTGCACAGCACATTCTGCAATTTTCTTCGTGAGACAAAAATGCTTAATTTTAGTCGCAGGGGGAAAAAAAAAGTCAGATTTGGAGAAAAGCTAGGAAGAGCAGCAAAAGCTGCCGCGCTCAGGAGCCTTTGCACGTTCTCCGCTTCCTCTGGCAAACATCTTGAATTTCTAAAGTCTTTTGAACTTTCCATATGGCAGAACTGCTGGCAAAAAGTTGGACGGGGAAACTCCACATATGAATTTAACGTGCCCGAGAACGCGTTCGAGAGATGCTCGCTTTGCGATTTTCGGAAGGCTGTGTGGATTGCGTTCAGTATTTAGTGCTAAAATGCCGGCAGTTGGCAACTCAAATCTCAGGGGCGATGGAACACCAAATATGTCTGGGTTGTTGTTTTTTTAAAATCAAAGAATGAAACAGGAAGGGGCTATATATATGGAGCCAGCCCTGCCAAACAGCTTTTCCCAACCTGATCTCTTTCAGAAGGACTGGACTACAACTCCCATCGTTCCCAGCCCTGGTAGGTAGAGATAACGATGTGTAATCCAAGATTTTCAGAGGCTTCCCTTGGAAAGTTGGACTCGCTCGGGCCAACTTCCGTTCCCCCCAAACCCAATTACAGGTAATCCTCGACTTATAACCGTTTGCTTAGTGACCGTTCAAAGTTACGATGGGATTGGAAAGAGCGACTTATGACCAGTTTTCACACTTACGACCATAGCAGCAATCCCATGGCCATGGGATCAACATTCGGATGCTTGGCAACTGACTCATTTTTATGACGGTGGCTGCGTCCTGGGGTCACGTGATCCCCTTTTGCGAAGCCGGAGTCACTTTAACAACCAGGTTACTAACTGATCAACTGCAATGCTTCTCTTAACAATGGAGGCAGGAAAGGTTGTAAAATGGGGCAAAGGTCCCACTTAACAAAGGTCTCACTTAGTGTTGTGATTCCTGGCCAGCCAGTGGATCCAGCAGCTGAGTCTGAGGAGTCAGAGCAGTCAGAGGAGGAGGGGCCTGGAGTGACATCAGAGTCAGAGGAAGGCTTTGAGGAGCTGCAAGACTTACACTCTGATGAGGAGTTTGGCCCCTGCTGTGCTGGGAGCCTGAGTTGGACAGTGATGAAGCACAGCTGGGAGACATTCAGGATGCACGAAAGCACCGGCAAGAGAAGCGAGCAGGACAGAGGAACGCAATGGGGCGGCTCCAAAGGCAAAGGAGAAGGCATTAGGAAGCCACGCCTTGGCTGCATTATAAAAGGGAAGGTGTGGGAGGTGCTGGTTGCCGAGGGCAACCGTTCGTGTTGAGGACCGAGTTTCTGTGGACTGTGTTTGTTTGCCTTGGCACATTGACTCGCGTCTGTGAGAATAAAGGGGCTTGGTTTTTCTTGCCTGTTTCTTGGAAGAGGGGTTCCTCCTTGTGAGCAGAACAAGGATTCACGTGGGCTGGGACAAAACACTTAGCCACAAAAAGTTTGGGAGCAATTGTAAGTCGTAAGTCAAGGACTGTCTACCTGTATTGGGAGCCAAGGTGCATTACCCACCTCTGAGTCAAGTTAGGTGATCGAAATTAAAACTGTTCTGCGCTGACTTAGCGGTTTTCTAATCCTTTTCCATCCCGCTCTCTCTCTCTCTATTCCCAAGGCGGCACCAGCTTTACACAAATGCACAATTGGGTGTGTGTGTTTTTTCTTCTTCTTTTTTTCCTTCTGAGCGATCGACCTGCCTCGCCCCTTGATCTTTTTAAAGAGGTTGCTGTGTGCCAAGAAAATGGCCTGGAGGACAGAAATAGAAAATGCCCCATCGTGTCCTCATTCTTCCCTTCCAGAAGACGTAGAGAGGGCGCTTTCGGCCGGGTCCGTGGGGGGCCCGTTTCAAAGCAGGGTGCAAATGAGGCGCGTTTGCAAAAAAATAAAAAAAAAAAATCATTCTGCCTGGCCAGTCAAATTAATAACGGCCAATTAACAGTAAGAGATGGTGCAGCTTCCACAAAGAAGAGGCAGTCAAGCTATTCTCCAAAGCGCCCAAAGGCAGGACAAGAAGCAACGGAGGGAAACTCACCAAGGAGAGAAGCAACCTAGAACTAAGGAGAAACTTCCTGACAGTTAGAACAATTAACCAGTGGAACAACCTCCCCTCCAGAAGCTGTGAATGCTCCAACACTGGAAGTGTTTAAGAAGAGACTGGACAGCCATTTGTGCGAAATGGTACAGGGTTTCCTGCCTGAGAAGGGGGTTGGACTAGATGACCTCCAAGTTCCCTTCCAACTACTACTTCTTCTTCTTCTTCTTCTTCTTCTTCTTCTTCTTCTTCTTCTTCTTCTTCTTCTTCTTCTTCTTCTTCTTCTTCTTCTCTTCTTCTTCTTCTTCTTCTTCTTCTTCTTCTTCTTATTATTATTATTATTATTATTATTATTATTATTATTAGGGGCTGTCCCAAAGAAGAGGGAGTCAAGCTATTCTCCAAAGCGCCTGAAGGCAGGACAAGAAGCAACGGAGGGAAACTCATCGAAGAGAGAAGCAACCTAGAACTAAGGAGAAACTTCCTGACCAGTTAGAACAATTAACCAGTGGAATAACCTGCCTCCAGAAGTTGTGGATGCTCCCAACACCGGAGGGTTTTTAAGAAGAGACTGGACAGCCCTTTGTCTGAAACGGCATAGCGTCTTCTGCACCACTTCTACGCTGGAGGTGGGTGGTAGACTGAGATAAGACCTAACCACCATCCCCGGGCAGGTCTTGCTCCTTTCATTCCCATCTGGACTAACTTGAAGTCAGTTTTAATGTTAATAAAATCTCGACCTCGGCTTACAACCACAACAGAGCCCAAAATTGACGTTGCTAAGCGGAGCAGTTGTTAAGTGAGTTTTTGCCCCGTGTGATGACCCTTCCTTGCCACGGTGGTTAAGGGGAAACGCTGCAGGGGTGACGTGAGGACACACAGCGGTTTCAGCGAAACTGGTTCCTCCGTTGACTTTGCCCGTCCTCTTCTGGCTGAGCTGTTTTAGCTGGAAGGAGGGAAGAGGGAATTATTTTAATGGGGGAGAAAATGTCCTCTTTTGCTAATGACCCAAGCGGGTCAGAACAAATGGGAGCCCGGCAGAGCCACCCTGGCCGGGCTTTTATCGTGCGAAGATACAGCAAAAAACGGACTAATACTGCAATTAGATTTGCTGGAAAACATTTCCAGCCAGATATATAGATTCGTGATACCGTGGCATTGGGGGGTGGGGGGAGAAGGGGAGGAGGGGGAAGAGTATGAGGGATGAGGAAGAGGAGGAAGAGAAGGGGAAGAAAGGGGAGGGTGAGAGAAGGAGATGGAGGGGGGAGGGATGGGAGGAGAAGAGGAGGAGGAGGGGAAGGGAGAGGAGGGAGGAAGAGGAGGGCAGGGAGGGAGAGGGACAAGAGGAGAAAGAGGAAGAGGAAGAGGAGGGTGGGGGAAGGAGAGGAGGAGGGGAAGGAAGAGGGGGAGGGAGAGGAGGGGAAGGAAGAGGAGAGAGGAGGAGGGGTGGGGAAGGGAGAGAAGGATGGGAAAGAAGAGGAGGGAGGAAGAGCAAACGGAGGGAGGAGCAAGAGCCAGCTGGGGAGGGAGAGGGAAAGGAGAAGAAAGAGGAAGGGAAGGAAGAGGAGGGAGGAATAGGAGGAGGGAGGGGAGGGAGAGAGACAGGAGGAGGAGGAGAGAGAGGAGGAGGAAGAGGAGAGGAGGGGAGGGAGGAGAGGGACAGGAGGAGGAGGAGGGGAAGGAAGAGGATGATGGGGAGAGGGAGAGAAGGAGAGAAGGAGGAGGAGAGGGAGGGAGAGGAAGAGGAGGAGGGAGGGAGAGGGACAGGAGGAGGAGGAGGAGGAGGAGGAGGGGAAGGAAGAGGATGATGGGGAGAGGGAGAGAAGGAGGAGGAGAGGGAGGGAGAGGAAGAGGAGGAGGGAGGGAGGGAGAGGGACAGGAGGAGGAGGAGGGGAAGGAAGAGGAAGAGGATGATGGAGAGGGAGAGAAGGAGGAGGAGGGGGAGGGAGAGGAAGAAGAGGAGGGAGGGAGGGAGGGAGGAGGAGACAGGAAGAAGAGGATGATGGGGAGAGGGAGAGAAGGAGCAGGGAGGGAGGGAGAGGGACAGGAGGAGGAGGAGGGGGTGAAGGAAGAGGAGGAAGAGGAGGAGGAGGAGGGAGGGAGGAAGAGGAGGTGTCCTCTGCACGTCCAGAGAGATTGGAAAAAGTTTTGCATGCCGGACTCCCTTTCTTGCCGTCTCCAAATCTTTAAAATTGGCTCAATTCATCCCAAATCGGATAAGGATCTCTCCGCAGATGCTGAGGATAAGGATTTCAGTGACTTTGGAGCCTGGTTTTCTCTCCGGCAAATCCCCAAGTCAGCAGATGAAGTTAAAAGGCAACACAAAGAGAGAAAGAAACGAGTGAGAAGCTTAATATATTTTAGGGTTAACTTTAATAACGAAGGCTGGTGGGATCAATGAGCCTTTACAAAAAAAAAACAGAAAGAAAAAAAAAACGAGTCAAGCCATTTTAGTTTAAAATGTTGAATCATCAAATCAGTTCAATTCAGGGGGAAAAAAAGAGTGCTTTTCTGTCTGCCCAAGATTCCTAACTATTAAACTTGCCATTTGATTAAAAACCCCACCAAATTTGATCCGTCAAATCAATGGAGCAATTTGATTGAAAGGGGCGATTTACTCAGAGCACTTGAGAACAATTTCCACTGCAGTTCTTTGCACAGCCCTATCAATACCTTAACAATCGTATATATATATATATATATATATATATATATATATATATATATATATAATATATATATATATATATATATATATATATATATATATATATATATATATATATATATATATATAATATATATATATATATATATATATATATATATATATATATATATATATATATATATATATATATTTAGAATACCTTGCTAGGCCCCAAACATGGGACAAATCTTATTTCCTGTTTCAGCCTAACCCAAGGCCATCCACAGGCAGTAGTCACAACAGTGACAGCTCATATTTGTGTAATTTTTTTTGGGATTGTGGATGGCCTTGGGTTAGGCTGAAACAGGAAATAAGATTTGTCCCATGTTTGGGGCCTAGCACGGTATTCTAAATACTTAACAAACACTTAACACATATCTCCCTTGCTTCTCAGCTAACAAAGCGAGAAAGAACCAGTGGCCTAAAGGGTTAGAACAATTGCCTAAGGTGCAATTGGCCCAGGTTCGAATCTCAGAAGGGTATAGCTGACTGATGAGAACAAAACAGTTTGAAATGATCATATCAGTTTTCCCTTTAATTCTTTGTTAACAATCCAATTTTTTTTTACATATATATATTTATATATATATAAACCAAATCATGTATATAGCATCCTCTCTGCTTCTATACAGAATAAATACATGCACAGGCGCACACAAATTCAATTTATATACCTTGCTTGATTGCATTCCCTCTGAAAATGATCCCAAAATCTATCAAGAATAGAATAGAATAGAATAGAATAGAATAGAATAGAATAGAATAGAATAGAATAGAATAGAATAGAATAGAATAGAATAGAAAATATAGAATGGAATGGAATGGAATAGAATAGAAAATATGGAAAGAGTAGAATGGAACTGAATGGAACGGAACAGAACAGAACAGAACAGAACAGAACAGAATAGAATAGAATAGAATAGAATAGAATAGAATAGAATAGAATAGAATAGAATAGAATAGAATAGAATAGAATAGAAAATATAGAATGGAATGGAATGGAATAGAATAGAAAATATGGAAAGAGTAGAATGGAACGGAACAGAACAGAACAGAACAGAACAGAACAGAACAGAACAGAATAGAATAGAATAGAATAGAATAGAAAATATAGAATGGAATGGAAATGGAATAGAATAGAAAATATGGAAAGAGTAGAATGGAACGGAACAGAACAGAACAGAACAGAACAGAACAGAACAGAACAGAACAGAATAGAATAGAATAGAATAGAATAGAATAGAAAATATAGAATGGAATGGAATGGAATAGAATAGAAAATATGGAAAGAGTAGAACGGAACGGAACGGAACAGAACAGAACAGAACAGAACAGAATAGAATAGAATAGAATAACAGAGTTGGAAGGGACCTTGGAGGTCTTCTAGTCCATCCCCCTGCTCAAGCAGGAGAACCTATACCATTTCAGACGAGTGACTGTCCACTCTCTTCTTAAAACCTCCAGCGATGGAGCACCCACGATTTCTGGTGGCAGACTGTTCCACTGGTTAATTGTCCTCACTGGAATTAAGTTTCTGCTTAATTCCAGGTTGCTTCTCTCCTTGTTCAGTTTCCAACCGTTGTTTCTTTTGCATCACCCCCTCTGTTGTTCTCAGCTCTTTCTCCACCCAGGTGGTGTTTAGAGTACTCAACCCATCTTAAACCTATTTAAATCACATCAGATCCACCAGAAGACCCATCATAAGACCCTCGCTTGATGCAAGCCGCACCTGGGGAATTCTGGCAGTTGCCCCGCCCATCTTAAAGTTGCCAAGGTTGAGGAACCCTGCGTTAGATTTCCCGTAAATTTCCCTCTATTATGTTGAAGGATAAATGCGGGGCGGGGGTGAGGTGTGTGTGTGTGTGTGTTTTAAAACCTTTTCTTGCATTATTGGAATGCATGATGACACTGTGTTGAGGCAAATTCTCTCTGTGTGTGTCTGTGTATTCAAAACTTGGCAAATGTCACTGTGAATTATTTAACGAGATAAATTGCCTCCTTTAATTAATATGTAAAAATAAAAAGAGAAACTGAACTGCGTCGTTCTATTTGGGCGCATCTGTCTCTACGTCTGCCGGAGAGCGTTATGTCTCCACATCTCCCGCCTAGCCGAGGGCTGAAGGAGAACAAACCTGGTTTGAAACAGCTGCAACGGCCTCTTTTCTGCCTCCATCCTGACTTTCCGGATTGCAGACAAAAAAATTGCACACACACACACACACACACACACACACACACAATTCCTCTAGAGACCCATGTTAAAAAGATTACTGATTTAAGTGGGACACCGGGCTAATTATTCTTGATTTTTGCTCTGCCAGTGAAAGATTTGATGTCACATAGCTCTTTTATTAACTGATTAAGTCATCTCAATTATCAAAATGAAGGCATTATCCAGCGCACACTTCACTTTGCATAGTGTCTCTCTCTCTCTCTCTCTCTCCTCTCCCTCTGGTTTTCTCTGTTTTTCTCTCTCTCTCTTTTTCTCTCTGTTTCTCTCTGTTTTTCTCTGTGTGTTTCTCTCTCTCTCTCTCTCTCTTTCAGAAGCTGCCCAATGACTCTCGACAGCGAGAGGGATGGCATATAAATTTAATAAATAAATCCTAGTCTCACTTTATCAAGAATAAAGCAACAGGGTCATTTTTTTTTTGACTGAGCGATTGGTTTAGTTAACCGTGGGAATGAAGTGGACATAATATATCTTGACTTTAGCCAAGCATTTGAGAAGGTTTCCTTTGAAGGTTTAGTTAGTAGGAATAGAAATATTGTGGGTGCAGGCAATCCTCAACGTACCACCACAATGGAGCCCAAAATTTCCGCCGTTAAGTGAGTTTTGCTCCACCTTACAGCTTTCCTCGCCGCAGTGAAACGCTGCAGCCAATAACTTAGCAACCCGGTTGTTAAGTGAATCTGGCTTCCCCATTGGCTTTGCTTGTCAGAAGGTCGCAAAAGGGGACTCCCGGAACACGGCCACCGTCATAAGTATGAGTCAATTGCCAAGTGTCTGAATATTGATCATGTGACCCTGGGCGATGCTGCGAAGGTAACGGTGAAAAACAGCCCTGTCACATTTTTTAGTGCCGTTGTCACTTTGAACGGTCGCTAAACGAAACTGTTCTAAGTCGAGGACCACCTGAACTTTGGATATAAAATGCTTGAAATGGACAGTCTCGGGGGGGGAGTTGGTTTTTTTTATATATATATATATATTCTGCCGCACGAAAATTTCAGGAAGGGCTTTAGTGTGTCCATCACACTTTTCGGACGACAATCCCTTTAAAAGGGACGAGGCAACGGGTCTCTGCATGGGAGACCCCACCGCCACCTTGTCAGCAATTCTGCCTGGAAGTTCAGGATAGCATGCAGATTTCTTTCTTTTTTTCCTGTTTTAATTTGGATCAGAGGTTACCTTCCCCGGATTGATTTTTTTCCCCTTTTAATTGCTATCTTCGCCAGGTTATTAAAATCAGAGCCATCTCTGGAGAAACAATGAACGAGACGAGGCCACGGAAGTGGCAAAGATAATATTGAATTATTTTGGGGAGAGGCAGCCTGGATCCCTGAGATAACAAGATTATATCTCATCTGGTCTTCCTGGACTTCGAATTTTATTCTCCTAGATCTGGGGTGGTCTTGATCACGTAAGTGAGGAGAGATAAAGCAAAGATATTTCATAAGATCGTGGTTTTTTGTTTTTTTTTAACCTTGCGAAACAGTGGCGTAGCGTGGGTTGTCAGCACCCGGCGGCAATTTGCGCCCCCCTAACCCGGTGATGTCATGGCACCGCCGAAAAGACGCGCCCCGCAGCGGCGTAGACTTTCCAAGAAGAGTCGCGCGCATGCGGGATGCTTCCGGGTCCCTCTCGAGGGCGGCTGGGCGGGGCTCCGACCTGCAAGAGCCGCTGCATTCAAGCTCGCACGTGAGCCCCGCTAAAGAAAGCCACGCATGCGCACAAAGCTAGGCCAGCCGGCCGCGGGGTCCGTCTTCGCTCGGCCAAGCCTGCCGGGGCGCCTGCGGGGCGCTTGCGGTTGGCCTGAGCCTGGGCGGAGAGTTGGGCGCTTCTATTTATTTTATTCAGTTTATGTGGCCGCCCATCTCACCTGCCGGACTCGTTTCGCTTTGCAAGAAAGAGCAGCTCGAGAGCGGAGCCAAGCCGACTCTGTGCAGCCCTTGGGGCTCCCTGAGCAGCTCAGTGCGAGCGCGCCCCCCCAGATGTTGCGCCCGGTGCGGCCCGGCCCCCCCCTGCACCCCCCACGCTACGCCACTGTTGCAAAAGGTTTCTGGATCATCCTGGCAAAACAATCAATCTCGTTAATTTATGACACAGAATCCCTCTTTATTTATCGTGGTTTGTTTTATTCGACTGATAGGTTCCAGCAACTGCAAACAACGTTGTGCAGTGTGTCTCGCTCAACCTCCTTAACTTGAATTGAAAGAATGCAATAAGAAAACAGTCGGCAATCTTTGAGAAAAACCTACCAAAAAAAAGGATTCTGGGAGTTGAAGTCCACCCATCTCAAAGCCTGCTGACTGAGGGATTCTGGGAGTTGAAGTCCACCCATCTTCAAGCATGCAGCTGGGGAATTCTGGGAACTATGGAAGTTAAGAAACATTGGTAGAGGGCAAAACAGGGGAAGCCCACCAATCATGGGCTCTGCACTTCTTTCTAGCCTTTTAATTATAATTCCGTTCTCAGTTTCCCAGTTCAGGATAGCATGTGGGAGAACTCAGAGGGATCATGGGATGAATCTTGTGTGGTGTTTTTTTTTTTATTGCAGCCACATTCATTGTCCTCCTCCTCCTCCCTCCTCCTCCTCCCCCCTCCCTGCAAACCCTTCTAGCATTGATGATGTTACCTAGTTGGGTCGTGAAACACCTGCAAGAAAACCACCCAGCTCAGGGAGCACCGAGGATCCCTCAAGTTCAGATCTGCCAACCGCATATAAATTCCCTGTTAAAATAAGGGACAGCACCGAATTTGCAAATTAACTCCGAGCAGAATCTGCAAGTTAGCCACTTTGTGCAGCTTTTATCAAATTTGCTATAAACATGCCATTGCCTGGATTTTTTTTTTGTTGTTGTTGCTGTTGCTAATTAACAAAAGTAGCAAGAAATAATAATTCCTCTCCTGGAATAAAATTGTTTCTTTCAGATTTCAGAACTTGCCTTCCATTCCTGCACTGTTAGAAAACACAGAGAGAGAGAGAGAGGAAGAGAGAGAGAGAGGAAAGGGAGAGAGAGGAAGAGGAAGAGGGAGAGAGAGGAAGAGGGAAAGAGAGAGAGAGAGGAAAGGGAGAGAGAGAGGAAGAGGGAGAGAGAGAAAGAGGGGGGAGAGATAGAGGAAGGGGGAGAGAGAGATGAAAGGGGGAGAGAGACAGGAAGAGGTAGAGAGAGAAAGAGGGGTAGAGAGAGATGAA
>CM044359.1:4347652-4350152 GCA_024294585.1 Vipera latastei
GGATAGGATAGGATAGGGAATAGGATAGGATAGGATAGGATAGGGAATAGAATAGAATAGAATAGAATAGAATAGAATAGAATAGAATAGAATAGAATAGAATAGAATAGAATAGAATAGAATAGAATAGAATAGAATAGAATAGAATAGAATAGAAAATATAGGATAGGATAGGGTAGGGTAGGAGATAGATAGGATAGGATAGGATAGATAGGATAGGGATAGGATAGGATAGGATAGGATAGGATAGGATAGGATAGGCATAGGGAATAGGATAGATAAGGAATAGAATAGAATAGAATAGAATAGAATAGAATAGAATAGAATAGAATAGAATAGAATAGAATAGAATAGAATAGAAAATATAGGATAGGATAGGATAGGGTAGGGGTAGGAGATAGGATAGGAGTAGGATAGGATAGGATAGGATAGGATAGGATAGGATAGGATAGGGAATAGGATAGGATAGGATAGGATAGGAATAGAATAGAATAGAATAGAATAGAATAGAATAGAATAGAATAGAATAGAATAGAATAGAAATATAGGATAGGATAGGGTAGGGTAGGAGATAGGATAGGATAGGATAGGATAGGATAGGATAGGATAGGATAGGATAGGATAGGATAGGATAGGATAGGATAGGGGATAGGATAGGATAGGGAATAGAATAGAATAGAATAGAATAGAATAGAATAGAATAGAATAGAATAGAATAGAATAGAATAGAATAGAATAGAATAGAAAATATAGGATAGGATAGGATAGGGTAGGGTAGGAGATAGGATAGGATAGGGAATAGAATAGAATAGAATAGAATAGAATAGATAGAATAGAATAGAATAGATAGAATAGAATAGAATAGAATAGAATAGAATTAGAATGGAATTAGAATTAGAATAGAATAAAGAATAGAACAGAATAGGATAGAAAATGAATAGAACAGAACAGAACAGAAAATAGGAATAGGAAATAGAATTAGAATAGAAAAGAAAAGAACAGAACAGAATAGGAAATAGAATAGAACAGAACAGAGTAGAACACAATACAATAAGTACAATACAATACAATACATTACAATACAATACAATTCTTTCTTGGCCAAGTATGATTGGACCCACAAGAAATTTGTATCCGGTGCAGAAGCTCTCAGTGTACACACACGGAACAAGTGACAAATCATAATCATAAGATACAATACAGTGATAGCCATAGGATACCAAGGGGAAGGAAGGAGAATGGAATGGACAGCCGCTAAGTGGATGGACTTCATTAAAGCAGTTATGGGTTCACCCTCGGACGGATTCTGGACAAAATCTGTCTGTGATGGCCCCTAATCAAGTAATCAATCTATCAGTCAAATCATGATTAATTCCGCCTGTCATGGTTCCGACAGATGAAACTCTTCAAAGAACTTCGAGGCATTGACACCGCCATGCTGGCATTGTAGAGAGGGGCTAGTTTTTAATTATTTGGAAATAAGCTCTTAGGCACGCCGTGTTTTTGGACATGACTGCATTCTGCCAATCATGCGAGCTTTTACTGCTTTCTCGAAAACCACTCCGGCCTACGTATGTCATTATTATCCCATTACTGTGTTTATGACCAGCGGGGAAAAAAGTCACAGCTCATATTTTGCAAGACTTTTTATACATGCAGAACAAAGCCCTAGGCTCACATCCACTACGCAAAAGAGGCAGTTCCTTTTTGCAGGAATAGTTATATCAGGCTGGTGGTCTTAAAATTAAATAATAAATAAATAAATAAATAAATAAATAAATAAATAAATAAATAAATAAATAAGAAAGAAGAAAGTGAAAGAAAAAGAAAGAAAGAGAAAAAGAGAAAGAAAGAGAGAAAGAAAGAGAGAAAAGAAAGAGGAAGGAAGGAAGGAAGGAAGGAAGGAAGGAAGGAAGGAAGGAAGGAAGGAAGGAAGGAAGGAAAAAGGAAGAAAGAGAAAGAAAAAGGAAGGAGAAAGAAAAAGTGAAAAAGAAAGAGAAAGAGAAAGAAAAAAAGAAAAAGGAAGGAAAGAAAGAAAGAAAGGAAAGAAAGAAAAAAGAGAAAGAAAAAAAAAGAGAAAGAAAGAGAAAAAAGAAAGAGAGAAAGGAAGGAAGGAAGGAAAAAGGAAGAAAGAAAAAGAAAAAGAAAGGAAGGAGAAAGAAAAAGTGAAAAAGAAAGAGAAAGAAAGAAAGAAAAAAGAAAGAGAGGAAGGAAGGAAGGGGAAAAAAGAAAGGAAGGAGAAAGAAAGAAAGAGAAAGAGAAAGAAAGAAAGAAAGAAAGAGGAAGGAAGGAAGGAAGGAAGGAAGGAAGGAAGGAAGGAAGGAAGGAAGGAAGAAAGGAAGAAAGGAAGGAAGAAAGAAAGAAAGAAGAAAGAAAGAAAGAAAAGAAAGAAAGAAAGAAAGAAAGAAAGAAAGAAAGAAAGAAAGAAAGAAAGAAAGAAAGTCTTGAATTGTGCAAATGAGGGTGACCCCAGCTGGAGCTGAAGGGAGCAACCTTCACC
>CM044359.1:4355152-4385828 GCA_024294585.1 Vipera latastei
AAAAAGATGTTGAGACTCTAGAAAGAGCGCAGAGAAGAGCAACAAAGATGATCAGGGGACTGGAGGCTAAAACATAAATGGAACAGTTGCTGGAATTGGGTATGTCTAGTTTAATGAAGAGAAGGACGAGGGGGGACATGATCGCAGTCTTCCAATCTCTCAGGGGCTGCCCCAAAGAAGAAGGAGTCAAGCTATTCTCCAAAGCACCTGAAGGCAAGACAAGAAGCAACGGATGGAAACTGATCAAGGAGAGAAGCAACCTGGAACTAAGGAGAAACTTCCTGACAGTTAGAACAACTAACCAGTGGAACAACCTGCCTCCAGAAGCTGTGAATTGCTCCAACACTGGAAGCTTTTAAGAAGAGACTGGACAGCCATTTGTCTGAAATGGTATAGGGCAGGGGTGTCAAACTCAATTTCATTGAGGGCCACATCAGCATTGCGGTTGCCCTCGGCGGGCCGGGTGGGTATGGCCAGGGTGGGCGTGGCCTACTGGGTGGGCGTGGCTGGAGTGCATATGGCCTACTGGGTGGGCGTGGCTGGAGTGCATATGGCCTACTGGGTGGGCGTGGCTAGAGTGCGTATGGCCTACTGGGTGGGCGTGGCCAGCTCTACATCGTTCCCATCAAGGGTGCCTATGGGGGCCTGGGCAGGAGTGGGACAGATCTGAGGGTCTCTGGCAGAAGGAGGGTCTCTGGGCCAGGGCCAAGGCAGTGGGGGCCGTTCCCTCACTGTTTCCAGGATGGCTTCGCGGGCCACATGAAACCACTTTGCGGGCCGGATCTGGCCCCTGGGCCTTGTGTTTGACATGTCTGGTATAGGGTTTCCTGCCTGAGCAGGGGGTTGGACTAGATGGCCTCCAAGGTCCCTTCCAGCTCAATTACTGTTATTGTCATTGCTATTATTAACCTCTGAAATACTTTCAAGACATCCCTGCGTGACTCGGTCTGATCCTGGAATGAAATTTAAGGGGCAACAGATTCAAACGCTTTATTTTGTGCTGGAGAGAATGTGGGCCAAAGAGGGTGGAAGACCATTATAGGATGATTCTTGCAAAACGGCTCCTCCTCTTTTTTTCTTCTCCTTCCCTTTCAAGTTTGCCCTTTATTTTTATTTTTTTTATTATTCCAAGCTTCCAAGACCCTTAAACACGATATCCCAAAGTCAACTTGCAAATACATTTCTAACAATAGAGAGAGTAGCGGCTTAATTATTTCCAGCTCTTCTTCTTCTTCTTCTTCTTCTTCTTCTTCTTCTTCTTCTTCTTCTTCTTCTTCTTCTTCTTCTTCTTCTTCTTCTTCTTCTTCTTCTTCTTCTTCTTTTTTTTTTTTTTTTACTTCAGTGGGCAACGTTGCCCAGGTCTCTCAAGCATCCTGGCACAGGAGGTTGATAAAAGCCAGATTTCTCTTACTAAATAAATCCGGCATGGCTTTGCTAAGTTTGGAGAGAGTGAATCATACAATTGCAGAGCTAATGGCTTCAAAACCAACACTGGGGCGCCACCTAGAGGTAGCCAGAAATTCAGCATTCCAAAAGATGGGAAGGGGAAAGGGAGAAATGGGGGGTGTCTTCCTTGCTTCCTTCCTGGCCAAATTTGGGCTGGGGGAAAAAATGTTTGAAAGGGATCTTTGGGAAGAGTCTGGGGCCGAAAGAGGAGAGGAGTCTTCTGCTGAAGGACCAACGCTGAGAGAAGATTCAGCAAGCTGATCCAAGTCTGGTCTGGTGGCATCATGAAGGCTTCTCTGTTTAATTACAGGAGGGGGTCTTCAAACGTGGCCCTATTATGACTTGTGGACTTCAACTCCCAGAGTTCCTCAGCCAGCATGCCTGGCTGAGGAATTATGGGGGTTGAAGTCCACGAGTCCTAAAAGGGCCAAGTTTGAAGACCCCTCATCTATACCATTGTTTCTCAACCTTGGCAAATTCTAAGAGGTGCGGACTCCAAGTCCCAGAAATCTTGAAGTCTGCACCTCTTAGAGTTTGCCAAGGTTGGGAGACACTGCTCTGGGCAAATGCCACCACCTGACATGAGATGTTGGCGATGGGGCTGTAATCAGGGAGATCTATGTGGTGTTCCAGAAGTGCTCATCAGCTGGAGACAGTTATCATTACCATTACCATCATGTCATCACAGCAGTTAGCACACAGGGAAAATTAAATTATCAGATTTGATTGAAAGTGGCTTTGCAAAGATGCCAGAGCAATAAAAAGACATTTTGCACTATGATAACCCCGGGCCCTGGTGGGCATGTATCTATCTATCTATCTATCTATCTATCTATCTATCTATCTATCTATCTATCTATCCAGTGCTTTCTTTTTTGGGGGGAAAAAGTGCCAGAACTCACATACATCATACAACCCGCCTTGCCTACCCTACAAGGTTCCATCCAAAAAAGGTGCCAGAACTCTGTTCTGGGCATTCTATGACAAAAAAAGCCCTGTATCTATCTATCTATCTATCTATCTATCTATCTATCTATCTATCTATCTATCTATCTATCTATCTATCATCTATCTATCTATCTATCTATCTATCTATCTATCTATCTATCATTATCTATCATCATCATCATCATCATCTAGCTATGTATCTGTTTATCTTATCTATCTGTCTCTATCTATATCTTTCTATCATCTCTTATCTCTTTCTCTTTGTATCTCTATCTAAAATCTATCTTTCTATCTTATCTCTTTCTTTCTCTTTGTATCTCTATATCTATCTATGCCTGTTATTTACTTTGTTAACTATCTATTATCTGTCTCTGTTGTCTATCTTTAGTATTTATCTGTCTATTATCTATCTAGCATCTACCTAATATATTTAATTTAATTTAATTTAATAATATTTCTATACCGCCCTTCTCCCTGAGGACTCAGGGCGGTTCACAGGGCAAAAGTCAAATACAAAATACAAACATTAAAAAGAGATTAAATGATTGCCCAAGTTAAAACAATTAATATACAATTATAAACCCCAAAGATAAAATTAAGAATACAAAAAATAAAAAACCCCACCAATCCCCATCAGGCTAGGCCGGCTTGTACAAACAAAAACGTCTTGAGATCGCGACGAAAGGAGCGAAGATCGGGCGCCATCCGGAGCTCTACCGGCAACTGATTCCACAGCTCCGGAGTGCCCACAGAGAAGGATCTCCCCCTGGGCGCCACCAATCGACATTCTCTGATCGGTGGCACCCTGAGGAGGCCCTCTCTGTGGGAACGCACAGGGCGCAGGGAGCTTGATGCCGGCAGCAGATGTTCCCTAAGGTACTCCGGCCCCATGCCATGGAGGGCTTTGAACACCATTACCAGTACCTTGAATCTCACCCGGAAGGCAACTGGCAACCAATGCAGCTCACGGAGCAAAGGTGTAACGTGGGAGTATCGGGAAACTCCCAACACAACTCTCGCGGCTGCATTCTGTGCCAGTTGGAGCTTCCGGGTGGTCCTCAAGGGCAGCCCCATGTAGAGAGCGTTGCAGTAGTCTAGTCGAGAGGTCACGAGCGCGTGAGTGACCGTGCATAGATCATCCCGGCTTAGATAGGGCCGCAACTGGCGCACCAGGCGAACCTGGGCGAAAGCCCCCCTAGTCACGGCTCCTATGTGGTCTTCCAGAGTGAGCCGTGAATCTAGGAGGACTCCCAAGTTGCGAGCCCTATCTACGGGGGGTAATAGTTCACCCCCTATAGCGAGAGGTGGAATGTCCGAATAAACCTGGGATGAAGGTATGCAAAGCCACTCGGTCTTGTCGGGGTTGAGTTGAAGTCTGTTCCTCCCCATCCAGACCCGAACCGCCTCCAGGCAACGGGACATCACGGGGTGGTTTGGGGTCGAAAAGAAAAGTTGGGTATCATCCGCGTACTGATGATACCCAACTCCAAAACCACGAATGATCTCACCCAGCGGTTTCATGTAGATGTTGAACAGGAGAGGCGAGAGGACCGACCCCTGAGGAACTCCACAAACGAGAGACCTCGCGGTCGACCTCTGCCCTCCTGCCAACACCGACTGCGAACGTCCCTGGAGATAGGAGGAGAACCACTGTAAAACCGTGCCTCCCACTCCCAATCCCCTGAGACGCCGCAGCAGGATACCATGGTCGATGGTATCGAAAGCCGCTGAGAGGTCTAATAGGACCAGAACAGAGGAATGCCCCCTGTCCCGAGCCCTCCAGAGATCATTCACCAGCATGACCAATGCCGTCTCCGTGCTGTACCCGGGCCTGAAACCCGATTGGCACGGGTCTAGATAATCTGCTTCATCCAGGACCAGAGGGAGCTGATGTGCCACCACACTCTCAACAACCTTCGCAAGAAAGCGAAGGTTGGAGACAGGACGAAAGTTGTTCAATACAGCTGGGTCCAAGGCAGGCTTCTTGAGGAGGGGCCTCACCACCGCCTCTTTCAAGACGGCGGGGAAGCTGCCCTCACTCAAAGAAGCCGATATAACTGCCTGGAACCAGCTGCGTGTCCTCTCCCGGGCTGCATAGACCAGCCAGGAAGGGCACGGGTCCAATAAACATGTGGTGGTACTCAGCCTCCCCATGATCCTGTCCACTTCCTCCGGAGTCACAGAATCAAACTCCTCCCAGGTGATATCGACAAGACCGCCCGCGTCCTGCTCGACAGACTCTGCCCAGTCAGAGTCCAGACCGGTCCGAATCCGAGCGATTTTGTCCGACAGATGCTGGTTAAACTCCTCGGCACGACCCTGCAAGGGATCCTCCCTCACCTCCTGATTCAGGAGGGAGCGAGTCACCCTAAACAGGGCGGCCGGGCGATTATCTGCAGACGCGATAAGGGTGGCGAAGTGGTTAGACCTCGCCTCCCTTATCGCAGCGAGATAAGACCTAGTATAGGTTCTTAACCGCAATCGGTCGGATTCGGATCGGCTGGATCTCCAACCGCTCTCTAGGCCCCGTCTCCGACGCTTCATCTCCCGGAGCTCCGCGGAGAACCATGGAGCTTGACGGGATCTGCACCGGGTCAGGGGCCGCAGGGGTACAACTCGGTCAAGAGCCTCAGTGGCTGCCCTTTCCCAGGCTTCCACTAAGGCGTCTGCCGAGCTGTGAGCAAGGGAGGCAGGTGGGGACCCCAGTGCCGCCTGGAACCTCTGGGGATCCATTAAGCGTCTGGGGCGGGTACCATTTAATAGGTTCCACACACCCACGGCGGGGGGTGGCAAAACGGAAGACCAGCCGCAGGAGATGATGATCGGTCCATGACAGGGGCATAACAATTGGGGAGCCCCCACCAAGATCATCTAACCACCGTCCAGATAAGAAAACTAGGTCAAGGGTGTGGCCTCCCTCATGAGTCGGTCCCGAAATTACTTGCGTCAGGTCCATGGCCGTCATGGAAGCCATGAACTCCCGAGCCAACTCAGATGATCCTCCCAGAGATGGTAGATTGAAGTCCCCCAAAACTATAAGTTTCGGGAACTCAATCACCAACCCAGAGAGGACATCGAGAAGCTCAGGCAGGGCTGCTGCTGCGTGACTAGGCGAAAGGTACACCAGCAGCAAGCCCAACTGCGCGCCAGGGCCGCATCTCAAAAAGAGAGACTCACACCCGACTATCTGAGGAACGGTGGCCTCCCGTGGACACAAGGTCTCCCTCATAACAACAGCCACTCCCCCACCCCTACCCTGAGCCCGAGGCCAGTGTAGCACCCGGAAACCTGGTGGGCAAAGATCAACCAGAGGAATACCGCCCTCTGGGCCCAACCAAGTTTCCGTGATGCAAGCCAGGTCCGCCTGCTCACCCTCGACCAAATCACGGACGAGAAGAGCTTTGTTAGCGACAGACCTGGCATTCAAGTACACCAGCCAGAGCTCAGGAGGCTGCCCATCCTCACTCCCGGGACCTCGGGGCGGAACCAGAGGGTCGGAGTGCCTCACCGCTTGTAAGCAGCGGAGAGACCTTCCCTGAGATCGATACGGCCCTCTGTTCCTACACCTGCTGCCATATCTCGCTATCTATCATCTATCAGTTATTCATTCTATCTATATTTATCTGTCTATCATCTATCAACTATTTTATTCTATCTATCATCTATCTATCTATCTATCTATCTATCTATCTATCTATCTATCTATCTATCTACTAGTTAGCAATTATCTATCATCTAAAAACTACTTTAAGAATACTGGATAGAGATATTTGTCAGCTCAATGATTAGACAATATGTTTTTAAAAAATATGTAATAATTATTGATTAAAAATCACAATAGCATAAAGGGAAAGTTAGCAAAGAGACAAAGATATGAAAAGATCAGAGAAACAGTGGAAAATAGATCTCAAAGGGGGAGAAAAAAGAAGAAGAAAATATTCGAAGACTTCCACCAGATTGCATTTCTTGGTTCTCCATCAACAATCATATTTCGTCAATAAATCCCCAAAACACCAGGGTTTATTTTGGTCCAATTTTGACAAAAAGCCCACAAACGTTTCCAGTCCTTTAGTTCTCCTTCGTTCCTTAACGAAAGAGGTCGTTTTTAGCCATTTCAGCAAATTCTTCCACATTCATAGTCCACACCTCATTTGCGGATATTTCAATTTTTTCCCCCACGTTTAAGACTTTGATCATTTGGAAGTAGATTTTTGAAAACTGGGGTTCGCCGTTACGAAGCGCTGGGGCTCAAGAATTAGACACTGCACTCCCCAAAAACTGTGACCAAGGAGCGGAAGGACCCACAGCCAAAATTAAACAGGATCTCGTTTCGATTTCATTAACCTTCAATTCACGATGTACAGAATACGATTGCTTCCAGCGTATTTTAATAGTTCCCCTTCTTCTATTGTTTTGATGTATTTTAACTTATTGTTGTAATGTTTTGGGCACGTTGTTTAATCTTTTCTTAATTTTTGTATCTTTGCATTTTAGTATTTATTGCCCTGTTCACTGCCCTGAGTCCTTCGGGAGAAGGGCGGTATACAAATAAAATTATTATTATTATTATTATTATTATTATTATTATTATTATTATTTTGTCACAGATAAAAACCATTTCGGTTGCATCTTTCTGATAGAGACAGATCGAGAAAGGGGGAAAACGTGCAGAGAAGAAAGGGGGGGGGGAAACGAAGAAAACAAATATTATTTTTTTTCCCTCCTTCTTTGCTTTGTTTGGGATGTGGAATGATCTCCGGATTTTCAAATATTAGCCCAAATTCCCCTCGTTGTCCGATGTTTGGGCTTTGAACACAGCATGATTTGTTTCCCCCCGATGCCACTTTTAACGTTCCTTTTTTACCTTTGCTGGGGCTAAGTTCAGGTTTTTTTCATTGTTAATCTTATTTTACGAGTGCCATCAGCTGCCTGGAGGGCAGCGTTTCTAGGCTGCAGGGAAGAGCTGCCTGCAATCTCATGTGCAGGTTAGTTCCTCCAGTTACAACTGGAACCCGGAATCTATGTCGCTAAGTGAGAAATTTGTTAGTTTTGCCCGTTTTACGACTTTCCTGGTCACTTTTGTTCAGCAAACCATTGCAGTTTTTAAGTTAGTCACGCCCTTGTTCAGCGAATCCGGCTTCCCCGCGGACTTTGGCTTGTCAGGAGGTCACAAAAGGGGTCCACAAGACTCTCTCTCTCTCTCTCTCTCTCTCTCTCTCTCTCTCTCTCTCTCTCTCTCTCTCTCTCTCTCTCTCTCTCACACACACACACACACACACACACACACACACGGGACACTGCAACTGTCATAAATATGAGCCCATTGGCAAACGTCCGAATGTAAAGTCAGGTGACCACAGGGATGCAGCAACGGCCATCAGTGTGAAAAATAGCCGTCGGTCATTTTTTTTTCCAGTGCCATGACTTCAAACGGTCACTAAGCAAATTGTTGTAAGTTGCACATCAGTCTATGGACTTTGGCATCGAGCTTGGCAGCTTCGCAACAGGAATTCTGTGGAGGAGGGCCACGTTCATCGGCTGACATCAATTATTTAGGAAGCAGTTCTATAGTATTCTTTCTTTCATTCATTCATTCATTCATTCATATCCCGCCTTTTTAATTTTTATAAATAACTCAAGGCAGCAAACCCACTGAATACACTTTCCTCTTTCTGCAACAACATCCCTGTAAGGAGGGCAGAGCTAAGAGAGACGAATTGGCCCAAAGTCACCTAGCCGGCTTTTGTGCCTAAGGCGGGACTAGAACTCACTGTCTCCTGGCGATTGGTTCAAAGACATCCAGATGGCTTTCAGGCCTAAGGCGGGACTAGAACTCACTGTCTCCTGGCGATTGGTTCAAAAACACCCAGCTGGCTTTCAGGCATAAGGCGGAACTAGAACTCACTGTCTCCTGGCGATTGGTTCAAAGACATCCAGATGGCTTTCAGGCCCAAGGCGGGACTAGAACTCACTGTCTCCTGGCGATTGGTTCAAAGACATCCAGATGGCTTTCAGGCCTAAGGCGGGACTAGAACTCACTGTCTCCTGGCGATTGGTTCAAAAACACCCAGCTGGCTTTCAGGCATAAGGCGGAACTAGAACTCACTGTCTCCTGGCGATTGGTTCAAAAACATCCAGCTGGCTTTCAGGCCTAAGGCGGAACTAGAACTCACTGTCTCCTGGCGATTGGTTCAGAGACATCCAGATAGCTTTCAGGCCCAAGGCGGGACTAGAACTCACTGTCTCCTGGCGATTGGTTCAAAGACATCCAGATGGCTTTCAGGCCTAAGGCGGGACTAGAACTCACTGTCTCCTGGCGATTGGTTCAGAGACATCCAGATGGCTTTCAGGCCCAAGGCGGGACTAGAACTCACTGTCTCCTGGCGATTGGTTCAGAGACATCCAGATGGCTTTCAGGCCTAAGGCGGGACTAGAAGTCACTGTCACCTGGTGATTGGCCCAAAGTCACCCAGTTAGGTTTCATACCTAAAGCGGGACTAGAACTCAACATCTCCTGGTGATTGGCCTAAGGACACCCAGCTGGCTTTCATGGCTAAGGAGGGACTAGAACACTCAGTCTCCTGGTGATTGGGCCAAAGTGCTTGGCCCGCGATAAAGAACCCACAAAAGCTGCAGATTTAAGCCAACAACGGGCTTAAAATAGCTCCTTGCATTCCCAAGAATTTCCGGGGGGGGGGGAATCCAAGTCCTGCCCACTGAGCCATTGCCCCGCCCACTAGAAACCCTCAGCCACCACTTAGTGAGAATAAAATGCGATGAAAGGTTATCCATTATAGCAAATCAAAGCCGCAAAAAATGGAGGCTTGGTTCAAGTACTTTCGATGGGCTGTTTTCGTTCTTGTTAAGAAAGATTAAACAAAAGATGTTTAATGGGATCTGCAGCTTTTATCCTGCAGCTTCAAACCTTAGATTCATTAAAGACAAATCTGTATCATTAGCTATCTCAGAAAAATTAAAGCGCTCTTTCCCCCCCCCCCCCTTGATTCTTGCTTACACATACATATGTATTATATGTACACATACTCAGGGGTCTAGTGGTGAGGGTGCTGGCCTAGAAACCAGGAGACGGTGAGTTCTAGTCCCGCCTTAGGCGTGAAAGCCACCTGGGTGACTTTGGGCCAATCACCAGGAAACGATGAGTTCTAGTCCCGCCTTAGGCATGAAAGCCGGCTGGGTGATTTTGGGCCAATCACCAGGAGACGGTGAGTTCTAGTCCCCCCTTAGCCATGAAAGCCGGTTGGGTGACTTTGGGCCAATCACCAGGAGACTGTGAGTTCTAATCCCGCCTTAGGCATGAAAGCCGACTGGGTGACTTTGGAATCACCAGGAGACGGTGAGTTCTAGTCCCACCTTAGGCATGAAAGCCAACTGGGTGACTTTGGACCAATCACCAGGAGATGGTGAGTTCTAGTCCCACCTTAGGCATGAAAGCCAACTGGGTGACTTTGGACCAATCACCAGGAGATGGTGAGTTCCCTTTTAGGCATAAAAGGCTGCAGAGTGACTGTGGGCTGGAATTCCCCACCAGTTAATTAGAACTGAAGAAGCTTCTAGGATGAGAATTTTTTCTTAAAGAAACACCAAGATATTCCAGATAGATAGATAGATAGATAGATAGATAGATAGATAGATAGATAGATAGATAGATGATTGATAGAGATATATGCATAGATAGATAGATGATAGATAGATTAGAAAGATAGATAGATGATTGATAGAGATATATGCATAGATAGATGATAGATAGATTAGAAAGATAGATAGATATAGATATAGAGATATATGCATATAGAGAGATAGATGATTGATAGATAGATAGATAGATAGATAGATAGATAGATAGATAGATATAGAGAAGAACTTGATAGAAAGATAGATACTTGATAGATTGATAGAGATGATAGAGATAGAGATAGATGATACATAGACAATAGATACAGACTGATGACAGACAGATATATAAGAGTGTGTGTGTGTCTGTGTGTACATGTCTTTTCACAATAATTTTTCCCATTTCTCCCCACCATTTCAAACCTCACCCCGGTCTCTGCACAGAGACCAACCACAGGTGAGCTGATCCAAAGACATCTGATCAGCTATTCGAAATTTCCCCTTTCCTGGCTGGGCTGGACCGCAATCTCTTAATTGCCACACCCCGTCCCAAGGACCCTCTTTTTTCTTTTTCTTTTTGAATAAAAGTTTCCACGGCACCTGTCAATCCGGTGTCCAAATGGCTGTCAAAACTCCTTCCCCGATTGGTTGGGTGTGACCTTGATTCCAGCTTATTAAAATTGATCCTAAACAAACGAGATGGGCCCCCAAATTATCTCCCTGAGATTAATTTGAATGCAATTTGTCTCCCGCTAGATGTTTGTCTTTCGCTGCAATAAGAAAGACGGGTCATCTGGATTAATTAGATCGAAACCCCCCCACCCTCCGTTCTCCCCCTAGAGACTGAGCCAAATTATGCAGAAACAAGCTTAACATTAAGAAAGTAATCCAGACTGACAAGGTCACATTGTGTTGGCTTATGGGGCTCCCTAAAAATGGGAAGGGGGAATTTTCACGGGGGGAAATCCCATTGTTCTTTAATTAATTGATTTTTTTGAGGGGGGGAGTTTCCTAATCAGGCACTGGGTATGTACACATCAGGATTATCTCCTTGCTTTTCCAATGAAGAGCCGGGGTCTTTTCCAATGAAGAGCCGGGGTCATCAAGATCTATGTCTTTGTTTCGGCCATAGGGCTGGTGGAATTCACAGCCACTAGAGGTTGATCAGGAAGACAGATGGTCCAGAAAAGCAATGTGAGGGAGTGAAATTGGGGAAAGGAATGGAAGGAAGGAAGGAAGGAAGGAAGGAAGGAAGGAAGGAAGGAAGGAAGGAAGGAAGGAAGGAAGGAAGGAAGGAGAGGGAGGGAGGGAGGGAGGGAGGGAGGAAAGGAAGAGTGTTAATACCACTTTACAAGGCCTTGGTAAGGCCACACCTGGAATCCTGCATCCAGTTTTGGTCACCACAATGTAAAAAAGATCTTGAGACTCTAGAAAGAGTGCAGAGAAGAGCAACAAAGATGATCAGGGGACTGGGGGCTAAAACATATCAAGAATGGTGGCTGGAATTGGCTATGTCCAGTTTAATGAAGAGAAGGACGAGGGGGGACATTATAGGAGTCTTCCAATATCTCAGGGGCTTCTACAAAGAAGAGGCAGTCAAGTATTCTCCAGAGCGCCCAAAGGCAGGACAAGAAGCAACGAATGGAAACCAATCAAGGAGAGAAGCAACCTAGAACTAAGGAGAAACTTCCTGACAGTGAGAACAATTAACCAGTGGAACAACCTGCCTCCAGAAGCGGTGAATGCTCCAACATTGGAAGTTTTTAAGAAGAGACTGGACAGCCATTTGTCCGAAATGATATAGGGTTTCCTGCCTGAGCAGGGGGTTGGACTAGATGACCTCCAAGGTCCCTTCCAACTTTACTATTATGATTATGATGAAGAGTGGGAGGGAGGGAGAGAGGGAGAAAGGGATGGAGGAAAGGAAGGAAGGAAGGAAGGAAGGAAGGAAGGAAGGAAGGAAGGAAGGAAGGAAGGAAGGAAGGAAGGAAGGAAGGAAGGACAACTGTGTCAAGAAAGCTCATCAAATGGGGAAAATTCACTTGTCAAATGTCTCGCTTACCGTAGCAACATAAATTTTGGGCTGAGGGACCACACATAGCTATGGAAGGTGCAAAATCAAGTCCAGCCTTCTTAATGCCTTCCACATCTTTTGGAGAACAGCACACACACACACACACACACACACACACACACACACACACACGTGTGAAACACACCCCTCCCAAAATTATCGGCTGGGGCGGGGGTTAGTCACAAGACAGTTGGGGGGGGAGGGGCAGGTTGAACTAACTTCCTTACCTCGTCAGCGTGATTTTATAAGTGGTGTAATTGCAAATTATCTGCCAAATCTGAGGGTCTCTCTGAGAGCTGACTTTTGGTGCCTTGAACCCCTCTAAGATGCTGGTAAAAAAAAAAATCTATAATCCCTTTCTCAGAACAAAGCATGCAAAGGCCTCAAATAAAACACACCGGGACAGACGGTATCACAAAGGAGATCAATGACGCTGGACGAAATAACAAATAGGTAACAGGGTAATAGATGTGTGTTTCTGCATTGATCTATTAAATCAATAATTAACACTCGCCTTTAGGGTATAATAACTTTAAGTGGTGAGATGCACGAAGGTTAACAAACATTTGCGGAGTTTAGAAGCCATAAATTACTTGGCTGCCTTATATGCACGAGGGCATGAGAAGCTGAACAGTCAGGCAAACGTTAGTAAAAAAAAAAAAAAAAGAGTTGTCATGTGTGCCCCCTAAATTCATGTTCCTCTTGAAATATCATCTTCATCATCATCATCGCAATAATCACAATAATTGCAATAGCAATAATAATAATAATAATAATAATAATAATAATAATAATAATAATAATAATAATAATAATATAATATAATGCTATATTATCCATGCAACGAGGAAAAATGGGAATAATAGAAGGAACAGAACTGGGAAACGGAAGTATTATGAAAGCACTAGCAAAGGATGACGGTTACAAATACCTAGGCATATTGGAAGCAGATAACATCTTGAATGGAAAAGTCAAAGAGTCAACACAAAAGGAATACATCAGGAAAGTCCGCAAAATACTTGTTGTGATTCAGGGTCAGCCTGTGGGTTCGGCAGTTGGGTCGGACGATTCAGAGGAGGAGGAGGGGGGTGTTGGAGAGCTTGCTGAGGATAGCCTTGAGGCTCCGCAGAGCCCTCAGCCAGGCCCCTCCCATTTGGTTACGATGGAGACCCAGCTGTGTGAGCCTGACAGCGTGGATGAAGATGACCCACAGCTGGCCCTGTTCAAGGACGCCCGACGCAGGAGGCAGTCAATCAGGAGTAAACAGAGGAAGGCAATGGGGCACCTCGGAAGGAGGCAGAGAGAAGCCACGCCCTGAACTGTTTAAAAGGGGAATGTGTGGGAGGGCTGGTTTGCTGAAGGCAACCGCTTGAAAAGCTCCTGTTTCATGGTTCGTGTTTGCTCTCTTTGCTCTGTTTGCTCTGTTTTATGTTAATAAATTTGGCAGGCTTAGTTCCAGCCTCTTGCCGTTTTGTAAAGGGGTTGTCCCTGCCTTTTCTGCAGGGCCGGTAGTAGGCTGGTACAGAACAATACTAAAATCAAAGCTGAATGGTGGAAATATAATTAAAGCCATTAATACATGGGCAGTCCCAGTGATACGCTAACCAGCTGGAATTATCAACTCTGGACATTGGCCGAACTGGAACACCTAGACCGGAAAACGCATAAACTTTTGAACATGCACCATGCTCTACATCCACGAAGTGACATCGACGGATTGTACCTGCCAAGAAGAGTAGGGGGCAGAGGGCTACTGCAAATCCACCAAACTGTAGAAGAAGAAAAACGAAGTTTGAATGTCTATGTGAATCAAAGTACAGAAAAATTGCTGCAGGCTGTGAAAACAGAGAGCATTATCAGAATAACAAAGGCAGAATGTGAGGAAAAACGGCTGGATGATAGATTAAATAGATGGAAAACCAAAGCTTTGCATGGACAACATTTGAAAAACATTGAAGGAAAATGTGATAACAACCTGACATGGGCATGGCTTAAGATGGGAACCATCAAGAAAGAAACAGAAGGCTTAATACTGGCTGCTCAAGAACAAGCACTACAAACTAATGCCATGAAAGCAAGATACAAAAATCTACTGGCAATCCAAATTGCTGACTTTGCAACAACAAAGTTGAAACTGTTTCACATTTAATATGTGAGTGCAGCAAAATCGCGCAAACTGATTACAAAGCTAGGCATGACCGAGTTGCTAAACTAATCCACTGGGCATTGTGTAAAAAATACGACTTGCCTGTGTCCGAAAAGTCGTGGGAACATAGGGTGGAAAAAGTTCTTGAGAATGAGAGGGTGAAGATCTTGTGGGACTTCCGAATACAGACAGATCGCCGTTTGGAACGCAACAGGCCAGATATCGCAGTCGTAGAGAAGAGAAGCGTACAGCTGATTGATATCGCTGTACCAGGAGATGCCAGAGTTGAAGAAAAAGAACTGGAAAAAATTACAAAATACTGCGACCTGGCCATCGAAACTGTGCGATTATGGATGAAACGCGTAACAGTGGAATTGGGACTGTCCAGTTTAATGAAGAGAAGGACGAGGGGGGTGACATGATAGCAGTGTTCCAATATCTCAGGGGCTGCCCCAAAGAGGGAGTCAAGCTATTTTCCAAAGGACCTGAAGGCAGGATAAGAAGCAACAGATGGAAACTCACCAAGGAGAGAAGCAGCCTAGAACTAAGGAGAAACTTCCTGCAGTTAGAACAATTAACCAGTGGAACAACCTGCCTCCAGAAGTGGTGAATGCTCCAACACTGGAAGTGTTTATAAGAAGAGACTGGACAGCCATTTGTCTGAAATGGTATAGGGTTTCCTGCCTGAGCAGGGGTTGGACTAGATGATCCCCAAGGTCCCTTCTAACTTTATTATTATTATTATTATTATTATTATTATTATTATTATTATTATTATTATTATTATTGTTGTTGTTGTTGTTGTTGTTGTTGTTGTTGTTATTGTTATTGTTGTTGTTGTTGTTGTTGTTGTTATTATTATTATTATTATTATTATTATTATTATTATTATTATTATTATTAGCTTCTCGTTGTTTTGAGAGCCTTCTGCTATCTCCTTCACACTGGTTAGAATGTCCTTGAAAGTTTCCGTACATCGGTGCAGAACTACTAACCCATTTGAAGCTTCATCTCTTCCCCCCACCCTGCCTTACTCTAATGACAAGATGAAAACAGTAAGGCACATATCTGCCAGGCTTTCATCCTTGACATGGAGGTTTTTAAGAAGAGACCAGACCACCGTTTGTCTGAAATGGTATAGGGCTTCCTGCCTGAGCAGGGGGTTGGACTAGAAGACCTCCAAGGCCCCTTCCAGCTCTGTTAATTCTGCTATTTTGACTCCGACTCGCTCCATCAGCTTCTGGTGGATGATAGTAGCAACCTTCTGCTGCCCTTGTGTTTCATAAACTCAGGCAAAGCTGGACTCCATTCCTGGTTTCCGGAATTTGGTGTGTCTAGTTTAATGAAGACAAGGATTAGGGGGGTTGACACGATGGCACTGTTCTCAGGAGCTACCCCAAAGAAGAGGAAGTCAAGCTATTCTCCAAAGCTCCTGAAAGCAGATCAAGAAGCAACGGATGGAAACTAACCAAAGAGAGAAGCAACCTAGAACTAAGGAGAAACTTCCTGACAGTGAGAGCAATTAACCAGTGGAACAACCTGCCTCCAGAAGCGGTGAACACCCCAATACTAGAGGTTTTTAAGAAGAGAATGGACAGCTATTTGTCTGAAATGGTATAGGGCTTCTTGCCTGAGCAGGGGGTTGGGCTAGAAGACCTCCAGGGCCCCTTCCAGCTCTTGTTATTCTGTCTCTGACTCGTCCCATCAGCCTCCAGTGAGTGATACTGGCAACCTTCCTCTGCCCTTTTGTTTCAACCTTGAAAATCCATTTGGCATTCTCGTTGTGTTCCCCGAGCTGCCCTCTCTGAGCATAAATCCTTATCCACCTTCCCAATTTTTCCAATATCCTTGGCTCCCTGTCTTGGAGTTAATTTGTGGCTCAAAGAAACCTCCATTTTAATGCAACATTAAGGCGGTGATTTAAACCTGGCTGAACCGGGAGAATCGGTGTTAAGATTCCCCTAAGTCCCTACTTATGGGGGGTTTTTTTTCATTAGGAGATCATACGGCGCACGATAATGACGCCGAAGATAGAGGTCGGAAAAGTGTCCGGGGAGCCTTAACTCTTCAGCCTTTGACTTTGTGGCTCTCCAGCATGACCTTATCATTCCTCTAATGTCCTTCTTTACCTACCTTCTGTAATTCTTTTCATGTGTGTGTGTGTGTGTGTGTGTGTCTGCGCGGGTGTCTTTCTCTGTGCCCGAATTTAATCAATTCTTCAAGGCTAGTAGACAGGAATTAGGGGACTGGAGGCAGGAATTGGGTACGTCTAGTTTAACAAAGAGAAGGACCAGGGGAGACATGATAGCAGTCTTCCAATATTTGAGGGTGTGTGTGTGTGTGTGTCAACCTCCCTTCCAAAGCACTTAAAAGCCAGAGAAGCAGTGGTGGGTTTCAAATACCTGAACAACTGGTTCGCTGCATGGATACAAACCAGGGCATCCAAGCCTAGAATGGACTTCCGGAAGTGGCATCCATGCACTTCCAGCGGGCTGTTCTAGGCCTGGGAGGCCTCCAGGCCTAGAACAGCCCGCCGGAAGTGCATGGATGCTGTTACGTACTGGGTTCGTTGCTTAATGAGGAAGACCAGGCGAGTGAGTTCAGCAAAGATCATTGTTTATTGCTTGCGGGATCTGAACTGAGAAACAGGGCTGCGAATGCAGCAATTTATACCCTGGCCTCTAGGTGGCGGCCAATAGGTTTAAAGCAACCTATTGCCGCCCTAGAGGCAACCAATAGAGGCGCTGGAGACGGGTTGTCTGAGGAGCTGGGAGCCGTTAGCCGGCTTCCCTGCTCAAGCAACCTTCCCACGTGGTGTTCCCTTAACAAAACAAGCCCAATACATTACAGATGCCAATTCCGGAAGTCCATTCTAGCCCAGGCTGTATCCATGCAGAGAACTGAGGCCTAGAAGTGGCTTTCAGAATGACATCCATGCACTTCCGGCGGGCTGTTCTATTTATTTATTTATTTAGATTTATATACCGCCCTTTCCCGAAGGACTCAGGGCGGTTTACAGGATATTTAAAAGAAAATCAATACAAAAGCTAAAAACAATTTAAAAAGATTACATCATTCCCTGTGAAAAAATAAAAAACCCAGTTAAAGTTAAAAAATTCTCAGCCTGGGCCAGAGAGCTCGAAGAGCCAAGTCTTCAGGTCCCGGCGGAATGAACGGAGGTCAGGGGCAGTCCTAAGCTCCTCGGGCAGCTGGTTCCAAAGGGCAGGCGCGGCCACTGAGAAGGCCCTATCCCTGGGTGTTACCCGCCGGCAATCTTTAACCGGCGGCACCCTGAGAAGACCCTCCCTGTGGGAGCGCACTGGACAAAGGGAGCTTGATGCTGGCAGCAGGTGTTCCCTCAAATATCCCGGACCCAAGCCATTTAGGGCTTTATAGGTCATCACCAGCACCTTGAATCTCACCCGAAGGGCAACCGGAAGCCAATGCAGCTCGCGGAGCAGAGGTGTTACATGGGAGTATCGGGAAAACCCCATCACAACTCGCGCGGCCGCATTCTGCACCAGTTGAAGCCTCCGAGTGGTCCTTAAGGGCAGCCCCATGTAGAGAGCGTTGCAGTAGTCTAAACGGGAGGCCACGAGCACATGAGTGACTGTGCGTAGGGCATCTAGGTTCTAGGCCTGGGAGTCCTCCTGCAAACCTAGAACAGCCCTCTAGAAGTGCATGGATGCCACTTCCGGAAGTCCGTTCTAGGCTTGGACATCCAGGCTGCATCCATGCAGACAACTGGGGCCTAGAACGGGCTTTCAGAAGTGGTGTCCATTGCACTTCTGCTGGGCCGTTCTAGGCCTGGAAAGGCCTCCTCCCGGGCCTCCGGAAGCGGCGTGCATTCAGCCTGTTCTCAGAAATCAACAAAATTTAGCTACTGGTTCTGCCGAACCGGTGCGAACCAGCTGAATCCCACCGCTGCAGAGAAGGAATAAGGGATGGGAACTGATCAAGGAGAAATTGACTGTGAAAAGTGGTCATCGGTCACTTTTTTCAATGCCGTTGTAACTTTGAACGGTCACTAAATGAGCCGTTGTTAAGTCGAGGACCTGTATAATCAATTCAGAAGACAGGCTGTTGAGCATGAAATTGGCTCTCGGCACCGGGACCCAAGTTCCAAGAAGCGATTTCATACAGAGGTTGGTTCCTCTTCATGTCCACCCCCCTTCTGTTTTTCAGGAGCCTGGTTGTAGGATTGAATAGCTCTGGGATTCTTGCTGGCGTCATCAAAACTTTTCATTGTTCTTCTCATGAGTCAGAAATTCTGAATGACAGCTGCAAATTATCCTGAGATGTGCTTTCTGCCTACCTCTTAGAGAATGGACAACTTTCTCAAGTAATAATAATAATAAATGCTTTAAAAGCATGAAAGGAACAGGAGAGGGGGGGGAAAGGCCTTTCCCAAAAACTGGTCCTGAAGTGCCTGGAAGAGAAAAAAAAAAGATAGAAGAAATAAACGGAGAGAAAAGTATTTCTCCCCTGATTTGACACTCTCCTGTATTCATATATATTCATACATACTCGGTGAACCTGGGTTACACAATGCACAGAATTATTAAAAGGAGAATATTTGTAGCCCCAGGGTTGAACTGTGCTCTCTGATCTTGGTGGTTTCTTGCAGATGTTTCATGACCCAACTAGGGAACATCATTAGGGCTAGAAGGGAGTAGAGTTTGCTCTCTGCTCAACTCCCAGAATTCCCCAGCCGGCATACCTTAAATAGGTGGACTTCAATTCCCAGAATTCCTCAGCCAAGATGTTTGAAGAGAGGTGAACCTCAACTCCCAGAATTCCCCAGCCAGGATGCTTTAAGATAGGTGGACTTATCATCACCTTGGGAGAGTTCACACATGCCTTTTACCAGATCAGTCCCAGCTAGGCTCCGTTGAGAGGAAGCTGATCTCAGTTACTTTCTAGGAGGGATAATGTGTAGTGTGAATCCACCCCATGGGCTTCCTTGAAAATGACCTGAATTCTTGTTTAATTGAGAACATTATTTAATGCAAGGAGCTGTGTGTGTGTGTGGGGGGGCTCCTGTGCTCTTTCCCCCGCCCCCATTGTGAGAATAGTTTTCTTTGCCTGCAGATGTTGCAGTGGAGGTTCTGGTGCAAATTGCCTCCTTTCTCTCTCTCTCTCTCTCTCTCTCTGTCTGTCTCTCTGCCGTGCATTCCGACTTTGCTGCAATGCAGTTTTTGGCTCTGAAGCTCCGAAGCAACCTTAAGGGTCTATCAGGCAAAGGAGAGGCAGAGAAGGGGGAGGGAGGGAGGGAGGGAGGGAACAGAGGAAAGAAGGGAGGGAGGGAGGGAGGGAGGAAAGAGGAAGGAAGGAAGGAGGGAGGGAAGGAGGGAGAAAGAAAAAGGAAAGAAAGAAAATGGAAAGAAAGAGGAAGGAAGGATGGAGAGAGAAGGAAGGAAGGAAGGAAGGAAGGAAGGAAGGAAGGAAGGAAGGAAGGAAGGAAGGAAGGAAGGGGGAAAAGAAGGAAGGGAGGGGAGGAAGGAAGGTGGGAAAGAAAATAAATAAATAAACAAACAAATAAATGGAAGAAAGAAAAAGAAAGGAAGGAAGGAAGGAAAGAGGGAGGGAGAGAGAGAGAGAGAAAGGAAGGAAGGAAGGACGGAGGGATGGAGAAAGAAAAAGGAAAAGGAAAAGGACAAGGAAAAAGAGAGGAAGCAAGGAAGGATGGAGAGAGAGAGGGAAGGAAAGAAAGAAAGAAAGAAAGAAAGAAAGAAAGAAAGAAAGAAAGAAAGAAAGAAAGAAAGAAGAAAGAAAGAAAGAAAGAAAGAAAGAAAGAAAGAAAGAAAGAAAGAAAGAAAGAAAGGGGAGAAAAAGGAAGGGAGGGGGAGGAAGGAAGGTGGGAAAGAAAAATAAATAGATGGAAGAAAGGAAGGAAGGAAAGAAAGAGGGAGGGAGAAAAAAGAGAGAGAGAGGAAGGAAGGAAGCAAGGAAGGATGGAGAGAGGGAAAGAAAAGAAAGAAAGAAAGAGGGAGGGAGAAAAAAGAGAGAGAGGAAGGAAGGAAGCAAGGAAGGATGGAGAGGGAAAGAAAAAGAAAGAAAGAAAGAAAGAAAGAAAGAAAGAAAGAAAGAAAGAAAGAAAGAAAGAAAGAAAGAAAGAAAGAAGAGGAAGGGAGAAGAAGGAAGGGAGGGGGGAGGAAGGAAGGTGGGAAAGAAAAGAATAAATAACTAAATGGAAGGGAGGACAGAAGGAAGGAAGGAAGGAAGGAAGGAAGGAAGGAAGGAAGGAAGGAAGGAAGGAAGGAAGGAAGGAAGGAAGGAAGGAAGGAAGGAAGGAAGGAAGGGAAGGGAAGGGAAGGGAAGGCTTCTGCATCCTTAACATGGACAAGAAAAACCAAGTTTGCGCAATTCTCCCACCGTGAAACAACCTTCTCTTTCTTGTGTCTGCCTGTCTCAGGCATCTCTGCTAAAGAAACTGGATCAAAAGCTAGGAGAAGAAGGGTTTTTTTTAAAAAAAAAAAAACAAAAATCTTCTGTGAACATTTAAGATCATCTCTTAGACCGGAAAAGTCAGTTCAAAGTCCCTTCCAACTCTGTTGTTATTCTGCTAAAACTCTTCTCGGCCTCACCCCTGTTTCATTCTATTAAATCTTTCCCCACGTTTATTAAATATGATAATAATAACAACAATAATAGCAATAATAATAGTAATAGTAATAATAATAGTAATAGTAATAATAATGTTGGAAGGGACCTTGGAGGTCATCTAGCCCAACCCCCTGCTCAGGCAGGAAACCCTATAACATTTCAGACAAATGCCTGTCCAGTCTCTTCTTAAAAACTTCCACTGTTGGAGCATTCACAGCTTCTGGAGGCAGGCTGTTCCACTGGTGAATTGTTCTCACTGTCAGGAAGTTTCTCCTTAGTTCTAGGTTGCTTCTCTCCTTGACTAGTTTCCATCCGTTGCTTCTTGTCCTGCCTTCAGGTGCTTTGGAGAATAGCTTGACTGCCTCTTCTTTGGGGCAGCCCCTGAGAGATTGGAAGACTGCTATCATGTCACCCCTCCTCCTTCTCTTCATTAAACTAGACTTACCCAATTCCATCAACCGTTCCTTTTATGTTTTAGCCTCCAGTCCCCTGATCATCTTTGTTGCTCTTCTCTGCGCTCTTTCCAGAGTCTCAAGATCTTTTTTACATCGTGGTGACCAAAACTGGATACCGGATTCAACGTGTGACCTTACCAAGGCATTGTAAAGTAGTATCAGTTCACGTGATCTCAATTCTACCCCTCTGTTAATGCAGCCTAGCACTGTCTTGGCTTTTATGGCAGCTGCAGCACACGGCTGGCTCCTATTTAAGGGATTGTTCCCTAGGACTCCGAGATCCCTCTCACAGTTACTACTATTGAGCCAGGTACCCCCTATACCACAGGTCTGCAACCCGCGGCTCCGGAGCCGCATGCGGCTCTTTCAGCCGTCTCCTGCGGCTCCCAGTCCTCTGCCATGTGCAGTCCAAAAAAAAAAGTGGGACTAAAAAAGTTCAACCAATTCAAATATGCAGGGTAGGTGCATATCTCGCCTTGGCTCCACTCTTCAGTCAAACCCTGTTCTGCGCATGCGCGCATGTACGCGCATGCGCACACATTTTTTGCGACTCCCAGTTTTTCCTTTTGTGAGGGAACCGGTTCCGAGTGGCTCTTTCACTGTTTCAGGTTGCTGACCCCTGACCTATACTATACCTGTACATTTAGTTTTTCTTGCGTAAGTGTAGAACCTGACTTTTTTCGCCATTGAATTTCATTTTGTTAGATATGTTTCAAAGATACATTTCCCTAAGCGAGCCGTTTTAAGTTGAGGATATCTCTTCATAACACTTCTGGGGAGTGTATAACTCCAATTTTTCTCCCCTCTAAATATGAGATTCCTTTGCCGGCATTTCGTTTTCCCATTAGCAAACTCCGCAGGTGCGCCGGCTGGAATTATTTCGAGGAGTCAGACCGAAGGTGCTTCTATTATCGTTCGTGTGCAGCTTTTCTGTTTATCTCGCCGCAAAATATTGGTGTTGTCTTTCTGCTCTGCAGAGGCAATTAATTCCTCCCAGAAAAAGAGCAGAAATTAACGGGGGGTAACCGTGGCAGAAGTGAAAAAACCAAAACACTGCGGCTCGAAAGAAGGGGAAAGCCGACGGTGGAGAATGCTCACCCCGTTCACTCAGTGGCCATTCAAAGTTACAACAGCCCTGGGGGAAGAAAGAGACTTCGTCCTCACACTTACGACCGTCGCAGCATTCCCCAGGGTCACATGATCAAAATTTGGGTGCTTGGCAACTGACATGAGGACCGGTCATTGGATCAAGGGCAAAGTCAAAGACTCTCTGTATGTCCTAGGTATTTTACTGTCAATAGTCCTTGACTTATAACCATTCGTTTAGTGACCATTCAGAGTTACAATGGCACAGAAAAAAAGTGACTTATCGAGGTTTTTCATACAGGCGACCGTTGCAGCATCCCCAGGGTGACCAAAACTTCAAACGCTCGTATTTATGACGGTCACCACCTCCCGGGGTCACGTGATTCCCTTTTGCGACCTCCTGACAAGCAAAGTCAAAGGAGGAGCCAGATTCAAAACCCAATTCTTCTAGCCCTGATGATGTTACCTAGTTGGGTCATGAAACGTCTGCAAGAAAACCACCCAGCTCAGAAAGCACCAAGGACCCCACACTCCTCCTCCTCCTCTCCACGCACCCCACTCCCTTCTAGCACGGATGATGTTACCAAGGTGGGTCATGAAACGTCTCCTCTGTCGCTACTTCATTATTTTATTTTTTTATTTTTTTTTATTGAAAAGTTTTACAATACATTTTATCTTTAGCAAAACAAAACCCCTCCCAACCCCCTCCCCTCCCACCCTCTTCCCACTCCCCAACCCTCCCCAACCCATCCCTCCCTTTCCCCTCCCCCCCCGACTTCCCAGAGCTGAGTACAGGGTATAAGAATACAAACAATCATAATCTAACTTATACAAACAATCCTAAACTATTTAAACTATCGCACTTTAACTCATATAAATAAACTCCAAACGTATATATATCCTATCAGTAGTTATTCAAATGCAAAATAATACTTTTTAGTCCCATATTTGCTCTGTGGTATCTCTCTGTTACAAATAGTCTTTCAGGTGCACTAAGATCTTTACTCCTCTGTCGCTACTTCAGATAACATCTCCTGGGTCCCTTTGGGGAGTTAAAAACGTTTGGGTGCAAATGAAAGTTTGGATATTAGACAACTTCTCTACAATGGATCGCTTTGTTTGGAGAGTTTGTTGTTAACGAAAACCAAGAAAACGAAGCACCTCCTTTCAGCAACGGAAAAGATTATTTATTTGCCCGTTCAAATTCCCTAACTGGAAACCTTTGAACTGCAGTGCGTTGTACAATTGCGTTCATACCATTGTATGAAACGCCTGTATCTCTCTGTGGCCTTCAAGGCACTTTCCTGCATTAATTACGGTGATGCTTTGTTTATTATAACTTAATGGGTGGAATCTTCTCTCTCTCTCTCTCTCTCTCTCTCTCTCTCTCTCTCTCTCACTCTCTCTCTCTCTCTCTCTCTCTCTCTCCCTTTCATCTCTCTCTCTCCCTTTCATCTCTCTCTCTCTACCTCTTCCTCTATCTCTCCCCCTTTCTCTCTCTCTCTCCCTCCCTCTCTCTCTCCCCCTTTCATCTCTCTCTCCCCCTCTCCTCTATCTCTCCCTTTCCTCTCTCTCTCTCTCTCTCTCTCTCCCCTTTCATCTCTCTCTCTCCCCCTCTTTCTCTCTCTACCTCTTCCTGTCTCTCTCCCCCTTTCATCTCTCTCTCCCCCTTCCTCTATCTCTCCCTTTCCTCTCTCTCCTCTCACCTCTCTCTCTCCCCTTTCATCTCTCTCTCTCCCCCTCTTTCTCTCTCTACCTCTTCCTGTCTCTCTCTCTCCCTTTCATCTTCTCTCTCTACCTCTTCCTCTATCTCTCCCCCCTTTCTCTCTCTCTCTCCCTCTCCCCCCCTCTCTCTCCCCCTTTCATCTCTCTCTCTCCCCCCTCTTTCTCTCTCTACCTCTTCCTGTCTCTCTCTCCCTTCATCTCTCTCTCTCTACCTCTTCCTCTATCTCTCCCCCCTTTCTCTCTCTCTCTCCCTCCTCTCTCTCTCCCCCTTTCATCTCTCTCTCTCCCCCCTCTTCTCTCTCTACCTCTTCCTGTCTCTCTCTCCTTCATCTTTCTCTCTACCCTCTCCTCTATCTCTCCCCCCCTTTCTCTCTCTCTCACCCTCTCCCCCCTCTCTCTCCCCCTTTCATCTCTCTCTCTCCCCCTCTTTCTCTCTCTACCTCTTCCTGTCTCTCTCTCCCTTCATCTCTCTCTCTCTACCTCTTCCTCTATCTCTCCCCCCTTTCTCTCTCTCTCTCCCTCCCTCTCTCTCTCCCCCTTTCATCTCTCTCTCTCCCCCTCTTTCTCTCTCTACCTCTTCCTGTCTCTCTCCCCCTTTCATCTCTCTCTCCCCCTTCCTCTATCTCTCCCTTTCCTCTCTCTCTCTCTCTCTCTCTCTCCCCTTTCATCTCTCTCTCTCCCCCTCTTTCTCTCTCTACCTCTTCCTGTCTCTCTCCCCCCCTTTCATCTCTCTCTCTCCCCCTTCCTCTATCTCTCCCTTTCCTCTCTCTCTCTCTCTCTCTCTCCCCTTTCATCTCTCTCTCTCCCCCTCTTTCTCTCTCTACCTCTTCCTGTCTCTCTCTCTCCCTTTCATCTTTCTCTCTACCTCTTCCTCTATCTCTCCCCCCTTTCTCTCTCTCTCTCCCTCTCCCCCCTCTCTCTCCCCCTTTCATCTCTCTCTCTCCCCCTCTTTCTCTCTCTACCTCTTCCTGTCTCTCTCTCCCTTCATCTCTCTCACTCTACCTCTTCCTCTATCTCTCCCCCCTTTCTCTCTCTCTCTCCCTCCCTCTCTCTCTCCCCCTTTCATCTCTCTCTCCTCTCCCCCTCTTTCTCTCTCTACCTCTTCCTGTCTCTCTCTCCCTTTCATCTCTCTCTCTCTACCTCTTCCTCTATCTCTCCCCCCTTTCTCTCTCTCTCATCCCACCCACACTCTCTCCCCCTTTCATCTCTCTCACACCCCCTCTTTCTCTCACTACCTCTTCCTTCTCTCTCCCCCTTTCACTCTCTCTCTCCCCCT
This sequence comes from Vipera latastei, assembly GCA_024294585.1. Classification (NCBI taxonomy): domain Eukaryota; kingdom Metazoa; phylum Chordata; class Lepidosauria; order Squamata; family Viperidae; genus Vipera; species Vipera latastei. Next base: position 4,380,547 of record CM044359.1, read on the forward strand.
TCCTCTATCTCTCCCTTTCCTCTCTCTCTCTCTCTCTCTCTCCCCTTCCATCTCTCTCTCTCCCCCTCATTCTCTCTCTACCCTCTTCCTGTCTCTCTCTCTCCCTTTCATCTTTCTCTCTACCTCTTCCTCTATCTCTCCCCCCTTTCTCTCTCTCTCTCTCTCACCCCCCCTCTCTCTCCCCCTTTCATCTCTCTCTCTCCCCCTCTTTCTCTCTCTACCCTCTTCCTTCTCACCCCCCAACTCCTCTCTCTCTCTCCCCCTTCCTCTATCTCTCCCTTTCTCTCTCTCTCTCTCTCTCTCCCCCTTTCATCTCTCTCTCTCTCCCCCTCTTCTCTCTCTACCTCTTCCTGTCTCTCTCTCTCCCTTTCATCTTTCTCTCTACCTCTCCTCTATCACTCCCCCCTTCTCTCTCTCTCTCCCCCCCCCCTCACACACCCCCTTCACACACACACACCCCCCACATTCTCACACTACCTCTTCCTGTCTCTCTCTCTCCTTTCATCTTTCTCTCTACCTCTTCCTCAATCTCACCCCCCTTCTCTCTCTCTCTCCCTCACCCCCCCTCTCACACCCCCTTTCATCTCTCTCTCTCCCCCTCTTTCTCTCTCTAACCTCTTCCTGTCTCCTCTCCCTTCATCTCTCTCTCTCTACCTCTTCCTCTATCTCTCACCCCCCTTTCTCTCTCTCTCTCCCTCCCTCTCTCTCTCACCCCTTTCATCTCTCTCTCTCCCCCTCTTTCTCTCTCTACCTCTTCCTGTCTCTCTCCCCCTTTCATCTCTCTCTCTCCCCCTTCCTCTATCTCTCCCTTTCCTCTCTCTCTCTCCTCTCACACACCCCCTTCATCTCTCTCACCCCCCCTCTTTCTCTCTCTACCTCTTCCTTCTCTCACACCCCTTTCATCTCTCACTCCCCCTTCCTCTATCTCTCCCTTTCCTCTCTCTCTCCCTCACTCTCACCCCATTCATCTCTCACTCTCCCCCTCTTTCTCTCTCTACCTCTTCCTGTCTCTCTCTCTCCCTTTCATCTTTCTCTCTACCTCTTCCTCTATCTCTCCCCCCTTTCTCTCTCTCTCCTCCCTCCCTCTCTCTCTCCCCCTTTCATCTCTCTCTCTCCCCCTCTTCTCTCACTACCTCTTCCTGTCTCTCTCTCCCCTTTCATCTCTCTCTCCCCCACCCCTCTCTTCCCCTTTCCTCTCTCTCTCTCTCTCTCTCTCTCCCCTTTCATCTCTCTCTCTCCCCCTCTTTCTCTCTACCTCTTCCTGTCTCTCTCTCTCCCTTTCATCTTTCTCGTCTACCTCTTCCTCTATCTCTCCCCCCTTTCTCTCTCTCTCTCCCTCCCTCACTCACTCCCCCTAACATCACACTCTCCCCCCCTCTCTCTCTCACAACACACCCACCATCACTCACCCCCTTCACTCTCACACCCCCAACCTCTATCTCACCCTTCCTCTCTCTCTCTCTCTCTCTCTCTCCCACTTCATCTCTCTCTCTCCCCCTCTTTCTCTCTACTACCTCTTCCTGTCTCTCTCTCTCCCTTTCATCTTTCTCTCTACCTCTTCCTCATCTCTCCCCCCTTTCTCTCTCTCCCTCCCACCCTCTCACTCTCCCCCTTCATCTCTCACTCTCCCCCTCATTCTCTCTCTACCTCTTCCTGTCTCTCTCCCCCTTTCATCTCTCTCTCCCCCCTTCCTCTATCTCTCCCCTTTCCTCTCTCTCACTCACTCTCTCTCTCTCACCCCTTTCATCTCTCTCTCTCCCCCTCTTTCTCTCTCTACCTCTTCCTGTCTCTCTCTCTCCCTTTCATCTTTCTCTCTACCTCTTCCTCTATCTCTCCCCCCTTTCTCTCTCTCTCTCCCTCACCCCCCACTCTCTCCCCCTTTCATCTCTCTCTCTCCCCCTCTTTCTCTCTCTAACCTCTTCCTGTCTCTCTCTCCCTTTCATCTCTCTCACTCTACCTCTTCCTCTATCTCTCCCCCCTTTCTCTCTCTCTCTCCCTCCCTCTCTCTCTCCCCCTTTCATCTCTCTCTCTCCCCCTCTTTCTCTCTCTACCTCTTCCTGTCTCTCTCCCCCTTACATCTCTCTCTCTCCCCCTCCTCTATCTCTCCCTTTCCTCTCTCTCTCTCTCTCTCTCTCTCTCCCCCTTTCATCTCTCTCTCTCCCCCTCTTTCTCTCTCTACCTCTTCCTGTCTCTCTCTCTCCCTTTCATCTTTCTCTCTACCTCTTCCTCTATCTCTCCCCCCTTTCTCTCTCTCTCTCCCTCTCCCCCCTCTCTCTCCCCCTTTCATCTCTCTCTCTCCCCCTCTATCTCTCATCTACCTCTTCCTGTCTCTCTCCCCCTTTCATCTCTCTCTCTCCCCCTTCCTCTATCTCTCCCTTTCCTCTCTCTCTCTCTCTCTCTCCCCTTTCATCTCTCTCTCTCTCCCCCTCTTTCTCTCTCTACCTCTTCCTGTCTCTCTCTCTCCCTTTCATCTTTCTCTCTACCTCTTCCTCTATCTCTCCCCCCTTCTCTCTCTCTCTCCCTCTCCCCCCTCTCTCTCCCCCTTTCATCTCTCTCTCTCCCCCTCTTTCTCTCTCTACCTCTTCCTGTCTCTCTCTCCCTTTCATCTTTCTCTCTACCTCTTCCTCTATCTCTCCCCCCTTTCTCTCTCTCTCTCCCTCTCCCCCCTCTCTCTCCCCCTTTCATCTCTCTCTCTCCCCCTCTTTCTCTCTCTACCTCTTCCTGTCTCTCTCTCCCTTTCATCTCTCTCTCTCTACCTCTTCCTCTATCTCTCCCCCCTTTCTCTCTCTCTCTCCCTCCCTCTCTCTCTCCCCCTTTCATCTCTCTCTCTCCCCCTCTTTCTCTCTCTACCTCTTCCTGTCTCTCTCCCCCTTTCATCTCTCTCTCTCCCCCTTCCTCTATCTCTCCCTTTCCTCTCTCTCTCTCTCTCTCTCTCCCCTTTCATCTCTCTCTCTCTCCCCCTCTTTCTCTCTCTACCTCTTCCTGTCTCTCTCCCCCCTTTCATCTCTCTCTCTCCCCTTCCTCTATCTCTCCCTTTCCTCTCTCTCTCTCTCTCTCTCTCTCCCCTTTCATCTCTCTCTCTCTCCCCCTCTTTCTCTCTCTACCTCTTCCTGTCTCTCTCTCCCCTTTCATCTTTCTCTCTACCTCTTCCTCTATCTCTCCCCCCTTTCTCTCTCTCTCTCCTCTCCCCCCTCTCTCTCCCCCTTTCATCTCTCTCTTCTCCCCCTCTTTCTCTCTCTACCTCTTCCTGTCTCTCTCTCTCCTTTCATCTTCTCTCTACCTCTTCCTCTATCTCTCCCCCCTTTCTCTCTCTCTCTCCCTCTCCCCCCTCTCTCTCCCCCTTTCATCTCTCTCTCTTCCCCCTCTTTCTCTCTCTACCTCTTCCTGTCTCTCTCTCCCTTTCATCTCTCTCTCTCTACCTCTTCCTCTATCTCTCCCCCCTTTCTCTCTCTCTCCCTCCCCTCTCTCTCTCCCCCTTTCATCTCTCTCTCTCCCCCCTCTTTCTCTCTCTACCTCTTCCTGTCTCTCTCTCCCCTTTCATCTCTCTCTCTCCCCCTTCCTCTATCTCTCCCTTTCCTCTCTCTCTCTCTCTCTCTCTCCCCTTTCATCTCTCTCTCTCTCCCCCTCTTTCTCTCTCTACCTCTTCCTGTCTCTCTCTCTCTCCCTTTCATCTTTCTCTCTACCTCTTCCTCTATCTCACCCCCTTTCTCTCTCTCTCTCCCTCTCCCCCTCTCTCTCCCCCTTTCATCTCTCTCTCTCCCCCTCTTTCTCTCTCTACCTCTTCCTGTCTCTCTCTCCCTTTCATCTCTCTCTCTCTACCTCTTCCTCTATCTCTCCCCCCTTTCTCTCTCTCTCCCTCCCTCTCTCTCTCCCCCTTTCATCTCTCTCTCTCCCCCCCCTCTTTCTCTCTCTACCTCTTCCTGTCTCTCTCCCCCTTTCATCTCTCTCTCTCCCCCTTCCTCTATCTCTCCCTTTCCTCTCTCTCTCTCTCTCTCTCTCCCCTTTCATCTCTCTCTCTCTCCCCCTCTTTCTCTCTACCTCTTCCTGTCTCTCTCTCTCTCCCTTCATCTTTCTCTCTACCTCTCCTCTATCTCTCCCCCCTTTCTCTCTCTCTCTCCCTCTCCCCCTCTCTCTCCCCCTTTCATCTCTCTCTCTCCCCCTCTTTCTCTCTCTACCTCTTCCTGTCTCTCTCCTCCCTTTCATCTCTCTCTCTCTACCTCTTCCTCTATCTCTCCCCCCTTTCTCTCTCTCTCTCCCTCCCTCTCTCTCTCCCCCTTTCATCTCTCTCTCTCCCCCTCTTTCTCTCTCTTCCTGTCTCTCTCTCCCCCTTTCATCTCTCTCTCTCCCCCTTCCTCTATCTCTCCCTTTCCTCTCTCTCTCTCTCTCTCTCTCTCTCTCTCTCTCTCCCCTTTCATCTCTCTCTCTCTCCCCCTCTTTCTCTCTCTACCTCTTCCTGTCTCTCTCTCTCCCTTTCATCTTTCTCTCTACCTCTTCCTCTATCTCTCCCCCCTTTCTCTCTCTCTCTCCCTCTCCCCCCTCTCTCTCCCCTTTCATCTCTCTCTCTCCCCCTCTTTCTCTCTCTCTACCTCTTCCTGTCTCTCTCCCCCTTTCATCTCTCTCTCCCCCTTCCTCTATCTCTCCCTTTCCTCTCTCTCTCTCTCTCTCTCTCTCTCTCTCCCCTTTCATCTCTCTCTCTCCCCCTTTCTCTCTCTTAACCTCTTCCTGTCTCTCTCTCCCTTTCATCTCTCTCTCTCTACCTCTTCCTCTATCTCTCCCCCCTTTCTCTCTCTCTCTCCCTCTCCCCCTCTCTCTCCCCCTTTCATCTCTCTCTCTCCCCCTTTCATCTCTCTCTACCCCTCTTTCTCTCTCTACCTCTTCCTGTCTCTCTCCCCCTTTCATCTCTCTCTCCCCCTTCCTCTATCTCTCCCCCCTCTTTCTCTCTCTCCCTCTTCCTCTCTCTCTCCCTTTCCTCTCTCTCTCTCTTTCCCTCTTCCTCTCTCTCCTCTTCCTCTTCCCTCTCTCTCCCTTTCCTCTCTCTCTCTCTTCCTCTCTCTCTCTCTCTGTGTTTTCTAACAGTGCAGGAATGGAAGGCAAGTTCTGAAATCTGAAAGAAACAATTTTATTCCAGGAGAGGAATTATTATTTCTTGCTACTTTTGTTAATTAGCAACAGCAACAACAACAAAAAAAAAATCCAGGCAATGGCATGTTTATAGCAAATTTGATAAAAGCTGCACAAAGTGGCTAACTTGCAGATTCTGCTCGGAGTTAATTTGCAAATTC
>CM044359.1:4386028-4432824 GCA_024294585.1 Vipera latastei
GAAGTTTCTTCTTAATTCCAGCTTGCTTCTCTCCTCGATGACTTTCCACCCCTTGCTTCTTGTCCTGCCTTCTGGGGCTTTGGAGAAGAGGTTCACACACACACACACACACACACACACACACACACACACAAATACACCTCTTCTTTGGGGCAGCCCCTTATTCTGTGTTCTACGATTCCCTCAAGCGGGGCTGACTCACAGGAAGAGCAGACTCCGATCCCCAAAGAATAAAGAGATGAGTTAATCTAGGCTTGCTCGGAGGGCTGTCAATTGGCTCAAAATAGCCCAGACAGAAAAAGCTCACAGCCAGTGCCGGGGGGGGGGGGGAGGGGGGAGAAGGGGGGGGGTGTCCATCCTCAATAAGCAAGCTGTGTAAACTGGGAGTGGAGTAAAACAAGGAATTAAGACCCGGGAATGCTTGAAAGGAGAAGATTTGGGGGAGGGGGGGCAGCCCGTTAATGGGGCCAGGCGCTTTTGGAAATGTTTGCCTCGGCGGCGCCTTAAGAGACATTGAAAGCACCACCTTCCCTGCTGGCTACAAGGTAAAGACCTATACCAGTGGTGGTGAACCTTTTGGAGACCGAGTGCCCAAACTGCAACCCCAAACCCACTTATGTATCATCGGGTGCCGGGTGGGTGTGACCCATTGGGTGAGTGTGGGCAATTGGGTGTGAGTGTGGCCCATTGAGTATGCGTGGCTGCGGTGGTAACGGCAGACTGGGTGGGGCGAAAAAGTTCGGTCAATTAATTCCAACTTCGCGAGATCTTTTTTTTTTTTTCCCCGCGAGGAATTGAAATTGATTGAACCTTGTTTTGGTTTTTTTGCACACGGCGGCGGAGGCCTAAAGCGAAAAGCTTTCACAAAACCCAGCGGAAGGGCTAAGACTGGGGCGATGGCGCGCGTGCCCACAGAGAGGGCTCTGCGTGCCCCCCCCTGTGGCACGCGTGCCATAGGTTCGCCAGCACGGACGTAGAAGGTAAAGATCAAATGAACAGGTAAGCCAGGGGTCTCCAAAGCTGGCTGCTTTGAGACTTGTGGACTTCAGCTCCCAGAATTCCTCAGCCAGCGTGCCTGGCTGAGGAATTCTGGGAATTGAAGTCCACAAGTCTTAAAGCGGCCAGGTTTGAAGACCCCTGCGGTAAACGTTCGTTTAGCGACTGTTCAGAGTTACAAAGGCACAGGGGGGAAAAAGGGGGGGGACTTAGGGCCCTTTTTCACCACTTACGTCCTGTGGGAGGGCAGCTCCCCAGAGAAGGAAATATTAAAAGGGCAGAAAAAAATGTATTTCCTGAAAGGATCTTAAAGAGGCAGAAAAGCATGCCCAGTTTTTTTCTTCATAGCCCCGGGTCTCCCTTCCACAAGCAGAAACCAGCTCTGTAGAAATGCAGATGTGATAATCCATTCAGGAAGGTTGGAGGCCCCAGCCAGAAGACTGAGAAGACAAAGACACCTAAAATCTACATACCCCACCCAAACTCTAAGATAGAACATAATAGGATTAACCCACAGATGCCAAAGGGACACAGGTCAGAATACCTGACACAGGAAATGCAAAGCCTCAAACAGGAACAGGAAACAACTCCAAACAAAAGGCTCCAGAGGGTATAAAAACCCACTCCCTACATGTGTTCATCTCCTTCTTTTCTGCCAGTCTGGTTCTCCTTTTGAATAAACCACAACCTTCTTCCTAAAGCAGTCGCCATGTTTATTCCCAGCTTGGATGGAACCACAATGAAGATTTTTCTTCCAACCGTCCCTTGCAGCATCCCCGTGGTCACGTGATCAAAATTCGGAGGCTTGGTACCTGGTTCCTATATATGACGGTCGCAGTGTCCTGGCATCATGTGACCCCCTTTTGCGTCCGTCTGACAATGGAGAAGCCCAACTCACTTAACAACCGGGTTACTACTTGAACAACCGCGCTGATTCAGTGAGCAAACCGTGGCGAGAAAGGTCGTAAAGTGGGGCAAAACTTGACTTAACAAATGTCTTGCTTAGCAACTGGGGAATTCTGGGAGTTGACGTCCACCCATCTTAAATCATGCCGGCTGGGGAATTCTGGGAGTTGAAGTCTACCCATCTTAAATCATGCCGGCTGGGGAATTCTGGGAGTTAAATCACGCATCTTAAAGCATGAAGGTTGGGGAATTCTGGGAGTTGAAGTCCGCCCATCTTAAATCATGCTGGCTGGGGAATTCTGGGAATTGAAGTCCACCCATCTTAAACCATGCTGGCTGGGGAATTCTGGGAGTTGGAAGTCCACCTGTCTGAACGCAACCAAGTTTCAGAAATTCCACTCTCCCACCTCAAAGCATACTGGCTGGAGAATTCTGAGGACTAAAATCCCCCATCTTAAAGACGCGTTGCCTGGGGAATTCTGGGCGTTGAAGCCCACCCATCGAAAAAGATTAAAAAACATTGGTTTAGCTTTAGCAGATTGTTTGAATCCACCCCAAAAGTCTTGGCTACCAGGCTTCTAAACTGAAGGAACACTGTTCCACAGGAACCCCCGTGCCAAGCTTTTGTCTCTGCAACAGTCTGTAGCAGCAGCTGCAACCCGACTGGTGCAGAGTCTGCCGCAGTTCCCAGCCTCTTCTTCCCAGCTGCTGGAGCCAAGAGCACACCGCGGCCGACTTCTTTTTCCCCTGGCTTGTTTCGTACTGTCACAGCTGCTGCTCTGAATCGCGGCAGCAAAGCCTTCCAACTTGTTCCTCGAAGTCAAAGTTGCGGTTTGATATGTAATGCTCATTCTCGTTCCCTCTGGCTCTCATCTCCCCAAGATGCCAGAGTGGCAAAACACAGCAGCAATCTGCGACTCCGATTATTTATATTCACTTCCTGAAAGTCGCAAAGAAAGAGGGTTTCCAGCAAGAGCGGTGGCCCTTAGACTTATATACCACTTCGCAGTGCTTTACAGCCCTCTCCTTCCTTCCTTCCTTCCTTCCTTCCTTCCTTCCTTCCTTCCTTCCTTCCTTCCTTCCTTCGGACTTAACAATAGCAGACTTATATATCACTTCACAGTGTTTTCCAACTCTCTGTAAGCGGTTTACAGAGTCAGCATATTTGCCCCCAACAATCTGGCTCCTCATTTGACCGACCTCAGAAGGATGGAAAGCTGAGTCAACCTTGAGCCGGTCAGGATCGAACTCCAGGCTGTGGGCAGAGTTTGCCTGCAATGTTGCATTCTAACAACTGCGCCACTGGGGCTCCAGTATTGGTCCCATAAGTAGTAGGTAGATGGGTAAGGAGGGAGGGAGGGAGGGAGGGAGGGAGGGAGGGAGGGAGATAGATAGATAGATAGATAGATAGATAGATAGATAGATAGATAGATAGATAGCAACAGCACTTAGAAATAGCACTTAGACTTATATACCACTTCACAGTGCCTTTACAGCCCTCCCCAAGCGGTTTACAGAGTCAGCCTGTTGCACCCGAACAATCTGGGTCCTCATTTGACCGACCTTGGAAGGATGGAAGGCTGAGTCAACCTTGAGCTGGTCGTGATCAAACTCCTAGCAGTGGGCAGAGTTAGCCTGCAATACTGCATTCTAACCACTGTGCCACCAAAGCTCTTCCTTCCTTCCTTCCTTCCTTCCTTCCTTCCTTCCTTCCTTCCTTCCTTCCTTCCTTCCTTCGGATTTAGCAATAGCCCTTAGACTTATATACCGCTTCACAGCGCTTTATGGCCTCCCTTGCCACGGTTGTTAAGTGAATCACTGCAGCTGTTCAGTTAGAAACAGGGTTGTTAAGTGAATCTGGCTTCCCCATTGACTTGGCTTGTCAGGAGGTTACCAAAGGGGATCACATGAGCCCGGGACATGCAACTGTCAGAAGTACAAGTCAGTTGCCAAGCCTCTACATTTTGATCATGTGACCCTGGGGCTGCTGCCACAGTTGTTAAGTGTGTAATATGGTCCTAAGTCACCTTTTTCAGTGCTGGTGTACCTTTGAATGGTCACTAAATGAAGTGTTGTTAAGTCAAGAAGTGCCTGTTTCAACCCGGGAACCAGGTGAACAATCTGGGTCCTCATTTGACCGACCTTGGAAGGATGGAAGGCTGAGTCAACCTTGAGCTGGTCGTGATCAAACTCCTAGCAGTGGGCAGAGTTAGCCTGCAATACTGCATTCTAACCACTGTGCCACCAAAGCTCTTCCTTCCTTCCTTCCTTCCTTCCTTCCTTCCTTCCTTCCTTCCTTCCTTCCTTCCTTCCTTCCTTCGGATTTAGCAATAGCCCTTAGACTTATATACCGCTTCACAGCGCTTTACAGCCCTCTCTATGTGGATTTTCAGAGTCAGCCTAACACCCCCAACAATCTGGGTCCTCATTTTACCGACTGGATGGAAGGCCGAATCAACCTTGAGCTGGTCAGGATGGAATTGCTGGCAGTGAGCCATGAGTTAGCCTGCAACATTGCATTCTAACCACTTGCGCCACCACAGCTCTACCAACCCTACGAGGTAGGCCAGAGCAAGAGATAAACTGCACAGAAGATTAAAGACTAATTTTATTTACATTGGCTAGAGCAGGGGTCTTCAAACTCGGCCCTTTGATGACTTGCGGACTTCAACTCCCAGAGTACCTCAGCCAGCGTGTACGCTGGCTGAGGAATTCTGGGAGTTGAAGTCCACAAGTCATCAAAGGGCCGAGTTTGAAAACCCCTGAGCTAGAGCAATGTTTCCTCGTCAACTTTAAAGCATGTGGACTTCAACTCCCAGAATTCCCCAGCCCGCCTGCTTTTTTAAGATGTATGGATTTCAGTTCCCGCAAAAATGCCCCACCAACTGAGCACTGCACATCACGCGAGAAAATGACAATATTTTTTGTGCCGATTGTGCAAAGCTTTTCCCATCTGAGGAAATCAAAAATAAAGACCTTGATATGATCCATTATTCTATTTGCAATCTCGGGTCTAGAAACCAATTTATTTTTGCTTTGTGTACTGTATCACCTGAGGAATCGGAGAGAGACAGGAAGAATGAGACAATCTCTAGTGCTTTGCATCCCAACTAGATTTTTACCGCCTGTTTTCAAACATCAGTTGGGGTTTAAAAGGATGAAATGTTTCAAGAATTCCCCATATTCTCAACTCTTTCCCCTTTTTTTTGGGTCTCTGGTTACTGCCACTTTGATAAGCAAGGTGTCTCGATCTTGTTGACTTTGAGCTGTGTAGACTTCAACTCCCAGAATTCCCTCACCAGCGGAGGGGAATTCTGGGAGTTGGTGTCCACACAGCTCAAAGTCGCCCACGTTGAGGAAGCCCGGGTTAAAACACAGATATACTTCTCAACTTACGACCACAATTGAGCCCAAATTTCTGCTGCTAAGCAAGACAGATGCTAAGTGAGTCTTGCCCCATTCTATGGCCTCCCTTGCCACGGTTGTTAAGTGAATCACTGCAGCTGTTCAGTTAGAAACAGGGTTGTTAAGTGAATCTGGCTTCCCCATTGACTTGGCTTGTCAAGAGGTTACCAAAGGGGATCACATGAGCCCGGGACATGCAACTGTCAGAAGTACAAGTCAGTTGCCAAGCCTCTACATTTTGATCATGTGACCCTGGGGCTGCTGCCACAGTTGTTAAGTGTGTAACATGGTCCTAAGTCACCTTTTTCAGTGCTGGTGTACCTTTGAATGGTCACTAAATGAAGTGTTGTTAAGTCAAGAAGTGCCTGTTTCAACCCGGGAACCAGGTGACGGTGAGTTCTAGCTCTGCTTTGGGAACAAAGCCAGCTGTCGATGCTGCTAACATCGGATGTTCTTGCTTTGACAACATATGGAGTTGCAGCCATTTTCCTTCTCTTGTTTTATTCTTAAGAGTTAGAGTTAGATGATGCTGGGGGGAGGAATGTGCACGAGAGTTTAGCTAGACATAACAATACTGCACCTAGTGTGAGAACCAAGGTTATTGAAATAAGAGATGATAAGAGTTGGCGGGCTGGAGAGCTAGAGGGAAAGCCCGTGTTTTTCAAACTAATTGGAGGATGTGATTTATGACTGTGAATTAGGGGATGTCATGAGGTCAACCCAGAGAAAGGGTAGCCAACTGAACAACAATGGCAGAGGGCCAGATTGGAGGAAATAAAGCAGTACTCTCTGTGTATTTCTCTCTCTCTCTCTCTCTCTCTCTCTCTCTCTCTCTCTCTCTCTCTCTCTCTCTCTCTGTGTGTGTGTGTGTGTGTGTGTGTGTGTGTGTGTGTGTGTTCCAGGGCTGAGAGAGAGAGGGACTGACCAAAGGTCACCCACAGCTGGTGTCCTGGTTCCGACAGATGAAACTCTTCAAAGAACTTTGAGGCGTTGTTTACCTTAAAGAATCTTTATTCGAGTAGCATAGCATCGGCAGGTACATGGGCGAAGCCAGAATCTGAATTCCCCTCCCCTCAAGCACCTAGTATCAAAGCACAATTCCCTCCTCTAATTCACAGGCATAAATCACATCCTCCAATTAGTTTGAAAACGCGGGCTTTCCCTCTAGATCAGGGCTTTTCAACCTTTTCACCCGTTGCACCGCTTTTAGGATATGGCAACATCCGAGTACCACCTGTCGTCTAGCAAGGGGTCAAGAACTTGATGACCAAAAAAAAAGGGGGGGGGAAATGATGAAGTACAGGTAGTCCTCGACTTACAACAGTTCGCTTAGTGACTGTTCGAAGTTACAATGGCACTGGAAAAAGTGCCCCCCAAGCCACAGCCGAGCAAGACACCTGCCTGCCCGCCCGGCAGCGCTCTTCCTCCTGTCCGAGGTTTTCATTGTTGTGAGCATTTCGGTTGAGGATTGGCAGCGGGGGTGGGGTGCGGTGGGTGTTTGGTTTTTATTCCCCCCCGCTCTGCTGGGTGGTTGAAGCAGGTTTTGGTCACTTCACATGACCTTGGGACACTGTGACCGTCATAAATATGAATCAGTTGCCAAGCATCTGAATGTAAATCACAAGACCCTGGAGATGCTGCAACATTCCAGCTGATCGGCGCTTCTTTTGGGCTCAGCAGAAGCACCGGAATCAGCGCCGAGCTCCAGCTGGATCCTGGAACCGATCCTGGCGCTTCCGCTGAGCCCCGAGAGCCCTGCAGCTCCAGCCATCTCTCGCTCAAGCTTGTGCGGTGCTGCCACCGGTTCAGCTCATTCCCCTCCCCCGCTACCACTTTTCTAGGATGGTTGTGTACCACCTGCCAGGTGCTAATGTACCACAGGTGGTACCCGTGCCACTGGTTGAAAAGCCCTGCTGTAGTAGCACAACTGAACTCACTGCCCGGCAAAGCCAATTCAGAGTGACAACTGTATTGCACTGAGGCTGTCAGGCAGCCAGATCTCCCAATGAGGGGGCACTTCCATACAGCCCCCACGATAAAGGCAGCACCATGCTATCCTCCCATCAAGCAGCTGGAGAACAAGAGCTGGAAGAGAATATTTGTAGCTCAGGATTGAACTGTGGGGTCCTTGGTCCTCTCTGAGCTGGGTGGTTTTCTTGCTGACGTTTCATGACCCAACTAGGGAACATCATCAGTGCTAGAAGGGAGGGGGGTTTGTGGAGAGGAGGAGGAGGAGGAGGAGGAGGAGGAGGAGGAGGAGGAGGAGGAGGAGGAGGAGGAGGAGGAGGAGGAGGAGGAGGAGGAGGAGGAGGAGGAGGAAGAGGACAACAACAACGACGACTACTGTGGGCTCCTTGGTCCTGTTTGAGCTTGGTGGCTTTCTTGCTGATGTTTCATGACCCAACTAAGGAACATCAACAGTGCTAGAAGGGAGGGGGGGTTTGTGGAGAGGAGGAGGAGGAGGAGGAGGAGGAGGACTACTGTGGGCTCCTTGGTCCTCTCTGAGCTTGGTGGCTTTCTTGCTGATGTTTCATGACCCAAATAGGTAACATTGACAGAGCTAGAAGGGAGGAGGAGGAGGAGGAGGAGGAGGAGGAGGAGGAGGAGGAGGAGGAGGAGGAGGAGGAGGAGGAGGAGGAGGAGGAGGAGGACTGTGGGGTCCTTGATGTTCTCTGAGCTTGGTTGTTTTCTTGCAGATGTTTCATGACCCAACTAGGTAACATTGACAGAGCTAGAAGGGAGGAGGAGGAGGAGGAAGAGGAGGAGGAGGAGGAGGAGGAGGAGGAGGAGGAGGAGGAGGAGGAGGAGGAGGAGGAGGAGGAGGACTGTGGGGTCCTTGATGTTCTCTGAGCTTGGTTGTTTTCTTGCAGATGTTTCAGGACCCAACTAGGTAACATCATCAGTGCTAGAAGGGAGGGGGGTTTGTGGAGAGGGGGAGGAGGAGAAATGTGGGGTCTTTTGTGCCCTCTGAGCTTGCTCTTCTTGCAGATGTAGGTAACATCATCACTGCTAGAAGAGAATGGGGTTTGTGGAGAGGGGGAGGGGGAGGAAGAGGAGGAAGGTGAGGAGGACGACAACGACTGTGGGGTCCTTTCTGCTCTCTGAGCTCGCTTGTTTTCTTGCAGATGTTTCATTACCCAACTAGGAAACATCACCAGTGCTAGAAGGGAGTGAAGTTTATAAACCACCAAGCTCGGAAAGCACCAAGGATCCCACAAGAGCTAATAACTCCGGAGTCAAACTGCTACGGATATTTGCATGAAATCAATGTGTATCCCAAATATGCTCTTTCCTAGTAATTGTTTCTCCCAACTCACAGAACGTCCTCCACCATCACCAACCTCCTCCCAGATTTGGCTGGGCTGCACTTTCCGCTCTTCCAGTCCTTTCTCCCAGCTAAAATGACTCTTTTTTTTTAAAAGCAAGAATCGAGACTTACCGCGCCGCTGCAATGAATATCCTTCACTTTGAGCCAAGCCAAATCCAGCGTGCCTTCTCCCCTGTAGCAGGATTGCAACCGGTCCTTGATCCGGTCGTTGATCTTCTTCAGAAGGAAGATGCAAAGGGCCGAATCGTCTAAGGACTTCATCTTCCTCTTTTGCCCCTTGGAGAAGACCGTGAAGAGGACATCGTCCTCGGGCATAATCCCCAACGATCGAGCCAAGATGGATCCCGCCTTGGATAAAAAGGCGGCCTGCAACAACCGGTACTCCACCCCGTTCTTCTCGCAGCCAATGGGCAGCTCGACGTACGAGTTGAAGGCCGTGTCTTCTTTACAGAGGCGGACCAGTTTCGAGGTGTAGACCTGCTCCTTGGTGGTGGAACTCGACGGAGAAATCATCTCAGGTTGAAGGGTCAAAAAGTAGACAAAATTACCACTGCTGAAGCCGTAGATGTAGTAAATATCAAAGTCTGGGATGATGGTGAACGTGTCCGACGGGATCTTGATCATGGACGCCACAAACTCGTCGTGGAAAACGTAGGCAAACATGCCTTCCGCTTCCGAGTTTTTGGGCAGCTTCCGGCTGGAAATGGTGGGGAAATATTCAGGCTTCCCGTCGACCGCCGTGGCAATGAACAACTTGTCGTCCATGTTGTTGTAAGAAACGATGACTCCGTACACCGACCCGCTCTCATTCACCCCAGAGAGGTAGTGCTCCTTATTATGAAAAGGCTCCCCCAGTTTGAACAGGTCGTCCAACCTCAAGAGTTTACAGATCCCCTGGTACAAACTGCCACAGGCGATCAACCTGTTCTCTTTGTAGTCAATGAGTAGCATCTTGTTGACGTTGTTGGTGGACACCAATGGTTCGTTGCAAGGCTGGACTATCTTGGGGGGATAACATTTGGGGTTATCGATATCCGGGCCCGTCTCATGACGGGCCTCCACCACCAGCTCGGCGGAGAGCTTGTAGATCCAGTTGATAGCCCCCAAGTAAATAGATCCTTTCCTCTTGTCAACCACCAAGTGATTGAAGGAGATCTCGGGGGCTTCCGAGGAGAAGGTCAAGAAAGGTTTCGTTGGGTGAGAGGGCAGTTGCCGAGCGGCCGAAGACGGCCCCACCGTGCAGAACACAAGATGCAAGCCAAGGCAGGTCCACCTCCACATGTCTCCCGACATGATGACAAAAACGTCCTTTTTTGTATTCCTAAATTGGAAGCGTGGGGGAGAATAACAAACCAGGCTGCAAAGGCAGAGATTTCCAGAGTGCCGATCCTGGAGTACAGCTTATCCTAAGGGAAAAGAGGAGAAAACAGAGAGGCCGTTATTCCTTCCCCTCCTATTTGGGCCGGCCGGACCGACCGTAATTCAAGAAAGCTAATTCTGCCCGTCTCCTTTGTCCTTGTGGCAAAAGGAAGAGATCGAAAAGCAGAACAGGCAAATGCTTCGACTGGTGTCTGAGCAGAAGAAGAAAGGGACGCAAGCATTGTCTCTTCCCAAACATCTCCAGAACTGGTTCCTCACCAGATAATAATAATAATAATAATAATAATAATAATAATAATAATAATAATAATAATAATAATAATAATTAATAATAATAATTAATAATAATAATAATAATTAATAATAATAATTAATAATAATAATAATTAATAATAATAATTAGTGCAGGTTCGCATCCCACCAGGCTCAAGGTTGACTCAGCCTTCCATCCTTCCGAGGTAGGTAAAATGAGGACCCAGATTGTTGGGGGCAATTAAGCTGACTTTGTAATAATGCCGCTTGGGGTGTGTGTGTGAAAGCCCTAATAAGCAGGCATATACATAAAATGAAGGCTACTGCTAAGCTTGTAAGCCGCCCTGAGTCTTCGGAGAAGGGCGGGATATAAATGGAATTTAAATAAATAAATAAATAAAAATAATAATAATAATAATAATAATAATAATAATAATAATAACAACAACAACAACAACTATTATTATTATTATTATTATTATTATTATTATTATTATTATTATTATTATTATTATTATTATTTAATTTCTATACCACCCTTCTCCCGAAGGACTCAGGGCGGTGTACAGGGCAATACAATGAAAATACAATGTACAAAATTTAAGAAAGAATTAAATAGGGTAGCCCAAAATTACAATAAAAAATAATAAAATTAATATTAAAATACCCCACTCCCATCAAACCAGGCCGGCTTATTCAAATAAGTAAGTTTTTAGGTCACGGCGGAAGGAGCGGAGGTCAGGAGCCATCCGGAGCTCAACCGGTAAACGGTTCCAATGGTCTGGCGCGCCCACAGAGAACGCCCTCCCCCTGGGGATTGCCCGTCGGCAATCCTTGACCGGCGGCACCCTGAGGAGGCCCTCTCTGTGGGAGCGCACTGGACGAAGGGAAGTTGACGCCGGCAGCAGGTGTTCCCTTAAATAATCCGGGCCCATGCCATTTAGGGCTTTATAGGTCATTACCAGCACCTTGAATCTCACCCGGAGGGCAACCGGAAGCCAATGCAGCTCGCGGAGTAGAGGTGTTACATGGGAGTATGTCTGGGACTTTGGTTCTCAGACTTGCTGGCTAACCAACATGACGAGAAAGCTTGGGCCTTGAAGGCCTGCATATTGGGGAGCACTGGAGAAAACAGTTGATATGTGATTAAGACACCAGGCTAGAAAGCGGGAGACCGTGAGTTCTAGTCCCGCCTTAGGCACAAAAGCTGGCTGAGTGATTTTGGGACAGTCACCAGGAGATGGTGAGTTCTAGTCCCGCCTTAGGCACAAAAGCTGGCTGAGTGATTTTGGGCCAGTCACCAGGAGACGGTGAGTTCTAGTCCCGCCTTAGGCACAAAAGCTGGCTGAGTGATTTTGGGCCAGTCACCAGGAGACGGTGAGTTCTAGTCCCGCCTTAGGCACAAAAGCTGGCTGAGTGATTTTGGGCCAGTCACCAGGAGACGGTGAGTTCTAGTCCCGCCTTAGGCATGGAAGCTGACTGGGTGACTTTGGGTCAATCAGCAGGAGACAGGGAGTTCTAGTCAGGCATTGAAGCTGACTGGGTAACTCACCAGGAGATGGTGAGTTCCAGTCCCGCCTTAGGCACAAAAGATGACTGGAAAAAACAGCTGATATGTGATTAAGACACCAGGCTAGAAAGTGGGAGACGGTGAGTTCTAGTCCTGTCTTAGGCACAAAAGCTGGCTGAGTGACTTGGGCCAGTCACCAGGAGACAGTGAGTTCTAGTCCCACCTTAGGCATGGAAGCTAACAGTGACTTTGGGTCAATCACCAGGAGACAGGGAGTTCTAGTCCCACCTTAGGCATGGAAGCTAACTGAGTGACTTTGGGTCAATCACCAGGAGATAGGGAGTTCTAGTCCCACCTTAGGCATGGAAGCTAACTGAGTGACTTTGGGTCAATCACCAGGAGACAGGGAGTTCTAGTCCCACTTTAGGCATGGAAGCTAACTGAGTGACTTTGGGTCAATCACCAGGAGACAGGGAGTTCTAGTCCCACCTTAGGCATGGAAGCTAACTGAGTGACTTTGGGTCAATCACCAGGAGACAGGGAGTTCTAGTCCCACTTTAGGCATGGAAGCTAACTGAGTGACTTTGGGTCAATCACCAGGAGACAGGGAGTTCTAGTCCTGTCTTAGGCATGGAAGCTGACTACATTGGGTCAATCACCAGGAGACGGTGAGTTCTGGTCCTGCCTTAGGCATGAAAAGCTGGGTGACTCTGGGCCAGCCATTCCCTTTCAGCCCAACCCACCTCACAGGGGTGTTGTTGTGGGGAAAATAGGAGGAGGATGGAGTATTAGGTGTGTCCGCCACCTTGAACTATTTATGAACAATAACAATGCCAGGATAAAAATCAAAAGATAAATGATAACCAAGATTTTCATTCAAGGGGATGGCAAGAATTAAAGAGGGGTGGGGGTTACAACAGGGCACCCATAGAGATGGCCTTCAGATCTAGAGATCCCTCCAGGATGGAAGGGCCGAATCCAGTTCTCCGAGCAAGTCATTAGAAATGTACAAGCATTCCTCGACTTACAACAGCTTGTTTAGTGACCGTCTGAGGCTGCAACTCTGAAAAAAGCGGCCTACAGCTGTTTTTCACACTTGCGACTGTTGTTGCAGAGTCCCTTGATCGAAATTCGGACACTTGGCAACTGACTCATATTTATGACGGTCCTGACATCCCCTTTTGTGACCTTCTGACAAGTGGGGGGAGGGGGGGAAGCCAGATGGATTTAACAACCGTACTACTAATTTGACAATGGCAGGGTATCGCTCAACAACGGTGGCAGGGAAGGTCGTAAAATGGGACAAAGTTCTCTTAGCAACCGACATTTTGGGCTCCGCTGTGGTTCTAGCTGCACCCGGTCCCCGTCTTTCTGGCAAACCTCAGCCAAAGCCCAAATCCGAGAACAGCAAAATTACATTATCTTCCTCCAAGGATGAGAGAGAGAGAGAGAGAGAGAGAGAGAGAGAGAGAGAGAGAAGGAGGATAATGGGAACGCAACGCAAATCAACCCCCAGAACACAAAACGGATAAAATGGGAGCTGAAAATGAAGCCGGAGGCTCAGGATTCCGCCGGCTTTGTCGCTTCAAAATTTCAATCCGGCTTAAAACTACAAGCACCAGCCAAGATTGGGGCTGTAAAACCTGGAGATGAGTTGCAAATACCCCGCAAACAGACCCCGACACGCGGCCCGGGAGATTTGACTTTGTATTTCTGCATGTTTACTAGGCCTCAAGTTTTCAGGGCTTTCTTTATTATTATTCTTATCCCTATTTGATTTTCATCCCCCCCCCTCCAAAAAAAGCAGAAGCTTCAAAGTTCCACATTTTGCTTCACGGCAAAATCTGGAGAACCAAATGCTAAAGACGCAAAAAGCACATTATCCCAACTCGGATAAACAAGTGTTTCCCTCCTTAATCTTATGCTTGGAGGGATATTTGCATGCTTTCATTGTCCTCGCGTCTCTAAGTGAGGTTAGCTGCCCTTGTTTAAGAAACTACGGTGCACTGCGCTGCTTGCAGGTATGAACAAGGAAAGAAACAAAAGAAGGCAGGGATAATCAAATTAAGGACTAGTCGCTTGACTGTATAACGGCAAAAATTAAATTAAGACCGCTGTATTGTGGAAAGCCAGACTTTTTTTTTTCACATGTTCACACTTGCCAACACACTTTGGGCCAATCACTAGGAGAGGATGAGTTCTATTCCCGCCTTAGGTGTGAAAGCTGGCTGGGTGACTTTGGACCAATCACCAGGAAGGCGAGTTCTATTCCCGCCTTAGGCATGAAATCTGGCTGGGTGATTGGGCCAATCACCTGGAGACTGTGAGTTCTAGTCCCACCTTAGGGCGACTTTGGGCCAATCCCTCTTACTCAACCCACCACAAGAGGAGAAAGGAGTATTAAGCATGTTAACCGCCTTGAGTTATTAATATGAGTAATATAAATCCCAGCTTTATTATTATATATACGCACACAGTTATAATTAAAGTTATATAGTTATAGTTAATCGAATTATGTGTGTGTGTGTATAGATAACTATAACTATATAACTTTAACTATAACTCTGTGTGTGTCTTTATTATATTATTATTGTTGTTGTTATTGTTATTATTGTTATATTAAAAGGATATAATATTTACTCTGTATTTACTGTCTCGATATATAGAGAGAGTTTTCTTCACAACAATCTTATGAGATGGGTTGGGCTGAGTAAGAGGGTGTGGCCCAAAGTCCTCCTAAGGCGGGTCTAGAACTTGCAGTCCCCTAGTGATTGGCCCAAAATCACCCAACCAGCTTTCATGACTAAGGCAGGACTAGAACTCACCGTCTCCTGGTGATTGGCCCAAAGTCATCCAGCCAGCTTTCATGCCTAAGGCAGGACTAGAACTCACAGTCTCCTGGTGATTGGCCCAAAGTCATCCAGCCAGCTTTCATACCTAAAATGGAACTAGAACTCACCATCTCCTGGTGACTGGCCCAAAGTTGCCCAACCAGCTTTCATGCCTAAGGCAGAACTAGAACTCACAGTCTCCTGGTGATTGGCCCAAAGTCATCCAGCCAGCTTTCATACCTAAAATGGAACTAGAACTCACCATCTCCTGGTGACTGGCCCAAAGTTGCCCAACCAGCTTTCATGCCTAAGGCAGAACTAGAACTCACAGTCTCCTGGTGATTGGCCCAAAGTCATCCAGCCAGCTCATACCTAAAACGGAACTAGAACTCCCCATCTCCTGGTGACTGGCCCAAAGTCACCCAACGCGTACATTTAAAGTGACAATAAAGGTATTATTTCTATTCTACTCTACTCTACTCTACTCTACTCTACTCTACTCTACTCTACTCTACTCTATTCTATTCTATCTCCGTTCTCCTGGCTGCACTCAAGCACGCCAGAGCCAGAAAAAGAGAAAAGCGAGATGCTGACTTAAGCAAACGGATCCAGCTGCCTAGCAATTCAACCCAAGATCAGCTCCCCCAATCCTCGTTAATCTCTGCAAAACATTTTCTCCCCCCTCTCACTGGCTTCTTTAAATAAATCCTGATTACCACTGACAGGGAATCTCCACAACCCACACAGGGAGAGAAAGACGGCAAAGAAACCCAGGCAAGGCCAACTGCTGCTCAAACAATTACAGGTAGTCAGTGGTGGGATTCAAATATGTGAATGGATGCCACTTCCGGAAGTCCGTTCTGGGCCTGGGCAACAAAAAAAAAACTAGCTACCGGTTCTGCCAAACTGGTGCGAACTGGCTGAATCCCACCACTGCAGGTAGTCCTCAACTTACGACTGTAAGGGAGCCCCAAAATTACTGTTGTTAAGCCAGGCAGTGGGGAGGAGAGTTTTGCGTCGTTTTTACAACTTTTCTTGCTCTGGTTGTTAAGTGAAATCACTGCAGTTGTTACAGGCAGGAATGAGGACCTCACTACGCTTCGGATATTCCTGGATGGAAAGATTCCTTTAACTTGTACATATTTTAATCTTGTTTTTCGACATTTTAAGTTTCGCGTCGCCTGGTATGCCCCGATTTCAATTGTGACGCTTCTGGCACAAACCAACAAACGGCAGTTGTTAAGTTAGCCACGCGGTCGTTAAGTGAGTCTCTGCTTGTCAGATGGTCACAAAAGGGGATCGCGTGACTCCTGGACACTGCAACAGCCATAAGTATGAGTCCGTTGCCAAGCATCCAAATGTTGACCATGAGGACGTCGCAACGGTCGTTAAGTGTGAAAAACGGGCCGTAAGTCAGTGCCGCTGTAACTTGAAACGGACACGAAATGAATGGTTGTAAATCGAGGCCCTCTTGTTACGAAAATAAGGGGAGGTGATTTGAAATTTCTGAACTGGCAGAAAACGAAATGTTATTTTGGAAAAAAAAAAGAAAAAAAGAAAAAGCTTGGTAGTACGAGAAGGCAACGAAGAAACCGGGATGGAGAATTCTGGCTTGTAATTAATGAGAACTGTCACGCCGCCTTCCCTTTTTCCCCGAGAAAACTGCCTCTTCTTCTCCTCCTGGCTCTCGAAGAGAGATCCTCCTCTTGAGATCCGGGATTATAAACAGAAATGGCATGAGAAAACCGTCCAATAAACATTTTAGACTTATGTTGATGGTGGTCTCTTGTGGCCAAACACACACTGGCGAGAGTGACAGATTACAGCAGTTCTTTCTCAACCTTGGCAACTTTTAAGACGTCTGGACTTCAACTCCCAGGATTCCCCAGGGAGTTGAAGTCCAGACATCTTAAAAGTTGCCAAGGTTGAGAAACGTAGAATATAGAACAGAGAATGGGCTGGAGCCTTGGACGTTTCAGCACCAGCGTGGCAAACCGAACGCTGCTCCTTGACAGCAGAGCTAACGACGACAAAGACTAAGGAACTGGTGGGTAGACAGGCTCCTTAGAATCTCTCCAGGCAAGGAGAGGACAGGAGATTGCCCACTTGTGCTCCGGTTGACTGCGCCACGCAGGGAGACTTCAGGACAGCAGTTTTCTGCAGGTTTGAGGGGCAAGGGATGGCAGAGTTAGCCATATAAATTGGTTTGATAAATAATATTCTCATAAAGGGGACAGGACGTGTGGTTTTTACACTGTGGGTTTGCAACGTCCGGAGTCCCCTCTGTGTCAGTTAGGCAGCCATATAAATTTGTTAAATAAATAAATCAATAAATTTATTACAGATAGATAGATGATGGATAGATGGATAGATAGATAGACAGACAGACAGACAGATAGATAATTAGGTACGTAGGTAGGTAGATAGATAAATGATAAAGATATGGATGGAGATAGATAGATAGATAGATAGATAGATAGATAGATAGATAGATAGATAGATAGATAGATAGATAGATAGATAGATAGATAGATAGATAGATAGATAGATAGATAGATAGATAGACAGACAGACAGACAGACAATTAGGTATGCAGGTAGGTAAGTAGATAAATGATATGGAGATGGAGATGGAGATGGAGATGGAGATGGAGATGGAGATGGAGATGGAGATGGATAGATAGATAGATAGATAGATAGATAGATAGATAGATAGATAGATAGATAGACAGACAGACAATTAGGTATGCAGGTAGGTAAGTAGATAAATGATATAGAGATGGAGATGGAGAGATAGATGATAGATAGATAGATAGATAGATAGATAGATAGATAGATAGATAGATAGATAGATAATTAGGTACGTAGGTAGGTAGGTAGATAAATGATATAGATATAGATAGATAGATAGATAGATAGATAGATAGATAGATAGATAGATAGATAGATAGATAAAGATAGATTGATGATAGATAATTAGGTATGTAAGTAGGTAGATAAATGATAAAGATAGAGCTAGATGGATGGATGGATGGACAGACAGACAGATAGATAGATCATGCTCACAATCACACCTGGGACTTTTAAATGACATTAAGATCGCAAACCTCACTTTCTAATCACCTTCAGGAATTGCCTATTAATTCTTAATCTGAATTCTTAATTTAATTCATCTTGAGGCTATTAGTGACCTTCACAATGACAGTTTTGAAGAGTTTGGGTGAGATGAGTTTATTTTCAGCACTGAACAGAGTAAGAAGGAGGAGGAGGAGGGAAGGGGAGGAAGAAGCAGAAGCAGGAGGAGCAGGAGGAGAAGAGGAAGAGGAAGAGGAAGAAGAAGAAGAAGAAGAAGAAGAAGAAGAAGAAGAAGAAGAAGAAGAAGAAGAAGAAGAAGAAGAAGAAGAAGAAGAAGAAGAAGAAGAATCTTCAGCAAACTTCCCTCCATCTGATGCCTTTCAAACGTTCTATCTTCAGCTCCTATAATCCAAGCACTGCACTATCAAAGGATTTGGGCAAACCCAACACATCTGGAACCAGCAGAGGTGAAGAGGCTAGTTGCAAAATCTGCTTCCAATGCACAAAGAGAGGCCAATACATTTTCTAACCAAAATAAACTAAGATGCTGCCCCAGAGCACATTAACACTCCGCTCTGCTCTTTGGCCACACCTCAAACATCTGCCTGGCTGGCGGCAACTAGCATCCGTCCATCAACCAACAACCGACTCCAAATGCTGACTCAGCATTCGGAGAAACTGACACCCAGCACAGCTGGAGGGCGCCAAGTTGGGGAAGGATGAGACTCAGCCTCCCCGTCTCTCAGTCTTCCTTGCCACAGCTCAGATGCTCCGGCTGTCACACGTCATGTAAACAGTCGTAGAGCTCTTCAGCTAGGCTGCAAACATCTGCTGATGGGCGGCAATTAGCAGGCGGCGAAGCGAAGTTGAAACGGCATCATTTTGGCATCCCTAGCCACTGGAGAAGGGGAAAGCCAGGGTTAGGGCCAGCTCCGTCCACATGCACACCTGGCCCGTTTTGTAACACACACACACACACACACTCTCCTGGGGGAGATGACAGATGCATTTGCTTTGAGCTGTGACTGTCATCAGGGGCGCAAAAGTAACTCTGTGTGAATTCCTTGAGTTTTGCTTGACCGCGAAAGACAAGGGGACATAAGAGAAGCTGGGAGAAATATCAACAACCTAAGATATGCAGATGATACCACTCTAATGGCAGAAAGTGAAGAGGAACTAAAGAGCCTCTTGTTACGAGTGAAGAAGGAGAGTGCAAAAGTTGGGTTGAAACTAAACATTAAGAAAACCAAGATCGTGGCATCCGGCCCTCTCAATTCCTGGCCAATAGATGGGGGGAAAATGGAGGGAGTGACAGATTTTATTTTCCTGGGCTCCAGGATCACTGCAGATGGGGACTGCAGCCAAGAAATTAAAAGACGTTTGCTCCTGGGGAGGAAAGGCATGGCAAATCTAGGCAACACACTAAAAAGCAGAGACATCACCCTGCCAACAAAAGTGCGTATAGTCAAGGCTATGGTCTTCCCAGTTGCAATGTATGGCAGTGAAAGTTGGACCATAAGAAAGGCCGAGCGCCAAAGAATGGAGGCCTTTGAACTCTGGTGCTGGAGAAGACTCCTGCGAGTCCCTCGGACTGCAAGGCGATCAAACCGGTCAGTCCTAGAGGAGATCAACCCTGACTGCTCTTTAGAAGGCCAGATCCTGAAGTGGAAACTCAAATCCTTTGGCCACCTAATGAGAAGGAAGGACTCACTGGAGAAGAGCCTCATGCTGGGAAAGATCGAGGGCAAGAGAAGAAGGGGACGACAGAGAAGGAGGTGGCTGGATGGAGTCCCTGAAGCAGTAGGCGTGAGCCTAAATGGACTCCAGAAGATGGTAGAGGACAGGAAGGCCTGGAGGAACGTTGTCCGTGGGGTCGCGATGGGTCGGACACGACTTAGCAACTAACAACAACAGAATAGAATAGAATAAGAAATGGAATGGAATTAGAATAGAATAGAATAGAATTTTTATAAACTTTATGCAGAATTGACTTGCGAGGCCGCTGTGTGGTGCAATTAGTTCACACGGTGTAATAAGATGGAGGGTTTGTTGTCCCTGTGAGTTGGGGGGTGGGAGCATGAAGGGAGGCTCAGCTAATCTCAATGTATACATGGTTGTACTTTGACAATAAAGGTTCATTCAATAGAATAGAATAGAATAGAATAGAATAGAATAGAATAGAATAGAATAGAATAGAATAGAATAGAATAGAATAGAATAGAATAGAATAGAATAGAATAGAATAGAATGGAATGGAATGGAATGGAATGGAATGGAATGGAATGGAATGGAATGGAATGGAATAGAATAGAAAACAGAGATTGAAATAGAATAGAATAGAATAGAATAGAATAGAATAGAATAGAATAGAATGGAATGGAATGGAATGGAATGGAATGGAATGGAATGGAATGGAATGGAATAGAATAGAACAGAACAGAACAGAATGGAATGGAATAGAATAAGGAACGGAACGGAACAGAATAGAAATAATACCTTTATTATCACTTTAAATCTACGCTAATCAGCATATATATGAAAATGAGATTTTGTTGCATACAGCTCTCCAAGGGTAACCACCTCCAAAATGCACCAAATAAAGATAACAAAATAATCAATTATTCACATACCTGCAGGCACACACCTATCTGGCCCATAGATGAGATTCATCTCTCTAAGATCATTAGGTTCTCTGTTGGGCAGGCAGAAAACCAGAGTCAGAATGAAGGACAGGAACCTTAATCTGACTGTCCAAGAATCATGGAGAAAGTTCCTTCGTCTGACTCCAGCCAACCTCCCCGCTCGCTTCATCCTTCTGGCACTGTGAATCATAGTACGGATGACGGTTCCTGGAACACGCCTCACTTCTCCTTGCTGTAAACCAGCATTAGACTCACAGGTGGTTCCTGGAATAGGCCTCAATTCTCCTTGCTGTAAACCAGCATTAGACTCACAGGTGGTTCCTGGAATAGGCCTCAATTCTCCTTGCTGTAAACCAGCATTAGACTCACAGGCAATTCCTGGAATAGGCCTCAATTCTCCTTGCTGTAAACCAGCATTAGACTCACAGGTGGTTCCTGGAATAGGCCTCAATTCTCCTTGCTGTAAACCAGCATTAGACTCACAGGTGGTTCCTGGAATAGGCCTCAATTTTCCTTGCTGTAAACCAGCATTAGACTCACAGGCGATTCCTGGAACGAGCCTCACTTCTCCTTGCTGTAAACCAGCATTAGACTCACAGGTGGTTCCTGGAATAGGCCTCAATTCTCCTTGCTGTAAACCAGCATTAGACTCACAGGCGATTCCTGGAACGAGCCTCACTTCTCCTTGCTGTAAACCAGCATTAGACTCACAGGTAGTTCCTGGAATAGGCCTCAATTCTCCTTGCTGTAAACCAGCATTAGACTCACAGGCAATTCCTGGAATAGGCCTCAATTCTCCTTGCTGTAAACCAGCATTAGACTCACAGGTGGTTCCTGGAATAGGCCTCAATTCTCCTTGCTGTAAACCAGCATTAGACTCACAGGTGGTTCCTGGAATAGGCCTCAATTCTCCTTGCTGTAAACCAGCATTAGACTCACAGGCGATTCCTGGAACGAGCCTCAGTTCTCCTTGCTGTAAACCAGCATTAGACTCACAGGTGGTTCCTGGAATAGGCCTCAATTCTCCTTGCTGTAAACCAGCATTAGACTCACAGGTAGTTCCTGGAATAGGCCTCAATTCTCCTTGCTGTAAACCAGCATTAGACTCACAGGCGATTCCTGGAACGAGCCTCAGTTCTCCTTGCTGTAAACCAGCATTAGACTCACAGGTAGTTCCTGGAATAGGCCTCAATTCTCCTTGCTGTAAACCAGCCTTAGGCTCATATAAGCTGGACAAACCATTATAGTCTCCTCATGATGTCCCAGAGCTGTTGTGCTACCCATGGGACACATTTGTCTTTGGGTGTGGTTGTGAAGCACAAGTTTTCTCTTTCTCCCTCACTAATCGAAGGCATGCAATTCTAGACACACGCATGGCTTCCCCGGAAGGGGATGCCGGGTTATTAAACTGTACTTATTGGCAAGATGTAAATGTCAGCCCTTCGAAATGAAGGTAGGTCCTCGTCTTACCAGAGTTCGTTTAGTGACCATTCAAAGTTACAACGGCACTGGGGAAAAAACGTGAATTACAACTGTTTTTCACACTTACGACCTGTGGGAAGAATCCAGAAATATTTGGGGGAATATTAAAAAGGCAACATGTATTTCTCCAAGCTCTTTAAAAAGGAAGAAACTTGTCCCGTTCTCCCCCCCCCCCCCCCCCCCCGCCATCCAAACAACTCAACAGAAACCAGCTTTTAGAAATGCAAATTTAATCATCCATTCAGGAAGGTTGGAGCCAGGAAAATAGAAATTAGGAAGATCTACATACCCCCACCCAAATTCTAAGGAAACATAATAGGATTAACCCACCACCATCAGAATACCAGAAAGGCACACTCAGACTCAGGTCAAAGTTCATGCTCCAGGAACAAATCCAAACAAAAGCCCAAAAAGGTATAAAAACCCACCACTCCCAGCTACATGTGGTCACTTTTTTCCCCCCAAAAGCCATCTTTCTGTCTGGCTCTCCTCTTCAATAAACGACAACTTAGACCCTAAAACATTAGCAAGTATGTATCCGAACTGCCAGCCCAAATGTTGGAGGTGTGGCTGTGAGGATGCAACGTATTTTCATATATGGTGGACTTGTAAAAAGGTTAAAGCTTTTTGGATTAAAATTTGGTGGAATATGCAAAAGATATTTAAGAAAAGGATAAAGTTTTCTCCGCAATTGTTTTTATTGGGTATTATTACAGATACTACTGTTATAGATACAAAGTTGATGTTGAATTTAATTACGGCAGCGAGCAGTGGCGTAGCGTGGGGGGTGCAGGGGGGGCCGGCCGCACCGGGCGCAACATCTGGGGGGGGCGCGCTCGCACTGAGCTGCTCAGGGAGCCCCAAGGGCTGCACAGAGTCGGCTTGGCTCCGCTCTCGAGCTGCTCTTTCTTGCAAAGCGAAACGAGTCCGGCAGGTGAGATGGGCGGCCACATAAACTGAATAAAATAAATAGAAGCGCCCAACTCTCCGCCCAGGCTCAGGCCAACCGCAAGCGCCCCGCAGGCGCCCCGGCAGGCTTGGCCGAGCGAAGACGGACCCGCCGGCCGGCTGGCCTAGCTTCGTGCGCATGCGTGGCTTTATTTAGCGGGGCTCACGTGCGAGCTTGAATGCAGCGGCTCTTGCAGGTCGGAGCCCCGCCCAGCCGCCCTCGAGAGGGACCCGGAAGCATCCCGCATGCGCGCGACTCTTCTTGGAAAGTCTACGCCGCTGCGGGGCGCGTCTTTTCGGCAGTGCCATGACGTCACTGGGTTAGGGGGCGCAAATTGCCCCGGGTGCTGACAACCCACGCTACGCCACTGGCAGCGAGACTTTTAGTAGCGCAATATTGGAAGAAGGAAGAACTGCCGACTATAGAAGAGTGGACTTTGAAAGTTTCTAACTTGGCGGAAATGGCAAAGATTTCAGCATATTTGAAAGATCAATCGCAACAGAGATACATTGTGGAATGGAGAAGATGGATTGAATATATTCAGAATACATATGGGACTATCATTTAGCATTTGAATAAGTAGCGGATTTTTATGACGTATAATTAGTTAGTAGTTATTTTATTAATACTTTGACTATGGAGAGTTAAAGTGTGATAGAATGTAATGTTTTATTATTGTTGTTAGCATATCTTAGATTATGCTTGTTTGTATTATTATACCCTGTATTCAGCTCTGGGAAGTCGGGGAGGGGGGAGGGGAGGGGGGGGTTGGGGAGAGGGGAGGGGGAGGAGGGGGGTTTTTGTATTCAAAAATGTATTGTAAAACTTTTCAATAAAAAAATAAAATAAAATAAACAACTTTCTTTCTAAAAGCAGTCTCCATGTTGTTTATTCCCGGCTTGGACTGGATGCTGGTGAAGATTTTTCTTTCAAACAGACCATTGCAGCACCCCCACGGTCACGGGGTCAAAATTCAGACACTTGGCAACGGACTCGTATTTATGACAGTCGCAGTGTCCCGGGGGTGGGGTGGGTCACGTGATCCCCTTTGGTGACCTTCTGACCAGCACAGTCCATGAGGAAGCCCGATTTACTTAACGACCATGTGCCTTGTCTAAACAAGTGCAGCGATTCACTTCACAACGGTGGCAGGAAAGGTCTTAAAATGCGGGGAGCTGACTTAACAAAGGTCTCACTTTGGGGCTCAACTGTGGTCCTAATTCAAGGACTAACTGTATATCAAGCCCCTCCCTTGCCTCCAGTTGGAACACCACGTTCTTCCATTTTGCACTTAACAACCCTCCTGTAAGGGAGGCCGCCCTGAGAAAACAGCCAGCCCAAAGCCATCCAACTGAGTTGCAGTGGCTGAATCCCTCAAACCAGGGGTCCACAACCCCCAATCCGTGGACCAGCACCGGTCCGTGGCGTGCCAGCAACCGGTCTGCACAAACAAGCGAAGCTCCATCCATGGGATGCAGGTAGCACACCAAACCGTGCACCCACCGGTCCACGGAAAAAACCTCTCTCCACGGAACCTGGTTCCTGGTGTGCAAAAGGTTGGGGACCCCTGCTGTGGAGACTACTCTACAGAAGCTGCCGCCATTGTGAAGGTGAGGTGTCCACCACCCAACCACCAAATGTCATTGTCTCCGTTGGTTATCCTGTGTGCTTGCAGGACAAAGACATCGCGTCCCAATGTTTGCAAGGAAAACCCGAGGAATTCCAAGTTCAAGCACAGGGGAAGAAGCAGCTCTTTTGCCCAAACCTATTTTATAGAAAGGGTTCTGGGAAAACCGAGCGCGTCTCCGAGCAGCTGTGGTTTCTGATTTATGGGACACCCTGTTCTTCCAGCTTTGCGTTTTGCAATCCACGGGGACTGGGATGGGCTACCGATGTCGGTCAACAAACCACATAAAGTGCGACTTACTTTGTTTAAAGCGATATCGCCCCTCTGTGATGTTTATCAATAGCTCGAGTGGGCGAGCATACCTAACACTCCTTCCTCGTCCGATTTTCCCCACAACTACCACCCCGTGAGGAGGGTTGGGGCTGAAAGAGAGGGGCTGGCCCAAAGTCACCCAGCCGGCTTTCATGAGAGACTAGAACTCACCATCTCCTGCTGAGTGGCCCAAAGTCACCCACCCAGTCTTCATGCCTGAGGCGGGACTAGAATTCCCCATCTCTTGGTGATTGGCCTAAGGACACCCAGCTGGCTTTCATGCCTATGGCGGTACTAGAACTCACCATCTCCTGGTGATTGGCCCAAAGTTACCCAGTTGGTTTTCATGCCTAAGGTGGGACTAGAACTCACCATCTCCTGGTGATTGGCCCAAAGTCACTCAGCCGGCTTTCATGCCTAAGGTGGGACTAGAACTCATTGTCTCCTGGTGATTGGCCTAAGGACACCCAGCCTGCTTTCATGGTTAAGGTGGGACTAGAACTCACCATCTCCTGGTGATTGGCCCAAAGTCACCAAGCCGGCTTTCATGCCTAAGGCGGGACTAGAACTCACCGTCTCCTGGTGATTGGCCGAAAGTTAGCCAGTTGGTTTTCATGCCTAAGGCAGGACTAGAACTCACCATCTCCTGGTGATTGGCCCAAAGTCACTCAGCCGGCTTTCATGGTTAAGGCAGTACTAGAACTCACCGTCTCCTGGGGATTGGCCCAAAGATATTTCCAGACAGTGAGAACAATTAACCAGTGGAACAGCCTGCCTCCAGAAGTTGCGAATGCCCCAACACTGGAGGTTTTTAAGAAGAGGTTGGACAAACCTTTGTCTGAAATGTTACAGGGTCTTCTGTATGAGCAGGGGGTTGGACTAGAAGACCTCCGAGATCCCTTCCAGCTCTGTAATTCTATCTTCTATGTAAGCAAAATCAGTAGCTGTTGCTCTACTTGACATTTTATTTCTGTGATGGGGTAGAAAAATCCCGCACAAGGAAAATGTCATTTTTTGCCTTCACAATTCCACCAGTGGTACGTGGAGAACTCCCAAGGACACCCGACCGATTCATTTACAACCCTCTCTGAAAATCTTTCCAAACAGAGATGAGTACTTGAATCATTTAGAAATACAGCTATGAGCTCGTAAGGTAAGAAGAGACAGCAAATCCGGTCCCTAGGTAGTTCACATAGAGTATGCCATTCATTCCACCCTTTTTCTGCATCAACCTGAAAAGCGCTTTTTTTTTCTTTTTTTTTTAATAACAGCAGAAGAAGGTGGAATCCTGGAAAATAGCTTCTCACAAAATACACATAGCTGAATGTCTCTTCTCTGAAAGGGATTTCAAAGATGAATGCATGTAGCTGCTCGATGGAGCTCAGCCAGCAGACTCCGGGGGGGGGGGATTACGGTGGCATACAATACTGATAATAAAAGTATAGGAAATAGGATGGCATAGGATAGGATAGGATAGGATAGGATAGGATAGGATGGGATGGGATGGGATGGGATGGGATGGGATGGGATGGGATGGGATGGGATGGGATGGGATGGGATGGGGTGGGATGGGAGAGGGGAGGGGAGGGGAGAGAGGAGGGGAGGGGAGAGAGGAGGGGAGAGGATGGGGAGAGGGGAGGGGAGAGGATGGGGAGAGGAGAGGAGAGGAGAGGAGAAGGGAGAGAATGGGGAGAGGAGAGGGGAGGAAAAAGGAGAAGGGAGGAGAGGAGAGGAGAAGGGAGAGAAGAGGGAGAGGAGAAAAGAGGAGAGAAGAGGGGAGGAAAGAAAAGAGGAGAGGAGAGGAGAGGAGAGGAGAGGAGAGGAGAGGAGAGGAGAAGGGAGAGAACGGGGAGAGGAGGGGAGGAAAAAGGAGAAGGGAGGAGAGGAGAGGAGAGGAGAAGGGAGAGGAGAGGGAGAGGAGAAGAGGAGAGAAGAGGGGAGGAAAAAGGAGAGGAGAGGAGAGGAGAGGAGAGGAGAGGAGAGGAGAGGAGAGGAGAGGAGAAGGGAGAGAACGGGGAGAGGGGAGGAAAAAGGAGAAGAGAGGACAGGAGAAGAGAAGAGGAGAAG
This sequence comes from Vipera latastei, assembly GCA_024294585.1. Lineage (NCBI taxonomy): Eukaryota > Metazoa > Chordata > Lepidosauria > Squamata > Viperidae > Vipera > Vipera latastei. The sequence goes on from CM044359.1 coordinate 4,412,790, forward strand.
AGAATGGGGAGAGGGGAGGGAAAAGAGAAGAGAGGAGAAGAGAGAGAACAGGGGGAGGGGAGGGGAGGGGAGGGGAGGAAAAAGGAGAAGGGAGGAGAGGAGAGGAGAGGAGAGGAGAGGAGAGGAGAGGAGAGGAGAGGAGAGGAGAGGAGAGGAGAGGAGAGGAGAGGAGAGGAGAGGAGAGGAGAAGGGAGAGAAGAGGGAGAGGAGACAAGAGGAGAGGAGAGGGGAGGAAAAAGGAGAGGAGAGGAGAGGAGAGAACGGGGAGAGGAGAACAGGGAGAGGGGAGGAGAGGAGAGGGGAGGAGAGGAGAAGGGAGAGAATGGGGAGAGGGGAGGGAAAAGAGAAGAGAGGAGAAGAGAGAGAACGGGAGAGGAAAGGGGAGGGGAGGAGAGGAAAAAGGAGAAGGGAGGAGAGGAGAGGACCAGGGAGAGGAGAGGGAGAGGAGACGAGAGGAGAGGAGAGGGGAGGAAAAAAGAGAGGAGAGGAGAGGAGAAGGGAGAGAACAGGGAGAGGAAAGGAGAAGGGAGGGGATGGTGAGAGGGAGGAGGGGAGGAAGAGAGGTGGGGGAGAGGGGAGGGGAGGAAAAAGGAGAAGGAAAGAGAGGAGAGGGGAGGGGATCACGTGACCCTGGGGAGGCAGCAACGGTTGTGTGAAAAAAAGATCCTAAGTCCCTTTTCCCAGTGTCGTTCACTTTTGAACGGTCACTAAATGAACGGTCGTATGTGGGGGACACCTGTACAGGAGATCTACTGTATATGGCTTTTCTCCTCCAAACTTTCCTTTCCTTTCGGAAAGGGGAAAATAGCAAATGCCCAGCCATCCGCAAAAGAGCCAAGAACGGCGCTGAGGTGGCAGCCATCCAGTTCTGGAATCCCTTTCGGACTCCTTTCTGGGTGTTCGTTCCTCTCCCGCCAGGGAGCTTTGCCGCTCTCTTACCGTGCGAGCCGGCCTGGCGGAAGTTTTTATGCTCGATTTACAAGGATTCTGGATCCCAGCTGACAAGTTCAAAGAGCAGAAACAGCCTGATTTATGACTCGCACGCCCGCAAGAACCCAGTAATTGCAAATTCAGCCATCAAACCGTTTTAAAAACTGGCCAGCTTCATTCTTTTTGCAGGAGGCGAAGGGAAGGCAGCCCAAACTTCGGCGTTCAAAGTTAGCGGCAAGCTTACCAATTCTGCTGGGCTAATGACAAGGTCAAACTATGATATCTTCAATCAGTTTAATCAAGGATGGAGCTGGAAGGCAGCTCAAGGTCTTCTAGACCAACCCCCTGTTCAAAACGGAGACCTCAGACCAGGGCGCTTCAATCTTGGCCCTTTTATGACTTGTGGACTTCAACTCCCAGAATCCCTCGGCCAGTGTGCCACGCTAGCCGAGGGATTCTGGGAGTTGAAGTCCACAAGTCATAAAAGGGCCACGTTTGAAGAGCCCTGACCTATACCATTTCAGACAAATGGTTGTCCAGTCTCTTCTTTAAAAACCTTCCAGGGCTGAAGTTATGGCTGCATTAACAGAGCGATAGAATCAAATCACGTCAGGCACTAACACCACTCTATAAAGTCTTAGTAAGGCCACACTTGGAATATACTGCCTCCAGTTTTGGTCACCACGATGTAAAAAAGGTGTTGAGACTCTAGAAAGAGTGCAGAGAAGAGCAACAAAGATGATCAGGGGACTGGGGGCTAAAATATATCAAGAACGGTGGCTGGAATTGGGTAGGTCTAGTTTATTTTATTTTATTTATTTATTTTAATTCCATTTATATCCCGCCCTTCTCCGAAGACTCAGGGCGGCTTACAAACTTAGCAGTAGCCTTCATTCTATGTATATGCCTGCTTATTAGGGCTTTCACACACACCCCAAGCGGCATTATTACAAAGTCAGCTTAATTGCCCCCAACAATCTGGGTCCTCATTTTACCTACCTCGGAAGGATGGAAGGCTGAGTCAACCTTGAGCCTGGTGGGACTCGAACCTGCACTAATTGCAGGCAGCTGGTGTTACTTAAGGAGGCATTAGCCCACTGCTCCACCAAGTTTAATGGAGTTTAATGGAGAGACGGACGAGGGATGACATGATAGCAGTCTTCCAATATCTCAGGGGCTGCCCCAAAGAAGAGGCAGTCAAGCTGTTCTCCAAAGGGCCCGAAGGCAGGACAAGAAGCAATGGATGGAAACTAACGAAAGAGAGACACAACCTAGAACTAAGGAGAAACTTCCTGACAGTTAGAACAATTAACCAGTGGAACAACCTGCCTCCGGAAGCCGTGAATGCTCCAACACTGCACAGCCACTTGTCCCAAAGGGTATAGGGTTTCCTGCTTCAGCAGGGGGTTGGACTAGATGACCTGCAAGTTCCCTTCCAACTCTGTTATTTGGTTAAATCACCAAGTAATAAAGTTTATTGTACCAGTTCAGCAACTGCGCTTTAGTTGAAAAACTGTACAGGGAGTCCTCAATTTTATGACCACAAACAGGACCGGAATTTCCACTGCTAAGCAAGATAGTTGTTAAGCAGTTGTGCCGGATTGGATGACCCCCATTTTGCCCTGGTCATTAAGCAAATCACTGCAGTTCTTAAGTGAGTTTTGCAGCCATTAAACTGCTATTAAATCTGCCTTCTCCCATTGATTTTGCTTGTCGGAAGCCAGTTAGGAATATCACAACCTTTGATCATGTGACCCGGGGATGTTTCAGCCATCATAAATTAAAACCGGGTTGCCAAGCACCCCAATTCTGACCACATGACCATGAGGATACTGCCACAGTCGTAAGTGCAAGGACCAATCATGTCACATTTTCACTGGCGCTGTGATTTTGAATGGTCACTAAATGAATGTTGTAAGTTGAGAACTAAGGTAGCGCAAGAAACCATGGCTTAACTGAATCGGTCTCTTACTAGGAGAAGAAAGACAAGTTGTACAAATGTTTTATTATTATTATTATTATTATTATTATTATTATTATTATTATTATTATTATTATTATTATTATTATTATTATGCACCTTGGAGATCATCTAGTCCAACCTCCTGCTCAGGCAGGAAACCCTACACCATTTCAGACAAATGGCTGTCCAGTCTCTTCTTAAAAACTTCCAGCGTTGGAGCATTCACCGCTTCTGGAGGCAGGTGGTTCTACTGGTTAATTGTTCTAATTGTCAGGAAGTTCCTCCTTAGTTCTAGGTTGCTTCTCTCCTTGGTCAGTTTCCATCCGTTGCTTCTTGTCCTGCCTTCAGGTGCTTTGGAGAACAGCTTGACTGCCTCTTCTTTGGGGCAGCCCCTGAGATATTGGACCACTGCTATCATGTCACCCCTCACCCTTCTCTTCATTAAACCAGACATACCCAACATACCCAATATATATATATATACCGGTATATATATATATATATATATATATATATATATATATATATATATATATATATATGTATATATATATATGTTAAATGTTTGTTGCATTCAGAATACACTTGCTTGATCCCAGACACGGGACAAATCTTATTTCCTGTTTCACCCTAGGCCAAGGCCATCTACAGGCAGTAGCCACAGCAGTGGCAGCTCATATTTGTTGTAAATTTTTTGGCTTGCTAACAAAGAATAAAGGGAGACCGATATGATCATTTCAAACATTTGTTCTCATCAGTCAGCCATACCCTTCTGAGATTCAAACCTGGGCCGACTGCGTCTTAAGCAGTTGCTTTAACCCCTAGGCCACAGGGCGCTCGCTCTCTCTCTCTCTCTCTCTCTCTCTCTCTCTCTCTCTCTCTCTCTCTCTCTCTCTCTCTCTCTCTCTCTCTCTCTCTCTCTCTCTCTCTCTCTCTCTCTCTCTCTCTCTCTCTCTCTCTCTCTCTCTCCCTCCCTCCCCTCCCCTCCCTCCCTCCCTCCCTCCCTCCCTCTCTCTCTCTCTCCTGAAAAGCAAGGAAGATATGTGTTAAATGTTTGTTAAGCATTTTGTTAAGCATATATACACACACACCACACACATACAGTATATATATTCTGCTTTGCCCACCATTTCTCCCCAAGTACATTTCCAGTTTGAGCTGGGTCACAAGCCAATGCATTTTGCAAATATTTGCATGCAAGGTCCGCTGTGAACATTAGAGTGCCCAAATTTCCAATCTGAAGATTTATACCATTTCTTATACATGGGAGTCTCGGTGGCTTTGGGGCTGGAAGGCGCAAGTATATATCATATATGCAAACCGATTCCAGATGACCAGCATTATAGCCACACAGCCAGCTCGAACGGAGCCTAAGCAAGGTTTGGCTGTCAACTTCTGGCTAATTCATTGCTAAGGATGACCAGAGGGGAAATTACAACCAGCCAAGCTTGAGATTGGCTGGCTGCAAAAAAAAAAAAAAGTAAAATAAATTATTCCTCTGGGTCATGAGTTCAAATCTTCGGGAAAGAGTAAATGCCACCATATGAATCTCAGGTCCTGTTCACGCATTGCAAAAGCTGAGTTTGGAAGTTATTTCCTGGTCATGCTGAGGCACGGCTGTTCCCCTTTTTTGCAACAGGGAGGACGCTGAAAACTATAAAACTGAGGAGAGATATTCAGAATGGGGGCTGGCTGGCCTGGGAGGCCTCTTCAGACTGGAAACTGAAACCCTGATAAGAAATTTGAAAAAGGACAGGTCCTGGATGAAGTTGTTTCTTAACCTAGGCAAGGTTTAGAGTTGTGGACTCCAAACCCCCAGTATTCCCAAACCAGCAAGCTTTAAGATGGGCGGACTTCAACTCCGAATTCCCCAGCCAGCAAGCTTTAAGATGGGTGGACTTCAACTCCCAGAATTCCCCAGCCAGCATGTTTTAAGATGGGTGGACTTCAACTCCCAGAATTCCCCAGCCAGCCTGCTTTAAAATGGGTAGATGTCAACTCCCAGAATTCCCCAGCCAGCAAGCTTTAAGATGGGTGGACTTCAACTCCCAGAATCCCCCAGCCAGCATGATTTAAGATGGGTGGACTTCAGTTTCCAGAATTCCTCAGCCAGAACGCTTTAATTTCAGACTGTGATATTAGTAATGCCAGATGTGCTCCACATCTTATACAGCCACTTGTTTAGTGACCATTCAAAGTTATAGGTAGTCCTCGACTTACAGTCACAACTGAGGCCAAAATTTCTGCCACTAAGTGAGACAGTTGTCAATACCTACCGACTTCCAAGCACCCAAATTTTGGACACAGGATCGTGAGGTTGCTGCATGGTTGTGAGTGCAAAAACTGGTTGTATGTCACTTTTTTTTAGGGCGGTTATAACTTTGAACAGTCACTAAATGAACGTTTATATGTGGAGACGGACTCCACGTACTTCTGTGGAAAGTCACACACACACACACACACACCAGAGAAGGAAATATTAAAAGGGCAGAAAAAATTTTCTCAAAGGACCTTAAAGAGGCAGAAAAGCTTGCCCGGTTTTCTTCATAGCCCCAAGTCTCCCTCCCACCCAAAGCAGAAACCAGCTCTGTAGAAATGCAGATGTGATAATCCATTCAGGAAGGTTGGAGGCCCCCAGCTAGAAGATTAAGAAGACGAAGACACCTAAAATCTACATACCCCACCCAAACGCTAAAACAGGACATAATAGGATTAACCCACAGATGCCAAAGGGACACAGATCAGAATACATGACACAGGGAATACAAAGCCTCAAACAGGAACAGGAAACAACTCCAAACAAAAGCCCCAGAAGGTATAAAAACCCACTCCCTACATGTGCTCTCTCTTTTTTTTTCTTCCAGAGCCATCTTCCTGTCTGGCTCTCCTCTTCAATAAACTGCAACCTTCTTTCTAAAGCAGTCGCCATGTTGTTTATTCCCGGCTTGGGCTGAACCACGATGAAGACATTTCCTTCAACACTTCATAATAATATAATATAATATAATATAATATAATATAATATAATATAATATAATATAATATAATATAATAATATAATATAATATAATATAATATAATATAATATAATATAATATAATATAATATAATATAATATAATATAATATAATATAATAATAATGAGGACCCAGATTGTTGGGGGCAATTAAGCTGACTTTGTAATAATGCCGCTTGGGGTGTGTGTGAAAGCCCTAATAAGCAGGCATATACATAGAATGAAGGCTACTGCTAAGCTTGTAAGCCGCCCTGAGTCTTCGGAGAAGGGCGGGATATAAATGGAATTAAAATAAAAATAAAATAATCACCTAAAAAAAACAAACCCCAAATAAAATATCCCACAAAACAATCCCCAAACATTCCCATTCGTCAACTGGTCCAGCAAGTCAGAAGAAACCATCATAGACCACAGGCCAGGATCACACATCCAGCTAAATCAGGATTCACTACATCCTGGTTTGTTAAATAAACCACAATGGCCTGCTCCCAACTCACCAACCAAAATCAAGCAAAACTCCATTATATCTGAACGAGGACAACAAAAACCGGCTGAAATTCGAGAAAGTTGGTGTCAGAACCAAAAAAAAAACACCCCTCTTCCAATTTGTGAAATATATCCTGTCTCCTGAGATTTTTTTTTTTTACTGGAGTGTGTGTAACAGCAAGCCATAAACTTTACAAGTCTGGGAGTTTTTACTTGAAACCCCCGAGAGACTCCGAGGGTAGGCGACAGAGCGAGTAAAATAAAAATTCTCCTCTTTTTGGCAAGAAAAATAAAAGGGGCCAGAAGACAAAGAAACAGATTGCTTGTAAGGAAAAGAAAATCCCCATCTAGCTAGTCCTTGACGTGACCAGAAGGAGCCCAACATGTAGGTTGCTAAAGGAGACATTTGTTAAGTGAGTTTTGGCCCCGTTTTGCCACCTTCCTGGCCACCGTTGTTAAGCGAATCAATGCAGACGTTAAGCAAGGAAAAGGGTTGCGAAGTGAACCTGGCTTCCCCCACCGGCTTTGCTTGTCAGAAGGTCGCAGAAGGGGATCACATGAACCCGGGATGCTAGCAACCGTCATAAATATGAGTCAGTTGGCCAGAGTCTGAATTTGAAATCAGGTGACCCTGGGGATGTCATTAAGCGTGAAAACAATCATCGGCCACTTTTTCCAGGGCTGTTGTAGCTACAGTCACTAAATGAGTGTGTGTGAAAAACGGTGTGAAAAATGGTGGCGATAACTTCCAGAGTCATTAGGGGAGGCCTCGTTTGAAGGCAACTTTTTTTCAGTGCCGTTGTGACTTTGAACGGGTGCTCAATGAATGGCCGTATGTTCGAGGACTGCTGTCATTGGATAAATTGACTCCTGCTTGAGCAGGGGGTTGGACTGGAGCAGAGATCACGAAAGATAGGGGGGAAGCATTTTACATGCCCGCACATGCGCACAGACAGGTCAGGGCCGCAAGCATGTGCGTGATGCAAACGGGGCGGAGCTAATGCACACATGATACTCACTAACCCTGCCCCATTCTTCTGCAGAACGCCGTTTATGTGCCCTGAGGCACAGCACTGACTTGTTTTCACACAGCGCAGCAACATGGCGTCCCATTTTTGCACCCCATGGCCCGGCGGTTGTCCCATTTTTACACCCAGTTGGTGTCCCGGTTTTGCGCCGCATGGTGCGGCAGTGTCTCATTTATACACCCAGCAGCACAGCGGTGTCCCATTTTTGCGCCCCGAGGTGCGGTGTGAGCCCCGTTTTTGCACCCTGAGGCGTGGTGGCATCCCATTTTTGCACCCTAAGGCGCGGCAGCGGCCCATTTTTGCACCGCATAGCGCAGCATCCTGTTTTGTGCCTTGTGGCCGCAGCACTAGCGCGAGTGGGGGTATGTACGCACACAGGTGCGCACACTGGCCAGCATGTCCCCACAGCCTGGTGGCCAGCAGCCTACGGCCCACTACCGGGCCGTGGCCCACAGATTGGGGGACCCCTGGACTAGAGGACCTCCACCATCTCTTCCAACTGTGTTATTCTGTTATTCTGACTATGAGTTTCTAGAGTTTTCCTTCAAGCTGTTTTCCCAAAACAGACGAGAAAATTATTAAGCAATAAACGTCAGTCAGTAACTCGTCAGCAGGACTTCTTCTGCTCAAGGCTTCTGAATTGTTATCTGCAAATAAATTCCAGATATATTAGCCTTCAATTTCCACTCATCGCCAACCAGGGAGCAAGAAAAGATGGCTTTTTAAAAAAAAAAAAAAAAAACGAAAGGCATGCCTTCTTGGCAGTCTCTTTCAGCAACAAGGAAGAATTATTTCCCGAAAAGACATCCTGAACTCCATTTTGCAAATCGCATTTCAGGATAATCCAATTCAGGGGTCTTCAAACTTGGCCCTTTTATGACTTGGGGACTTCAACTCCCAGAATTCCTCAGCCAAGCACACGTGCTTGGCTGAGGAATTCTGGGAGTTAAAGTCCACAAGTCATTAAAAAGGCCAAGTTCGAAGACCCCTGGCTTATATGGTCCATGCTGGCTGAGGAATTCTGGGAGTTGAAGTCCACAAGTCATCAAACGGCCAAGTTCGAAGACCCCTGGCTTATATGGTCCATGCTGGCTGAGGAATTCTGGGAGTTAAAGTCCACAAGTCATAAAGAGGCCAAGTTCGAAGACCCCTGGCTTATATGGTCCACGCTGGCTGAGGAATTCTGGGAGTTGAAGTCCACAAGTCATAAAAGGGCCAAGTTCAAAGACCCCTGGCTTATATGGTCCATGCTGGCTGAGGAATTCTGGGAGTTGAAGTCCACAAGTCATCAAAGGGCCAAGTATGAAGATGCCTGATCCAATTGTTCCCTTTATTTCGGGGGGGGAAGGGGGGGAAGAGAAGTCTGCCCCATCTGCTGCAAAGCAGTTAGGAAGTTGCCCCTTTCCCTGCTAAAGCTTGCAACTGGGCTGGCTTCCTAGAGCCACCTGTTCTTCTTTATAGTGGTGCTGTGTCTACTGCAGCATGTTGCCAATTGCATTTTGCATCTGCCATTAGCCATGACGGTGGAAGCAGCACGACACGTGGAAGCCACACCATGATGCAAATTCGGCCCCCGCCTTCGTGCAACTCGACATCAGATGCAAGTTAACAGGATTTGCATCCACGATTGAACCTTGGATGAAGCCCACGAAGGACCACATCTGGATCAGAAACCCTCCTGAGAAACAAAACAATCAAAAACAAAAAAACCAGACAACCATTGTCCCCAAATGGTTACCCCCTTCTCTTTGAACCAAGCCATTGCTGAAGGAACAATGGTCTTGATTTTCACCGAAAGTGGCCGACTCCTGAACGTTCATCCACTCATCCAGCATTGCCTGCTGGAGAAGACCTGGCAGGTTCTCCAGAACCATCTTCTTGCTTGGTTCTGTCAACTCTTTGCTCAGGGCAAGGGATGCAAGAGTCTCCAGTCCGGTACAATTTTCTCTTCCTCCAACACAACCAGTTCTCAAGGAGAAACTTAGGACGAGGGAATTAAAGGGGAGCTCATCCAACCTGCAGACGACACCAAACTGGCAGGAGTAGCCAACACCCCAGAAGGCAAACTCAGGATCCACAAAAGATCTTGACCAACTTGAACCAGGGGGCCCCGTCTAACAAAAGGAATTCCAACGTGGAGAAAAGCAAAGTTTTGCATTTGCGCAGGAAAGATCAAAAGTACAAGGACAGACTGGGCGAGGACCTGGCTCAAAAACAGCAACTGTGAGATGGGCCTCGGAGTCCTAGTGGACGGTCACTTGACTATGAGCCAGCCGTGTGTGCAGCAGCAGCCAAAACAGCTAACACGGTCCTGGGCTGCATAAACAGAGGCATAGAATCAAGATCACGCAGAGTATTAGTACCGCTTTATAAAACCCTAGTGAGGCCACACCTGGAATGCTGCAGCCAATTTTGGTCACCATATCACACAAAAAAGATGTTGAGAGTTTGGAAAAAAAATTCAGGGAAGACCAACTAGGATGATCCAAGGCCTGGAGACCAAAACATACGAAGAACGGCTGCGGGACTTGGGTTTGGCTAGTCTAAAGAAAAGAAGAAATAGGGGAGACGTGATAGCAGCGTTCCAGTATCTGAGGGGCTGCCACAAGGAAGAGGGGGGTCAAACTATTCTCCAGAGCACCAGACAAGAAACAATGGTTGGAAACTGACCAAAGAGAGGAGCAACCTGGAATTAAGGAGAAAACTTCCTGACAGTGGAGGACAATTAACCAGCGGGACAGCTTGCCACCAGAAATCGGTGTGCGCTCCATCAATGGAGGTTTTTAAGAATAGACTAGACAGCCACTTGTCTGAGATGGTATAGGTTCTCCTGCTCAAGCGGGGGGCTGGACTAGAAGACCTCTAAGGTCCCTTCCAGCTCTATTCTATTCAACCAGTCTCTTCCTGACAAGGCTTTGTCTTTCTTCTGATCATTCTCACTGTTCTTCTTTGCACCTGTTCCAGGTGCTCTTGTCTTAAAACCAACCACCTGAAACCGAACTCAGAACTCAAGATGGAGTCTGATCGTTAGTTTAAAAACTGGGGCAGCTTGCTCCAAGCTCACCCCAGACCTGAAGCCAGCCATGATTTCACTGCCAAGTCCTACAAGCTTCAATACTATTAATTAAGCTGCAAACAGTTCCACAAAAATCTGTATTATCCTCCTACAGATCCATTTGCAATTGATATAGAACAGGGGTTGGACTAGATGACCTCCAAGGTGACCTCCAAGGTCCCTTCCATCATCATCATCATCATCATCACTTCGTATTCCCAGATAGAGCATGCACCTCTGAATGGCGCGGCAAGTACCACACTCAACAAACTGGACATAAGCAAGACAATTGGGTGGAAGCGGGACAAATATTGCATTTAACTGAGTTACATGTTATTTTAATTAATTTGAGTATGATTACTCCTGCCCAGCTAGGTGGCAGCATCTAACTGACTTTGGCTGATCACAGAGCTGGACCTGATTACAGTTTATAGTAATCAGATGGGAGACCACTAAGAAATCACATCTTCACAAATGGAGCTGCAAACGTTGAAAAGACCATTTGAAAGAAAGAATAACAGAGTTGGAAGGGACCTTGGAGGTCTTCTAGTCCAACCCCCTGCTCAGGCAGGAAAGCCTGTACCATTTCTTTTTTTTTTTCTTTGCACCCTCGGAGAGAAACATCTGCCTCTACCTAGGATTGAACTCTGAACCTTGCAAGTAGGAGGCGTTTTCACCACTAGGCCACCATGCCGCTCCTCCCTTTACCTCTTGCAGAAGAAAGAAAGAAAGAAAGAAAAGAAAGAAAGAAAGAAAGAAAGAAAGAAAGAAAGAAAGAAAGAAAGAAAGAAAGAAAGAAAGAAAGAAAGAAAGAAGAAGAAGAGAGGGGGAGAGAGAGAGAAAGAGAAAGAAAGAACAAAAGAGAAAGAAGAAAGAAAGAAAAGCAAGAAAGAAAAAGAAAGAGAAAGAAAGAAAAAGAGAAAAGAGAAAGAAGAAAGAAAGAAAAGCAAGAAAGAAAAAGAAAGAGAAAGAAAGAAAAAGAGTGAAAGAAAGAAAAAAAAGTAAGAGAAAGGAAGGAAGGAAGGAAGGAAGGAAGGAAGGAAGGAAGGAAGGAAGGAAGAAGAAAGAAAGAAAGAAAGAAAGAGAAGAAAGAAAGAAAGAAAGAAAGAAAGAAAGAAAGAAAGAAGAAGAGAAAGAAAATGAGTGAACGAGAGAAAGAAAGAAAGAAAGAAAGAAAGAAAGAAAGAAGAAAGAAAAGAAAGAAAGAAGAAGAAAGAAAGAGGAAGGAAGGAAGGAAGGAAGGAAGGAAGGAAGGAAGGAAGGAAGGAAGGAAGGAAGGAAGGAAGGAAGGAGAAAGAAAGAAAGAAAGAAAGAAAGAAAGAGGAAAGAAAGAAAAAGAAAGAAAACGAGGTGAACGAGAGAAAGAAAGAGGAAGGAAGGAAGGAAGGAAGGAAGGAAGGAAGGAAGGAAGGAAGGAAGGAAGGAAGGAAGGAAGGAAGAAAGAAAGAAAGAAAGAAAGAAAGAGACCAAATCAATTTGCACATCGCACATCTGTTGCATCGTTTGAAGTCGGGCTCCTTATTCATCAGGCTGGTTAGATTTCAAAGCGGGAGAAAAATCCCTCCAGACAATTAAAATTATCCGGCAAGGCTCTGATCCTCCAAACCTTAAGACGGCTGGCTGGCTTTCCTTTCTGGAGAGAAGGCAGAAAAAAGCAGGGAATCTCTTTAAGGAAGACGCACGTTTTAATTGCCGGAGTCCCTCCTATGACGGCTATTTTACAGTACGGGCAGTTCTCAGCTAACAACAGTCCGTTTAGCGACCGTTCAAAGTGACAACGGCACTGGAAAAAGTGACTTAGGACCGTTTTTCACGCTTACAGCTGTTGCAGCATCTCCGGGGGTCACGTGAGCAACATTCAGACAATGGGCAGCTGACTCAGAGTTACGACGGTCGCAGTGTCCCGGTGTCATGAGAGCCCCTTTCGCGACTTTCTGACATGAGCAAAGTCAGTGGGGGAAGCCAGATTCATTTAACAACGGTGTTACTGACTTAACAGCTGCAGGGATTCCCTTAACCACCGTGGCAAGGAAGGTCGGGTAAAATGGGACAAGAGTCACTTAACAACTGTCTTGCTTAGCAATGGAAATTTTGCGTTCAGTTGTGCTCGCAAGTCGAGGACTTCCTGCACTATGCAGAGAATCAGAGCAGCCCTGTCTACAAAAAAAACAATGCTTACAGTCAGAGCTGGTAAAATAAATTCACCCTTCAGAGAGAGTTGCTTCTTCCATACTTTTTCCCCCCTACTTATGTCTACCAGTAGCCCTTGTAGTCACCGGGGGGAAAAAGAAATTAAGAAAAAGATCCTTGCATTTTGCGTTGGGATCTGGGTTCAAATGCAGCAGACCAGCCACTTCTCATTCCCTTGTGCGGTGGGAACAAGAAACACTTTTGAAGTTAGACAGGACACTTGTAAACGCACAGACTCCGGTCCAATTGAGCCCTTTAGGCATGAGAGCCAACTGGGTGACTTCGGGCCAATCACTAGGAGATGGTGAGTTCTAGTCCCCGCCTTAGCCATGAAGGCCAGCTGGGTGATTTTGAGACGATCACTAGGAGATGGTGAGTTCTAGTCCAGTCTTAGCCATGAAAGCCGGCCTGGGTGACTTTGAGCCAATCGCTAGGAGACAGTAAGTTTCTAGTCCCGCCTTAGCCATGAAAGCCAGTTGGGTGACTCTGAGCCAATCATCAGGAGATGGTGAGTTCTAGTCCTGCCTTAGGCTTGAAAGCCAGCTGGGTAACTTTGCGACAATCACTAGGAGACTGTGAGTTCTAGTCCCGCCTTAGCCATGAAGGCCAGTTGGGTGACTCTGAGCCAATCATCAGGAGATGGTGAGTTCTAGTCCTGCCTTAGGCATGAAAACTGGCTGGGTGACTTTGTCTCTGTCACCAGGAGATGGTGAGTTCTAGTCTCAAACTTAGCCAGGAAAGCCGCCTGGGTTTCTTTGGGCCAATCCCTTTCTCTCAGCCCAGCCCACCTCACAGGGTTGTCGTTATGGGGAAAAGAGGAAGGTGTGCTGGATATGTTTGCCACCTTGGGTTATTTGTTAAAATAATAAATGTGAGAAATAAACAAATAAACTAAACAAGCCACAGCTCAAGGTCTCACAGCCTCTCACATTTCCCCATGCTGGCTTAGGAATTCTGGGAGTTGAAGTCCACTTCTGTCTTAAAAATGGCCGGACTACAGGATGGAAGAGGCAGAGAAACACACAAGAGAAATTTAGTCACACTTTTACTCCCGAATATGTCGGGTTTTTTTTTTAGCAATATTCACTGGGAAAACCTACCCGTCTTGTACTATAACTTAGGCGCCATTTCTGCAGCACGGCGATTCCCAGGCTCGGCAGCTTTAATGTGGGTGGACTTCAATTCCCAGAATCCCCCAGCCCACTCAGCAACTCTGGGACGGGCAACTCCCAGAATTCCCAAGCCAGCTCAGCAACTTTTAAGATATGGGGATTTAAATCCCAGAACTCCCCCAGCCAGTTCAGCAGCTTTTAAGACCCAGGGACCTTCAACTCCCAGAATTCCGCAGCCGGCACAAATTTGAGAAATTTCAGAAACACAGACTGAAGGCCTCAGCAGGTCTTTCTTTGGCCCTGAACGGAACAGACTTGTCATCAATTATGCAAGCCTGTAAAAAAAAAACACCCCAAAAAACTGGCCACTCTGCAGTCTTAACAATTTCATCTTAACAAAGCCTTCAAACTCTCTTGGGATTCCAATGCCCATCTTCCCCAACACAGAGTCAAGCTGGCTGGAGCCGCGGGGAGAGAGGGTCTAACCAAGCTGGGAAAGCTTTCCCACCCCCCCCTACTCCACCCACCCACCCACCCCTCTTTCCAGGAATGCTGGCATCTCTGTACGAGGTCTGTGGTCCCTCTTTAATTCTTCCTAACCCAAAGTATTTAACCGCAAAAATATTGCTCGGCTGCTAATGAACTCCTGTATTCTCCCAGGGCTTGGAGAGCTCTCGCTTCCAGACCAAAAGGCTGCTTGCGCCGGTCTTCCAGCACCCATGAAACTCTCTTTTAATCTATAGATTTTTAATAGCCATAAAGAGGGAGGGAGCGAGCGAGCGAGGGAGGAAAGAAGGGAGATGAAGGGAGGGGAGGAAGAAAGGAAGAGATGAGAAAAGGAAAGGAAGGAAGGAAGGAAAGGAAGGAAGGAAGGAAGGAAGGAAGGAAGGAAGGAAGGAAGGGGGAATGAGAGGAGGTAGATAGGAAGGAAGGAAGGGAGATGAGAAAAGGAAGGAAGGAAGGAAGGAAGGAAGGAAGGAAGGAAGGAAGGAAGGGAGGGAGGGAGGGGAGGGAGGGAGGGAGAAGGATGAGAAAGAACGAGGGAGGGAAGGATGGAGGAGAGTAGGAAGGAAGGAAGGAAGATGAAAGAGGGTAGGAAGGAAGGAAGAGATTAGAAAAGGAAGGAAGGAAGGAAGGAAGGAAGGAAGGAAGGAAGGAAGGAAGGAAGGAAGGAAGGAAGGAAGGAAGGAAAGGGGATGAGGAGAAGGTAGATAGGAAGGAAGGAAGGGAGATGAGAAAAGGAAGGAAGGAAGGAAGGAAGGAAGGAAGGAAGGAAGGAAGGAAGGGAGGAAGGGAGGGAGGGAGGGAGAAGGATGAGAAAGAACGAGGGAGGGAAGGATGGAGGAGAGTAGGAAGGAAGGAAGGAAGATGAAAGAGGGTAGGAAGGAAGGAAGAGATTAGAAAAGGAAGGAAGGAAGGAAGGAAGGAAGGAAGGAAGGAAGGAAGGAAGGAAGGAAAGGGGATGAGAGAAGGTAGATAGGAAGGAAGGAAGGGAGATGAGAAAAGGAAGGAAGGAAGGAAGGAAGGAAGGAAGGAAGGAAGGAAGGAAGGAAGGGGGATGAGAGAAGGTAGATAGGAAGGAAGGAAGGAAGGGAGATGAGAAAAGGAAGGAAGGAAGGAAGGAAGGAAGGAAGGAAGGAAGGAAGGAAGGAAGGAAGGAAGGGAAGGGGGATGAGAGAAGGTAGATAGGAAGGAAGGAAGGAAGGAAGATGAGAAAAGGAAGGAAGGAAGGAAGGAAGGAAGGAAGGAAGGAAGGAAGGAAGGAAGGAAGGAAGGAAGGAAGGAAGGAAGATGGGCAGGAAGGGAGGAGGATGGGAAGGAACGAGGGAGGGAGGGAAGGAGAGATGAGGGAAGGAAGGAAGGAAGGAAGATGAGAAAGAAGGAAGGAAGGAAGGAATGGAGATGAGAGAGGTAGGAAGAAAGGAAGAGATTAGAAAAGGAAGGAAAGAAGGAAGATGAGAGAGGGGAGACAGGAAGAAAGGAAGGGAGATTACAAAAGGAAGGAAGGAAGGAGGATGGGAAGGAAGGAGGGAGGGAGGGAGGGAGATGAGAAAAGAAAGGAAGGAAGGAATTCGGCAGAAAGACTGGTGCAAAACATTCCAACACACACACACACCCACACACACACACACACCCTTTTCAAATCTGTCCAAATCACAGCAAACGCGGAGAGAGCTTAGCCTTTTCGGGTTTGTTTATCTGGAAGGAAGTGATTCGCTCCCGCTGAAGCGTTACCTTTCTATCAAAAGCATGTGCTCACTCTCCCTTTAGATAGATCACTTTCTCCTGTCTACATAATTCAGGACCAGATGCCCCGGGGGGGGGGGGGAGGAAACAAGCGGAATATCAACAGTCAGACACAAAACTCAGACACAAACACGTCCGCCCTCCCTGGGAGCCCGACACGCAGCCCGTCTCCGCTCTTACAGGGGGTCCCCGACTTAAGACCACAATCCAGCCCCAAATTCGCTGTCGCTAAGTGAAACGCTGGCTAAACGAGCTCCCTCTCGTTGCATGACTTCTCTTGAACCCAGAACGTGGAAGAACAGAGCTGGGAGGGGGGGGGGGGGCTCGGAGGTCTTCACGTCCAACCCTTTGGGCTAGAGACGAACGCCACAGTTCTTAAGGGCAACCGCTGCAGTTGCTAAGTGAGTTGCGCGGTCGTTTAAGCGAATCCGGTTTCTATCCCCACCCCACCCCCCAGCTTGTCATTGCTTGTCGGAAGGTCGCAAAAGGGGGAACCGCCTGACCCCGGGAGGCGGCAACCGTCGTAAGTACTTGGCACTTTCCAAGCGACCAAATTTGGATCGCAAGAGTCGTACGTGTGAAAAACTGTAAGTGCCATTGTAACTTTGAACGGTCCACTGAGTGAACCAGGCCAGCCATTGGCTAAATAAATAGATAGCTTTAAGTAGGCCTTTGCAAGAGAAACCCAGGCTTGCGTAGGGCCCCTCCTCCGTGGGGAGGGGGCTGGCATCTTGAGGGGGTGGGTTCTTCTTGGCACAAGGACCCTTCCCCCAAAAGTGAAGTTTGCGGATTGAATTTGTATCCCACCTTTATTATTTTTACAAATAAATCCAGGCAGCGAACATTACCTAATACTCTTTTCTCAACAACAACCCTGTGAGGTGGGACGGACTGAGAGAGAGAGGGGGGGGGAGGGAGGGAGGGACTGACCTCAAATCACCCAGCTGTCTTTCATGCCAAAGGATGCACTAGAACTCACTGTCTCCTGGCTCAGAGTCACCCAGCCAGCTTTCATGCCTAAGGCGGGACTAGAACTCACAGTCTCCTGGTGATTGGTCCAAAGTCACCCAGTTTGCTTATATGCCTAAGGCAGGACTAGAACTCACAGACTCCTGGTGATTGGCCCAGAGTCACCCAGCCAGCTTTCATGCCTAAGGCGGGACTAGAACTCACCGTCTCCTGGTGATTGACCCAGAGTTACCAGCCCGGCTTTCATGCCTAAGGCGGGACTAGAACTCACAGTCTCCTGGTGATTGGTCCAAAGTCACCCAGTTTTGCTTATATGCCTAAGGCAGGACTAGAACTCACAGACTCCTGGTGATTGGCCCAGAGTCACCCAGCCAGCTTTCATGCCTAAGGCGGGGACTAGAACTCACCGTCCTCCCTGGTGATTGACCCCAGAGTTACCAGCCGGCTTTCATGCCTAAGGCGGGACTAGAACTCACTGTCTCCTGGTGATTGGCCCAAAGCTGCCCAGCTGGTTTTACATCTAAGATGGGACTAGAATTCAGTGTTTCCTGCTTTCTGGCCTGGCGCCTCAACCAGTAGGCCAAAACTGGCACGATCCAGCCAAACCAGCACCAAAATCTAGGGAGCAGCAGAACCTGGATGTCCGCATTCACACGGTATGTTGACGTCCAAACCCTGATTCAACACAACTCTGCAGAAAACGCAGGAGGGAAACAGCTTGCCCATGGCTTGGCTCAGAGGGAGATGGAGATGAAATCCAGTTCGATGTTAGCCTAGGCTAGAGGTCCCCAAACATGGCCGCTTATAAAGCTTGTGGACTTCAATTCCCAGAATTCCACAGCCAACCATGGTTGGCTGAGGAATTCTGGGAGTTGAAGTCCACTAGTCTTGAGAAGTGGTCACGTTTGGGGACCTCGGGGCCCAAATCAACGTTTGAAGAGTCTTCCTTCCTAAAAACAGGGGTTCCCCAAAGACAATGACCCCATAAGCCCCTTCCCAACATTTGCACCTTGGGAAATCTGAAGGGGAGGCCGTGGGGGTGAAAATCTTGACCCGTGAACCCAGATTCCACCCACTTTGGGGTTTATATACAGATAGTCCTCGACTTAGGACTGCAGTTGGGGAGGAGCACTTCTGTTGCTAAGTGAGGCAGTTGGAAAGCGAACCGCGTCCACAATGCTGCAACTTTTTTTTTTAACCACGGCTGCTAAGTGAATCCAACCCAGTCATTAAATGAATCACACGGTCGTTAAACGAATCCAGCATTCCCCCATCGACTTTGTTTGGGGGAGATCACGTGACACACACACACACACACACGCACACACCCCACAAGATGCTGCAATGGTCATAAGGACATGCTGGTTGCCTGGAGCCCAAATTTTGATCCCCTGACCGCAGGGATGCTATGACAGTCATAAGTGCGAGGGACCGGTTGTTAAGTCCCGTTTTTCAATGCTGTTGTAACTTCCACCCGTCACTAAATGAATGATTCCAAGTCAAGATACTTGACAGACCTGGGCGCTTTCTAACAAAATGAAATTCAACGGTGAAAAAAGCCAGGTTCTAGGTTTAGGCAAGAAAAACCAAATGCACAGGTGTAGTACCTGGCTCAATAGTAGTAACTGTGAGAGGGATCTCGGAAGTCCTAGTGGACAATCCCTTAAATAGGAGCCAGCACTGTGCTGCAGCTGCCAAAAAAAGCCAAGACGGTGCTAGGCTGCATTAAGAGAGGGGTAGAATTGAGATCACGTGGAGTGTTGATACCACTTTACAAGGCCTTGGTAAGGCCACACCTGGAATACTGCATGCAGTTTTGGTCACCACGATGTCAAAAAGATGTTGAGACTCTGGAAAGAGTGCAGAGAAGAGCCACAAAGATGATCAGGGGACTGGAGGCTAAAACATATAAGGAACGGTTGCTGGAATTGGGTATGTCCAGTTTAATGGAGAGAAGGACGAGGGGGGACATGATAGCAATTGTTCCAATATCTCAGGGGCTGCCCCAAAGAAGAGGGAGTCAAGCTATTCTCCAAAGCACCTGAAAGCAGGACAAGAAGCAACGGATGGAAACTCGTCAAGGAGAGAAGCAACCTAGAACTAAGGAGAAACTTCCTGACAGTGAGAACAATTAACCAGTGGAACAACCTGCCTCCAGAAGATGTGGATGCTCCAATGCTGGAAGTTTTTAAGAAGAGATTGGACAGCCATTTGTCCGAAAGGGTATAGGGTTTCCTGCCTGAGCAGGGGGTTGGACTAGATGACCTCCAAGGTCCCTTCCAATTTTTATTATTATAAAACTTTTATTCATAAAACATGAAACTCAGTCAACTGAACACTCAAATTATTATTATTATTATTATTATTATTATTATTATTATTATTATTATCTATCCATTTCTTGCTTAGGGCCTTATGTGGCCCCCAAGCTGTTGAAATGGGGCCCCCTTTCTGCCTTAAAGTACAACTCCGCCAATTTTACTCAAGGCTGGATTCTTCCTTAACCTTAAAAGAACATTGGACGGGGAAACGTTAAAACCTGCTTAAAATTCTCTCCAGCTCGCAGTTGCATCATCTAAGTGCATCAACAAGGACGAAGGACAATCTTGTAAACAGATTTTATTTACTGATATCTCCCCCCTAACTCACCCCAAATGTCGCGGAAATAAATCATCTGGTTATTCTTCCAGTTCTATTTTTTTTAAAAAAAAAACCAAAAAAACCCCCCAAAACTTGTGAAATATATTAGCTTTTAAACAGAACCACATGCACACACAACAGAAATGACTTACATTTCTCTTTGCAAGGGCCAGAATTTTCCAGATCATGGCAGGGAGCAACTTTTAAGCTCTATTGGTTTCACTTGTAAGGTCCAGCGCAGGATTTAAACCTTCCCGTTTAAAGTCACAGGATTTCAAATCTGGCCTTTTCTATTGGCTGAGCCTTCCGTGCTACAGCTTCACAGAATTCCCCACCCACCCACCCCATCCCACAATACCAATAGACACACACTCCAGAAGTTGTGAATGCTCCAACCCT